>CM075768.1:15060000-15472500 GCA_037974665.1 Ehretia macrophylla | reverse complement strand
TGCATTTAATTTAGTTGAATGTTCTTCCTAAAATCTAATAATCTCTGACGCAGCAAATTATTAAATCTTAGTTGCTTCGCAAATTAGAGGGATCAAACAATTACGGATTTGATATCTAACTTAGCAATAGATTATAATGAATAATAAACTAGTTGGCCACCCTAGCAATTAAACGAAAGAATCATATAAATAAAACAGAAGAACATTCAATACTTAAAGCATAAATTGAACAGTAAAAACGAATTAGATCTCACAGTTCTTATGATTCCGAGGCTTCAATTTCCTTCAACCAAGAATAAAAGTTTAGCCACGCAGAGACATGAAGAAATCTTGAAGGAGAAAAAGGGAGAGAAAAAGAGGTGGTCCAAATCTTATGATTTCTCCCTTTTTTTATAGTTTGTCAAGTCTACTAGATCCCATAAGATAATAGAATCCTAATCTAAATAGAATAAGAAAATATTAAAGGTGAAGTAAACTACTAATATAACTAGGAAAACCTAAAACAACTAGAAAAAGTCCTAATACAATTCGGATAGCTAAAATAGTTGGAATTTTCGTGCACCACATCCTCCACTATCAACTAGAAGCTTCTAGATAAAGAACATTCCAGAAAATTAAACAACACAAGTGCAGCAACTTCATGTCCAATTAAGGCTTTACTGCAGCCTTTATTTCTCAATACTCAAAACATGAAAGTTGTAGATCTTCTTATTAGCTTTCCATAACATCTTGAATCGCCTTAATCGGAGTTCAGATGACAGAGTTGTTCCTAAAAACCGTAACAGTATCGGAACTGTCCAGAATTGCGCGATTTAACTTTGTTTTGCACTTAACGACTCCATTTGCATCCTAAATCAAAATAAAGATAATGAGTGTATTTAGGCATCAAATAGGTGTGAAAGATTAAACATTAATGGAGAGAAATATGACATTTTGCATTCTTATCACCACTCCACCAAAAGTACGTCCATGAATCAGGAGCCAAGGATCCCTAGAAAAAGTAGATTGGGACCCACTTTAAGAAATTAACTATAAAAGGATAGATCTACCATCGATCAAGGAAAAAACCCATGAGTCCACAGGCCTAGAATAACTCATAAACTTAAGATAGCAAGGGGATTAATCATCAACAATCACATAATCACCATTATACAGATATCCACACACTCAATCTACTCATTCCACACTTATCATTCTACCTCCTCCTAGACAGACTAAGAACCCATCAGGGCCCTACTAAATATAACAAAAAAAGGATTTGAAGATCTTCGGTCTCACCTAATGTGGTTATAAATTTACAATGGATCTACAATATCTTATCTTCCTTTTAAATATATTTGCTTAATTGTAAAATTTAGGGATTGTACATCCCATATGTACAAGTGTTGTAAACCTTATAAATACAAGGAATGTAACAACACTATAGTGTAGCCATTTTATTATCTTCATGCTTGCTCTGTTTTTAGTAGATACTTAGGCTGTTAGCAACCAAAAAAGAGGAACTATGTACTTTCACGTCAAGAATTAGTGCCCATGAGGAAGGGCTTCAGCCTGCCTGCTAAGATTAATTTCAAGAACAAAGATATACAAGATTAAACTATTTTTATCTAAAATATTCTTCTTATGATTTAATATTGTACTAAACCAAACCAAATCAAATTGAGTCTTATCCTACTAGGTGGGGTTAACTATGTGATTTAAATGACGCTATTAATTTCTATTGAGAGCTAAATGTTGTACTGACAAAAAAATATCCTTAATTTGTATAAATATTGTACACGGACATATGAGCATGTATCATTTGAAAATTAGAGACTTTTGGCTTTGGGGCCTTTACAACTTTTTGGACAAAGATTTAAATATAGAGTTTGATTGAAAATATTGAAACTTTAAATGCTTAACTCATAATTTAGTTAACTTAAAGAGTCTTAACTCTTTGACACTAAAATTATTCAGCTCATACAAGAGTCAAGTTTAGCCTAATGGTGTGTTACTGTCCCTGACTATTGAGATATCAGGGTTCGAATCTTATAAAGATGGAAAACAAATGAAAAAATTATTCAACTCATACGCATGCGTGCACATATCTATAGAAACGACAATCTTAAGGACAAATGTAATAGGACCTTTTAAAACATCAACCTTAACTTCTCTAATGGGGAAAATGGAATAAAGAAAGGGCCAATGGAAAAAATGGACTAAAGGGAAGGGACTTGAATAAGAGATGTTAATAGTATGGCCAAATTAGGAAGACCAAGACTTTCCCTCTTTTTGTCAGAGTAGGTAGAGATGAATATCTTGTTTATGTTATGAAATAATAGCTATAAAGACAATAATATAAGAAAAAGTTGAGATAAACTAGAGAGAGTTCTATTAATTTCACTGTAAACTATGAATTACAATAACCTCTATTTATAGGAATAATGAGGTTACTATGCAGTTACTATTTACAAAATATCAGTAGTTACTATTTGCACAGTAGTCAACTTATGAACAGTGCCCGGTGGCTACTATTCATAAATATCTAACTCATAACACTCCCCATTAGATATTTAATGCTTAAGAATATGCCTCATTAAAATCTTATCAAGAAAACCCAATCGGATAAAAAACTTGACTAAGGAAAAAGAGTACAAAATTCTTTGTGTATGTCTTTTATACTGCCTCATTAAAAACCTTACCAGGAAAACCCAATGAGACAAAACCTGTACGAAGGGAAAAAGAGTGCAATGCATATGTCTCCCTCTGTTGTGGGCATATCAACAATGATCACGGAGTTGCCGCATACCAATCTTCCATACTAACTTTTCGAATGTGGTAGTAGGCAATGATTTTGTGATTAAATCAGCAAGGTTCTTACTTGAATGAATCTGACGAACCTCGATTTCACCATTCTTTTGAAGCTCATAAGTAAAGAGGAACTTTGGCGAGATATGTTTAGTTCTTTCACCCTTAATATAGCTTTTTTGTATTTGGGCAATGCATGCAGCATTATCTTCATATAAAATAGTGAAACTACTTTTGCTTGTTGAAAGATTGCATTCTCCCTCAATGTGTTGGATCAAAGATCTCAACCGAACACATTCTCGACTTGCCTCATGAAGTGCCAGTATCTCAGCGTGATTTGATGAAGTAGCAGCAATAGTTTGTTTTGTTGATCACCAAGATATAGCAGTACCACCATATGTGAATAAATATCCAGTTTGAGATCGTCCTTTATGTGGATCAGACAAATATCCAGCATTTGCATATCCAATCAACTTATATCCAGCATCTGTATATCCAATCAACTCTGGTTGTGGATGTCTTCTCCCCTTCATTGCGACCTTAGTCATGGTGATAAATCCTTCAAGCGTCGCATTTCAAATTTTGAACCATATAATGTGAATATGGTTGTGTGCTTTACTGAACAAATCTGTGGATTTTTACTTGAGCATAATTGTAGAACATCAATAATACCATTTAATTCAAAAAAATATAGTTCATTATGTTGTCCACATAATCTTTGCATAATGTGGTTGGACTGTCTTTGTTGAAGAGTTACCAGATGATTCTCAAATATGTTGCATGATTAAACTGAACCATATACTTTCTTGTTATTACTGAAGACATACTTTGTTTGCGCCTTTTCCTTTCAATGATCAGATAAACAACCAATATTTGTATAATCAACTATCGTTGATTTTGATAATTTTGAATAAAATATTCTCTATTCGATATTTCACAAAGGTTGCAAGTATGTGCTTAAATCCATTTCAATATCTGTATTGTACTTGGCTAACAAATAAACAAATAAAGGCAACATCTGGCCTTGTGGTATTAACAACATACTTTAGTGTACCTACTTTAGTAAAATATTGCATATGGTTCATTCATTATCTCTCCAATGATGGAAATTATCTTTTTCAATATCAAGGAACCATTCTATTTTGATACCAAAAATATCAGTTTCAGTATTTTGTATAAGATAGACATATGTTTTTAATTGTAAATACCCGATATTCAGATCATGAAAATTATTTCTTTACATGATCTATAAATCTCACATCATTTATTGAGATATATTGTTTGCTTATGTAAGCTTATCAAGCTTCTTTATGATATATGTCAATAAAGTGCAATCCAACAAATATATCAATATTTCACCACATTCTTTCAGAATATTTTTATTGATACAAAGATCTTTGTAATCAAATACATTTCTCGAGATTTTCATTCATATGCTTCATGCATATATAGTCTTTCCAGGACTTCAATATAAATATTATTATCACATTAATATATGCTCTAGGTATATAGAGTCCTTCCAGGACTTCAATATAAGTATCATTATCACATGAATATATGCTTCAAGCATATAGAGTCCTTCCACGACTTCGATAATATTATCATGTGATTTATATAGGTAAAATATTACTATACTCATAAGACGCATGTGAAGTCCTTTTTCAAAAATTACTAGGCTAATATCAATGTAATTTTTCCAGAAAATAAAGACCAAGGTATAATCACATGACATACTAACCCATTCATTGTTTGCCTTCAAACAATTTTAAGGGAAAACCAACTATCAAAATTAATTCGTTGTAATTTCATTTCATTTCTAATTTCATTTCATTTCTAATTTCATTTCGTTTCTAATTTCATTTCTCATAGTGATGTGGGATTATATTATCTTCATAATACAATACAATGCTCCCTCTTAATCCCATCAACATATTTCATGTGCATTCATTTTCTGCCTGGATTGCGTCTTCATTTTGGCCAATCATTTATTTGGCGACATTCATAAGTGGACTTCAATTTAAGATCCTCGATTTCTTTCATAAAATCAGTAGCTACTGCATTTTTCCAAAAATTTGATCATGATCAATTTTTCTTTCGGTTACATTCTCTAGCAAGAGTAGTATAACTGAGTGAGATCTCTTTATTCTCAATACTTTCAATATCACATCATATTCAAGTACTTGATACTCTCTTGGAGTAATATTTCTCAGTTACATTTTCAACTCTTTGTCTTGACATCTTCATTATATCAAACAATTCAAACATGCCAACTTGCATATTTTGCTCTTTGATCTTTGAAACCGATATATCTACCACGCTTCAAGCATGCAGTAGACTATATTCATTTGTGTGTTTCTCAATTGAAACATCAATTCTATTAGGAGCATTTATGGTTGGTAGATATGACTGAGTCACTATCTTTACATCTGACAATGCATTTCATAATCGATTTGCAACTTTTTGCAAATGAATAATTTGTTGAACTTTTCGTTCACATTAATTTATACAAGGATCAATATGATAATGCTTTCCATAAATTTCTCATTTTTCCAGCTTTTGTTTTGCTCCCTTGATGCTGAGAATTTCATTATTTAGCAAAGCATGCTATTGAAACATATTCCATCAATGGTCCATATATATAATATTTGACGGAATTTCTAATAATAAATTCTCAGTTTTCTTTATAGACCCATCTTTATGCGCTTGTGGGGGAGCTATTGAAACATATATTGTGCAAAACATGCTTAGATGATCTTTAAATAATGGGGAGTATATAATTCAATCGGTTGGTTGTATTTGAATAAGCATGGTAGCATATAATATAGCATGTCCCCAAGTAGGACTAGCCAACTTAGTTCGCAATAGTATTGGTATAGGAATAAGTTGCAAGTATTTAATGTAGGATTCTGCAAAATCATTGTGTATATGTGTGAATCACATAATGCTCAACACTAATCCCAATTGACATACAACAATCATCAAGTGATTAGGATGTAAAAACTCCTTCATTATCAAGACGATTCTTTTGATTGTATAATTCATAAATATTTCCAGTAATCAAATTATGTATATAAAAACTTTGAAAATACCATATATCAGGTGGACAGTAACATACATGTGACTATCGTATTGAGACATCTATTAATACCACAAAATATTAAAATGATCCTTATAACAGAATAATAGGCCCAAATATATACTCTTGAATCTTTTTCAAAATAAAAATGTAGGATTTTCGATATCAATTTTAGTAAGGAATGACTTTTTGGATCAATTTTCATTAGGCACAAACAATACATAAAATTCATTTAACATTAGAATCTTTTGATACTTCAATGAGTACCCATTTGAATTTTCAATAATTCTTTTTTATCATCACTGCGCTTGGATGTCGAAGGCGATTATGCTAAAACATAAACTCTTTGGATCAAATATCTTCTAGTTTACAAATGGGTGTTCATAAGAATTTTTTGATAATTCCTCTTTCATTATCGATACACCTATATAAGTTATCCCTTAAATATAAGAAAATACTTGGATCACTATATCTTTATTCAAGTACTCATATATTTGTATGATAAAATACAGAAGATCAAGCAGTGACATAATAATAGCTCTTTTAGAGTATTCAATAAGACTGGTAGTAGCAGAATATGTCATAAACAAATATGACAAGAAAAACGGTTAAACATAATATTAAGATATAGATCATCATCTAATATAGAATAAGCAACATGATCCATCTTAACTCTTAATTTTTTTTTTCATTCACTAATATTCAAGAACGAAATATATTGGCGTATCATATGTACTCATCAAATACCCAAATGAACCATATTTGTAGTAAATATCACTATTACTTTGAAATCTTATTTCTAGTGATTTCTCATTTCTAATATTTTTTCTCATTATTCTTCCCCGGGAATAAAGTTTATTTTTCTCATCCATTAAATAAGAAATCATCAAAATCACACTTAATACTCTCATAGAAATAAATAATATATTCATTCGATAAGATATGTACATCTAGATATTTATTCTCCATATGAGAACATAAAATTTATCTTCTTATCAATAATATTATCTGAAATCATAAATCACAAGTTATCCAAAATAACCCATCTTAAAGAAGTAATTTCTTTTCTCCGGTAACAAATAAGTTTGTTAATGAGAATATTGATAAAATACTCCAAATAAATATTATAGGAAGGTAAGTTAAGATAATCACACTTACTAGATCACATGAATAATATCATAACCTTCAATAAATAATTATAAGATAGATATGATAAAATTTGTAACCTCAAACAATTAATGAGCTACAATTGAAAAGAAAATTCTCAAGATTCAAACATATAAAATATAATTATTCTTAACAAAAGATTCAGATCTATGGAATAGATCCCTTCTACAACAATTTTAACGAAATTTCACATCTATATTCCAAATTTTATTTTACAGATAATGAGAATAAAAATAAGATATATAATAATTAACAATTCAGCAAATATTATCCCGGTAATAAAATCATCCTTCATTGCTAATCTTTGAAATTTTTTTTAGTGTTGAAGGTGAATGATGGGATGAGAGAAAGATGATGGAGAAGTGAAGAGTGCGACAAAATGAGGAAGAGAAAGAATAAAAAGAGTATTGGGTCAAACCCTAATTGTTTGGTCAAATGAACAGTGTCATGAATAGTAAATATATTGTAATAAATGAATTAAGAAAATTAAAGTTAAATAAAGTAAATACGTAAATAAATAAAGAAGATTAATGTTATATTCAATAAAGTAAATACGTAAATAAATAAAGAAAATGAATGTTAGATTCAATAAAGTAAATACGTAAATAAATAAAGAAGATTAATGTTATATTCAATAAAGTAAATACATAAATAAATAAAGAAAATGAATGCTAGATTCAATAAAGTAAATTCATAAATAAATAAAGAAGATTAGTGTTAAGTATGTAAATAAATATTAAATGAAAGAAATGTTAAATAGTATCAGATGAATAGTGCCACATGAACAATATAACGTGAATCGTATCGCGTGAACAGTAACCATCAACAGTTACTATTTCAACAATTATGTTCAAGTCATCATTTTTGCACTCTTGTACATAATGAAAAATTAAATCCAGAAGTTATTTCATATCCTTGTAAGCAACGAAATATTAGATCCAATATTTGTTTTGACATGGTTAATTAAATGTCAATATCATTATTTAATTACTGGAAGGGTCATCTCCTTTTTGAAAAAGAAAACTATAGAAAAATAGAAAATAATATTTTAATAAGCTAAACAAAGAGCTCGCTAGATGCAATCTGTTCCACGTTATTGGAAAGATCCGTCTGCAACCAATATGCAATCAAAGATGGCATTCCTATCTTCTTGAGCATATTGCTAGTTTGTTCAAATCATACAAAATGTCATGCAAGAGACACAATTACTACATCCACTGCGTTACTGGACAATGGCGAAACTCTAGTTTCAGCTGGAAAGAGATTTGAACTAGGCTTCTTTTCTCCTGAAGGTAACAGCAGCAGCAGCAGATATGTAGGCATATGGTATTACCAACGGAAGCCACAAACAGTTGTCTGGGTTGCCAACAGAAACAGGACACTAGATTCTACAGGATTTGTAGCCATAGCTGAAGATGGCCAGCTCAAGGTTTCAGACAGAGACGGAACTATTTACTTCTACACAGACCTCGAAAGCTCAACAAGTTCTAACAGGTCAGCGAAGCTACTCGATTCTGGAAACTTGGTATTAATTGATAGCCAATCAGGTACTCATCTGTGGCAAAGCTTTGAGAATCCAACTGATAATGGACTAAACCTCTCAGTCCGTGTAGCAGCTACCGAAATAGGTACTCTTTTTCCTACAGAAAGCCGATAATATAATAAGTAAACTTAAAAGACAAAACATATTATGAAAGAAGAACCAGACAAAATCGGCAGTAAATTTCAAATGGATGAGGCTCTATCTCAAATTTATAGTACAATTGGTTAATATTTTAAGAATTTCTTATTGTGTTATCTTGCCTAATAGAATTAGGGTGATTAACCACTCAATGCCATTTCATGTGACTAAGTCGTGTTTCATTGATCCCCTTAATGTAAGTTCTATAAATTCAACTCAGAGGCAATACTAGATAGAGATCGGTTGGAATCCACCATCAGAACCAACTTGCAACTCATCCATTGCCTGTCAGGATTGGCCCAATTCCAATTGCAGCGACACAGGACATGGGCAGAGAAGGTGTCTTTGCAGACCAAACTATCAATGGGATGGCTCAAGTCTAAATTGTACAGCAGGTATGAAGTGACTTATCCTGCTTATATTTCTATCATATTTTTGCGTACTCTATTTTTGTTGTTTAAACAGTACAACTACAACCTATCCTATCCAACTTCCTTAACCATGGCCATAATGATCAATGCCGGCGTAGTGTGGATCATTTCTTGTAATCTATTCATCCCATCGCCAAACATCACAAATTTAATCTAACAAATGTTTCAATCGAAAAAACAAAACAATCCTAACAATTCTAAATTAATTACTTTACTTTACAAATGTACAATAAATGGACAACATCATGCAGATTCGTATATTGCACTCCAAATATAAATGCAGTTTGCACTTTGCCTCCTTAAAATCTCAAATTGGTCACTTAAAAGATAATCTCAATTTGCACCCTTGACAATCAAAAGTAAGTCAATATAGTTGAAAGACCAAAGGCCATGACAGAGTTAGCCCCTGTTTGGATTGCAAGAGGGAAAGGAAAGGAAAGTAAAGTGAAGGAAGAAAAATAAAGGAAAGGAAAGTAAAGTGAAGGAAGAAAAATAAAGAAAAGGAAAGGAAAGGAAATGAATTACCTTGTTTGGATTGTAAAAAAATAATAATGGAAGGGAAATGATTTTATGATTTTTTGTTTGGATTGGAGAAGGAATGGAAATGAAAGGTTAATTTTGAATGAAAAATTACTTAAGTATCCTTTTTTATTTTTTTAACAATGAGATATGTAGGGGCAAAAGAGACTTTTTATAATTTTACTTTCCTTTTCCTCCAAAAACTCCAAATTGAAAAGATTGTAAAATCCTTCTCATTAAAGGAAATGGAGGGTTCCAACCCCTCCATAACCTTTCCTTCCTCTAAAATTGCAATCCAAACAACGAAAATGATTGAAAAATCCCTCCCTAACCTTTCCTTTCCTTTAATATTGCCAATCCAAACAAGCACATCAATGCTGCCAGTGAGTCAATTGTGAGGAACAGAAAGAACAGGAGGCAAGGAAAGTAAAGAAGGACAAGAACGAAGACAATTCCAAGAAATACAACCTATTCCTGACCAATGTACCAACCCACCCATCACCAACATCATCTTTGGCCCCCCACCATGTCCAACAATCCCACTCTTGCGCTGCCTGGTATTTGTGGGGTTTGCAGCTCCCTCTTCCATCAATGAAGCCACAACAAGCTACACTTGTGCAGAAGAAATAAAGCAATTGATCTTCATGGTTCAAGAGTCAACCACTAGCCAGAGAACAAATCAATTATACAATACAACAGAAATGAATCAGAGACACCCTATCGCATACAACCACCACTTTGAACCCCTCTATTTATAATTACAAGGAGAAAACCTTTAAAACTTTGGACTGGGAGCTCTCCCTTGTATAATTTCAGTCAAGACAACACAACAATAGCATGCCTCATGCAGGCTATAACATCCCCGGCCTCTACCTAAAATGTTTTTTCCATATAACTTGCTGAAAGGGAAATTTGAGCATTCTCATTTACTTTTCACACTATATTGCTGTCTACCAGAATTGAAACCTGAACTAGCAGGAGCAAATCAAGATATTTCCCCTGAACTCATTTAGAGAAAATCAAAGCACTAGAAAAGACCAATAGTTCAATACTACACTAGAAAAGACCAATAGTTCAATACTACTTGAACATTTATTTGACTTAATAGTTCATTCCATTCCAATAGTTTCTAGTTTCTCCCTCACTAATGCTACCAAAGAGGTTGATTTGCTTAGTCAAAGTTATACTGAGAAAAAGCACTAAGCCGGTAAAACCAAGATATTGGTGACCTCTCCATAAAAGAACTCAAAACTAACCAAACTCAGCAACTTAACCAGAGAAAAAAAAAAAAAAAAAAAAAACCTGCACATTGCTCCAGAATAAACTAACAATAAATTGATTGCACATTTTCTTTCCAAAAGAAAATACAGATTCATCTTAATCCTTTCTTTTTCCTCTTTATTCGAGAAAACTCCACCTTGAATTAAGAAGAGTTGAGAGACAAGAATCCCTTCACCTTGATGCTACAGATTCTACCTGGAATTTTGGGAGATTGACGTGAAGAACCATCTTTTAACTGTAAAACAAATAAAAGAATGCAGTAAAACAAAATTAATACCTTTTCAAAAAGTAAAACAGATATTTCAGCTAGTGTTAGTTAGAACTTAGAATTAGCCGGCCCCTTTCTTTGAGAATCCTCACTACACTGGGCGTTCCATTTCCTCCGCAAGAAGATTCTCACCATCATGGACTTGTCATGGCCGTTGGTAGGCGGGACTAGTAATGGAGACAGGAAAGAATGGTTGGACCCACTTCCAAGACAGCTGGGTCATGAGGGGAAAGCCTCAGATGGTGGTGGTGGATGAGGCAGAGTTAGTGGCGGGGGCATCAAACGAGGAAGAAGAGGAAAAAGGAAAAGAGAAAGCAAACAAAAAAATAAAAAAGAAAAGGAAAAAGAATGAAAACAGAAAAAAGCAAAAGAAATTAAAATTAAACTGCAAATAAAATAACTAAAATAAAAAAATAAAGAAATTTGAGTTCCTGATTTCTCTTAATTATGTTTCAGCCCTTATTAGTTAGTTTTTTCTGATGACAATTACACCATGTTTGGATTCACCATTTTAAAGGAAAGGAAGGACAGAGATTAGGAAGTTCTTGCTTCTGTTTGGATTAATTTCCGGATGAGAGGAAAGTAAATAAAGGGATTGAAAGGAAAGTAAATAATGAGAGAATTTTGCAATCCTTGAAATTTTGGGTTTTCTAAAAGGAAAGGAACGGTTGATAAATGAAAATTTTTAATTTTCCCTAGTACTTTTACATAATTTCATACATATCCTTAGCATAACAATAAACATGAAAAAAGTATTTAAATAACTTTCAATAAAAACTATCCCTTCATTTCCTTTCATTCTCCAATCCAAACAACGGATTAATGAAAGGGACACATTGATGCTATTTTGACTGTTTAATGGTCCCTTTGAAGCTAAATGTAGTTAAGACTAATTAAAGCAATTTACTGTAAATCCAATTTTTCTTCAGAACCATATAGTCCCAAAATATTTGACTGTTTAATGGTCCCTTTGAAGCTAAATGTAGTTAAGACTAA
Source organism: Ehretia macrophylla (assembly GCA_037974665.1). Classification (NCBI taxonomy): domain Eukaryota; kingdom Viridiplantae; phylum Streptophyta; class Magnoliopsida; order Boraginales; family Ehretiaceae; genus Ehretia; species Ehretia macrophylla. Next base: position 15,460,294 of record CM075768.1, on the reverse strand, counting down.
TTAAAGCAATTTACTGCAAATCCAATTTTTCTTCAGAACCATATAGTCCCAAAATACAATAAATTAAAACAAACTGCATTCCTGCATCTTACAGAAACAGTACACATTATTTGAGCTTAACAGTAAGCAAATTGGTCAAGTTGAATGTTCCTTTATATTCATGCAGCATTGTGTTGCCTCCAATCTTCAAAACTTATTAAGTTTATTAATAGTGTAAAGGGGTCCAGCAATACCCTTCATTATCTCAAGGTAGTTTTCTTTCCAAAGAAAAGGAAAACGAAAGTAAGGCATATGCATGTTCTACTGCTTAACACCACATGCACTTTATATTTCGAACAAATTTTAAACCTAGGTTTAGCTCTGCCTGATATAAATTCTATGCATCTTATAGACTTAATTTAAGAAGACATAGCTATTAATTTGAAGATGATAAAAGAAGGCACACTTATATTATGCTTTTCTACTTCGTCTTATTTTTAATATCTGTTCCTTCCTAGTATTTGTTCATAAAGAAGGCCTTAGCCTAAACACGTTAGTTCCCTCTTTTCTTCTTTGCGTGCATATGAGTATGCAGTACCTACTGATTGTCTTTCTCATCTTCACTGATACTCCAAGACCAACTTGGACTCTAAAAATGAATCAGAATCCACTTTCTAAGAAAGGCATCTAGATTTTCTTTCAACATTTCATATTTTTCTAATTCTTCTTTTTTCCTTTCCAATTTCTTCTGACATCTTAACTGACTTGCCACACGAGTAACAGAAGGCTGTGGTTTAACCAGAAATGCAGTATGATAAAAAAGGAAGGGATAATTTCTTCTAAAATCCTAGCAACTTCTTTTCTGTAAAATTTCTTATGTCATATTAACTGACCGGCCACACCTCATAGTAGAGGGCTATGGTTTCAACTAGAAAATGCAGAATGGTGAAAAAGGAGAGCTAGTTTCTTCAAAAATCTGACTAAGTGCGTCGTCTTCTGCTGCAGTTGTTGGCCCATCAAACTTTCCAGAACACTTTCCAGAAAAGAAAATAACCATTAACATTGGAGCTGTGGTTATTGTTACCTTGGTGATAGCAGCAATTTTAGTTGTTTGCAGCTTGGGCTATTTCTTTTACAAAAGGAAAATGTTGGCTGAAAGGACAGGTAATTTAAATAGTAGTTCTCCATAGACAACCTCTTTTGCTTCTGCTTTATGTTATGTGAGGAAGATGCTCAACATATTTGCGTCCTTGCTTTTCACTACAGAAGGCGCTGGAAGCATTCTTAGGAACACATTGCCTAATGTGTACAATAGTGACAAACAACCCACAAACTTGCTAAGTGAAGACGATAGGAAAGGCACTAATGTTTCTTTCTTCAAATTGGAAAGCATATTAGCTGCTACAGAAAGCTTCTCTGATGCCAACAAGCTTGGAGAATGGGGCTTTGGGTCTGTTTACAGGGTTGTTATGCATATTTCTATTTACTTGACCTTTCCATTTCCACCAGTTTGTGTCATAAAGATAACATATGCAATGCAAATCCCTAGCAGGGTAAGTTTCCTGGAGAACAAGATATTGCGGTAAAAAGGCTGTCAAGTCACTCTGGGCAAAATGGAGGAATTTCAGAATGAAGTTGTGTTGATTGCTAAACTTCAACATCGGAATCTCGTTCGCCTTTTGGGCTATTGCGTTGAGGGGGATGAAAAGATTTTGCTCTACGAATATATGCCAAACAAGAGCCTGGATGCCTTCATTTTTGGTTAGTCAAAGTGTATCCACTTGGTTTATGATTTAAATATGACTATATCAATCACTTAACATTTTAACCTAAAAAAGAGAAGCTTATCATGACTTATGCTGACAATTTTCAAGATAAAAAACTCTGCATGTTATTGGACTGGACGAAGCGGTTTGACATCATTTTAGGGATCGCTCGAGGGCTTCTTTATCTTCACCAAGATTCAAGATTAAGGATCATTCATAGAGATCTGAAAACAAGTAACATTCTACTAGATGAAGAGATGAACCCCAAAATTTCAGACTTTGGCTTGGCAAGGATTGTTGAAGGCAAACAAACAGAAGCAAACACAAACAGAGTTGTTGGAACCTAGTAAGTATCATTACATTAGCAGAAATCAAGAGATTTTGATACACATGATCATTTGTGTCCTGACTTCTCAACTGATGTCAAATTCTTATGATAACTTTGTGTCATCCAGTGGTTATATGTCCCCAGAATACGCATTAGAAGGGCTGTTCTCAGTGAAGTCTGATGTATTTAGTTTTGGGGTCATTGTTCTTGAGATTGTCAGCGGGAAGAGAAACACTGGATTTTATCAGTCCAAGGAAGCCTTAAACCTCTTAGGCTATGTGAGTCTCAGCATTTATTAAACTAAATTAACTTTTTTAGCTTCCTTTGGTGAGCTTCATAGCTGACTTCAGAAACATGTCAGACATGGATGCTTTGGAAAGAAGAGAAGCCACTGCACTTACTAGATCAAGCACTAATAGAGTCCTGCAACAAAAGTGAAGTGTTGAAATGTATAAATATTGGACTATTGTGCGTACAAGAGGATCCTAGTGATCGTCCAACCATGGCAAACGTGGTTAGTGTGCTTGGAAGTGAAGCTGCAACTATTCCAAGTCCTAATCAACCAGTTTATATAGCAAGAAAACGCCTCCCTTCAACATCTTCCTCATCATCTTCTAAGCCTGAAGCATTCTCCCACAATGAGTTGACAATCTCTACGCAACAAGGCCGATAAGGGGCTTATAATGCATTTCTCAATCTCGATTATCACTAGTATTGTCTTTATGCATCATAATACTTGTTTATACAGGAATGCTGATCTCACTTGGTACCGTTAGATCTTCATGCATCCAACTGCCCGCGCATTACCAGCCATATACTCAAACAGACAGGTGATACACAGAGTTTTGTGACATACTCGTGAACGTACAGCACGAGTGACCCAAGAATCATTCTTCTTTGTTAAAATAAACAAAGAAGTGCCTACTACCAGAAAGCGAGCTATTACTATTCATTGAATATGATATTCTTTCCTAAAAATATATAGATCCATCAGTAACTTTATGTCAGTTTTGTCTTTTAGGCTTCCTTTAGTTTCACAAGGGAAAGAATAATAAAGGAAAGGAAAGAAAAATTAATGAAACCCTCTTGTTTGGATTGTGCAGGATTATGTATTTTCTTTGTTTCAATTGGAAAGGATATGTAAATTGATGCATTAGTTTGCAGTGTGTGCACACACAAACACACAATGTCAAACACTCCATTTAGGATTTTTTTATTATGAGAGTATGGTTGTAGTTATGGAGAAAGTAGAGGAGCAACATTTGGAATTGCATAAAATCTGGAATCACTCCCCTTTCATTGACACCAATTTAGAGGAAATAAATTTTTGTTCATTAAAGGATTTGGAACATGTAGAGGAGCCTAGGTGCAATCACTTTAGTTGTCACCTTTTAACTTCAAGGTCACAGGTTCTACTCGTTAAACCAACCTCTTACAAAAATGCAGGGTGCTTATACAGAGGAGCTTGGGGCACCTCTAATACCATCCCAACCCGGCGCATAGAGGGAGCTTCCTTTTTTTAAAAGATTTAGAACATCCCTCTACATACGTTTCCTTACTCGAGAGCTTAAAACAAATGAGAGGATCCAGTGGCCGAGGCAAGGGGTGACCGGGGAGCCTAGGCCCCCCAAGCCTTCAATCTTTTCTTTTTAAAATACATGTACTATTTAAAAAATAAAAAAATAAAAATATGCTATCCACTTTCACTCTATAATTCGGCCCCTTCAATATCTATTTTCTGGCTTCGCGAATGTGAGGATCCCACCCCATCTATTACTCAAGTTTTTCCCATGTATCCAGACTTATTAGTGCACATATAAATAAATTTAGCAATTGCATAAGCATGGAAAAAAAAATAGCAGTAAACGAACATAAGAAACCAAAATTAATTTACTAAGAGGAAACATATCAGAGCAACAGAAATTAAATCAGAATTTTTAAGAGACGAAAATAAGGGAAGAAAAAATAATAATTACTTGAAATAGGTATGATTTGCATGGGCTGAAGCTCAAGTTCTGTAGACACAAAAAAAAAAAAAAGGCGAATTAATGTTCAATTTTGTGCCTGAGAAAATTTGTTTGAGACCTAGCAATGAGGAACTTGCTATTGATGGGAGGGCATAATTTCAAACTTACGATATTAAAATCTTAAATTATAATAAATTATTACCCAATCACTCTATGCAAATACTTTGTCGCTGGAATTAGCTTTGGCGTGTGCGTGCAGGAGTGATGGACAACGAGAAAAACTAACCACCAATGAGAAAAATCAAAATATCTTCCATTTTTAAACTTAATAATTGTTCCGTTTATTTCTTCTCTAACTGTGGTGAATGATAATGTTGAAGTCATTTTGTAGAAATTGTATTTTTTATTTTGGTTTGGACAGATATATTTTGTGAATTTTTGGTGATTTTTTTCTAATTTTTGGTGATATCCTATAGTTGCCAAAATAGTGCATAATGTCATATATAAGAGAAAAAATGGGTCCAAGGGTAAAATAAGAACATCACAAAAAAGTTAACATTTTCTATTAATTTTCTGTTAAAAATAAATCAAATGATCACTTTTAAAAAATTAAAGAACTAAAAAATTACTTTTACAAAACTGCAGGACCTAAAAGTTTTTTACTCAAAAATGTTATGGAGGAATTCCCCTCCATTTTCTTGCATGCGAAGGATTTTATAATTCTTTCAAATTGAGATTTTTTTGGAAAGAAAAAAAGTTTTGTGTAAAAAGTCTTATTTGTCCATAGTTATTTCATGATTATGAAAACAAAAAGTGTATTTAAATAATCTAGTGTTGATAAGAATATCTTTTTTTTTATCATTTTTTAAAAAGTTGACAAATTTGGTGGTATGTAAAAGATATTCTTTGTCTCCCTTTACATCTAAATTTCTCATTTCTTTTTCTTTTTTCGATTCAAATAAAAAATTATAAATTTTTTCAATCTAAACAAGATAATTTATTTCTTTTATTTTTCTTCCTCCACTTTATTTACTTTCCTTTCCTTTGTACAATCCAAATAGAGTGTAATAAGAGAAAAATAAGGATTCCATTTTATCGTTAATTTAATTTTGACCCCTTGTGTTTAAGTTTAGTGATATTTAAAGGTTAAATTGTGCCACATGTCATCAAACTAGTGCAAAGTTTCAAATCACCCATTAAGGTTTTTTTTGTTTTGTTTTTTTTTTTTGTTTCAAATCATTCACCAGATTTCTAATAATTTTGGTTGGGTTAAATTGTCATTTGTCATATTATTTTTATAATATATAATAGATTAAAAATTTATATCACCCATTTAATAAAATTTTTGTTTCATTTTAAATACTTGTTAAACAATTCCTGTATAACATCTTAAAGATTAAATATGGTTTATTCTTTTAGTTCCCCATTGGCACTGGTTTATAATACTTAGTACATCGAATTACTCTTAGATGGATGTAGAGATAGCATTCAAGGTGAGCCAATACAGGTCCAACTTAGCCTAGTATTTGAAAATTTGAGCTCAACTCCATTCGGTTAAAAGTAGACTCAACTCGACCCAATCTACAACATATAAGTAGGACAAGTTGTGTCATATAATTTTTTACCAAATATATTTGAGCTTATGCCCAGCCCAACTTAGCCCAACTCGAGCCAATATAAGGCTCATCTCAAACCCAACTCGGGCCCAGCACAAATTAAGTACAATTTGAGCTCACTTATTAAAATAAATTAAAATATTATACTTTTATGCATGTAATGTAAGTCATAGTAACTATTTTATTTTTAAATAAACAAGCAAGTCATAGTAACTTTTTTTTAATAAACTAATAATAACAAGTAGCAAATTTATTTTTTAACTTGATATTAAATGACTTGTTATCAATTTTTTTATGATATTGCAAGTTTGCAATTTACAATACTTTAAGTCCTTTCGCATTATTTTTTTTAAAGATTTTAAGTATTTTTTTTTTTTACAATTTTTGTAATTGTACATATGACATAGTTCTTTAGTCACTTAGTATATTCAACTTTATTTTACTACAAGTCTACAACATTATATATAACTATGTCATAAGAGAAAAAATTAGTTCAAGACGATTACATTTGTCAAAGGTTTGGAATCATTTTACATACTTTGAAAAACAGAGGTATGTAATTTGTAACTATTACCAATGTCAATTTATATTTCAACGTAAATTTAGAATTGGGACGCTTGTAAGAAACCTTGTATCTCAACACCCAAATGTCACAAACTATTTTAATCCTGAAGTGGTTATTCAGTCACCGCCACCGCTAATCCCACCACTAGGCCCAACACCAGTAAAAGAAATATAACAAAATAGAAAACTTTTGCACCAGTTTTCGTCAAGCGTTTATGTAAGTTTGTGTAATGTTTTATTTTATTTTTTGTTTATATTAATAATGTACTCGTGGCTCATTAATTTGTAGTTTATTATGTAGTATCTTATCATTTATGTTAATTATTAATGTTATCAATCAACTTGTATAATATCTCGTTAATATTTAAATTAACTTTTCTTTAAAAAATTAAGTTTAAGTTTTATTTTTTTAATTATTAATCTAACTATCCAAGTAATACATATAATATATATATAAAATATTGCTATTTGTATATGTATATGTTTTTGTATATTTGTATATATATTATATATTCAGAATACACTAATTACAAAAAAATGGGTTGGCATAGCCCAGTCTACCTCAACCCAACTCGTAACTCGTGGTATCAGGCTTGTAGGCTGAGTTGAGTCCTATATTCTAAAAATTGAGTTCAACCCAACTCAGACCATGAAATATTTGTGCCGAGTCAGATTCAGTTTTCTCAACTCATGATTCGATTGAATCGTGTCGAACTGACCTATATGCCAGCTCTAAATGAATGTGATCGGACATTATGGCAGAAATAGTTTTCTAAAAGCAAACTCCACGATGGAAAAAGGTTTGGATGTGCAGTTTGAGGATCCTCCGTGCCTGACTAGAAAGTAGAGCAATATTCATACATTCAAAATCCCTGAAACTCAATTTCCATTGCTCTTATTCTTCCCTATGGAGCCTCGCCAACACTTCGCAATCGTAGAATTCAATTTCTAAGGATTTGGGGAAATAGAAAATAGACATATATAGCATAATTTGAGATGGAGTGAATTGTATTTTCCAAATTCTCCCACAACAGTTTATGGTCTTAGGGTTCTACTAAAGTTTGAGAGTAATGTGTCTTTTGATAGCGGTAGAAAATGAAAATGAAAAAGAAAAATTGAGCATTAAACTATCAATGAAGAAATCAAAAGTGGTTGCAATTCTTATCCCTTCTCTGGACATTTAATGCAGTTTAAGTGAAAAAAAAAAGAGCTAATATAATAAGTGTTAGAACAAATAAACATTTTTTATGTTTTTTTTTTCTAAGTATGGAAATAGAAATTCACTCTTCAAATTCCATGTATTCTTTGTCTTGCCAACTCACATGAGAAGATTTGGGTAAAATAAAAAGTTCATTCTAAATTTTAAAATGTAGTTGGTAAACTCACGATACAAGACAACACTTTCCGTTTGGCTTCGTAACGTTCAATAGTGCTTGATCTCGGACCCTGACCAAGCTGTTCGTAACCCTACAAGTAATGAACAAATTGCAGATTGATTTCGCGTGATCACTCCGATGATCAAATTAGTAATTTAATCTTATGAAAAATCAAATACTAAAAGTAGTATATTTTTTAAAATGAGAGATAACATACCTTATGAGTGAGTGTGAGTCGAATATTTATGCCTTGTTAAAGGACAATATTCTAAATTTGGTGGGATTCTATCGTCCCGACCTACAATACCAAAAAAAAGGTCGGAGGTTGGTTTTTACTTCTTTGGGTCGGAAATGTCTGACCTCATAGGTTGCCATGGGGCTCACTATCAATATGCTGGTGAGGTCGATATTTTTTATTAGGTCATGCCGATTATTTTATCCCATATCAAGAGGTATCACTGCATTCCATGTATTTAATTAATTCGTTGCATCAATCCATGTCCTAATAAGCAACAAATCCCGTCGTAATTTGATACTGCTTCTTTATCTTGGAAATCGTTTGCCTTGCTTGCTTTTGAGGTTGTGTCCCAACTTCCACAAGACAATTAAGAATATTCTGTAGTATATTATTCTTTCAAATCTATTTCTTATTTATTTTCAGTTAAAAGAAAACTGTTTGTAATTATTCTTTCTTGTAGTGTCCCTTCCAGATTCAGATATTATTATATTTTCCATCCTCTATTATTTAGCTAGTCAGTAGCCAAATCTATATGCATTTTTTAATATATGATGTGTTTTCAGTTGTATGCATTTTCTTAATACGATAAAATGTTGCTTTTTCACTGACAAATGATTTTCTTAAATAAAGTAGTCTACATAAATAAATCGAAATACAAGCTCAGCTCTTAATTTACAAATAGTCATGAAAGTCGCATGTTAAGTGGAGTGTTAGTAATGTATTTGTACATTTTACTAGAGCAATTATTGTATTCCTTGAAAATCTTTCCAAATAATGCGAACTTGTTGGGTATGTAAAATCTTTTTTTTAGTTTTTTTTTTTTTTGGTGCTTTTAAGGAGGTTAAGGATTTTTCTAGCCTATTTTTTAGATTCTTAAAAATACTTTCAGTAAGTTTAGAAGTTGAAACTAATATATTTAGCTTATTTAAAAAAAAAACTTTAAAGTAAAAGTTAAAGCTAAAAAAAGTTAAAAAATAAAAAGCTTCAAATCGATACTTGTCGAAAAAAGCTTTCTGGAAACTGTTTTTACATCATGCGAGAAGCTATTTTTTTTTTCTCTCAAAGATAACTCTATATTTTTGGAAGTCCAACATTACTCTCAAAATTATCCCTCCATATTTTTTAACCGTATTTTTGACATAACAAGACTAAACAGCAAATTACTATTCAACAATACTTTTAACCAAAGATTCAGGAGTAGCTCCTACTGGCAGTTGGGAGATCAAAGTTCAAATCTCATGAGAATGGGGGGCTATTTGCAACCTCTCGGCTCTTGATGGATCAGCCAAATCTCGAAGCAATTTGTGATGGTTTTCCAGAAAGATAAACGAGATGAAACTATCCTTAATATGATATCATAGTATTAAGTTTAGAGTACGTTTGATCTAATTGTTGAACTTTAGCTGTCGAGTTATATAACTTTAAGTAGTAGAGGGAAATCAGTCGTCTCAAATGTAAGCTTCTCAATATACATTCGAATCTTTCTAGATAATGTGAGCTTGTTGGATAAGTCTTTCAGCTATTTCCATTAAACTTCGTAGCAAGCCAGTTTTAGCTATAATTCTCCTAGAGAGCTTCCATGTTGTCACCTCCCCTACCAAGCCAACATTATCAGCCATCGTTATCATGTCTACATATTTAATAATTGACTTTCAGAAGAAATTACTTATACAATCTGCAAGAAATCATTAACAACCTCTAAAATGATGAAATTTTTTTTGGTCAGTCTAGGTTGACCATCAACTCACTCACATACAAATGAGTTTCTAGAAATAATAGGTGGGCTTCACATTTTGTGAGACCTAATAAGTGGGTTGATGATCAATTTGGACTGACCAAAAAAATTATCCTAAAATGAATATATTTGCTAGTAGAATCTTAATGATAGTTTAATTTTTAAGATTTCTCCCATTACAATGGATGAGTTGTCAAGGAGACAAAGAATGTTATTAAATTAGATACAAGATAATAATTATAAGATGAGTATAAAAGCTCTGACATACAGTTCTTCAACGGTGTTGCATTATCGCAAAAAGGAAGACTCTTCGAGCGTAATGGTAGAATCCTCAAAAATGAAGTCGCAAATGTTGAACATGATATTAAGTTTATTTCTGATGATGTTCGCTATACATTGATGACGAGATAGATTTAAAAGTAATAGATTCAATAGAAAAATTTGTAACTAATAAAAGTTAGATGATTTACTTGGTTAGTCTCAGGAGGCTTTATGCTTTTTTGTTTCATGTAAATATTTTTATCAAATTTTTTTATAGTGGAATAAATTTTTTTTGTTGACCACAGTAAAAAAAAAGCCCTGACATAGTGACTGCCTGGCAAGCTTATTCTGAGAAGCTGACGAGCAATTACAGTTTGCATGAGCCAAAGCCGACAGCAATGACTCTGTACAATGATTGTCATCCACTATGCATGTATTGATTGTCCAAAACAAAAACTAAGGATATATATATCGAGGTGTAACCTTGCACAGGAATTTTGTAATTTTAAAGTAAATTTAATATAATTTTATTTAAGATGAATATTCAATTAATTTAGGGTATTATAAAATTTTAACTCTTTTGTAGTATTTTAATTTTTTTAAAAAAAGAAAAAAAAACTATTGTAATAAGACAAAAGCCCGTTGCAATGCTCTTGGACATTTGGTCTAATAGTATGATTATCGCTTTAAGTGCTAAAGGTCCTGAGATCGATTCTCAAGGTGTGCAACATCTAAGTGATGTAAATTATGTTTCTAAACCTCCCTTTGAATTAAAAAAAGAAAAAAGAAATGTTGAAATAGGTGTATATATTACAATAATTTTTTAACAGTTATATGAACTCAAATTTTTTGTAATGGTTTAATTTTTTTATCACTTTTTTTAATAGTTGGTCATAAAATTATTTTTTTGCAATGGTTTTAAAATTATAGTTTAATTACTTTTGTAAAATGTTGTTTATTATTTTCATAACACCGTTGCAGTAAAGAATTACAATAACATTATATTCAATAGTTAAAGTCATTTGCAATGGCTTTTTTTTTAATAATTTTAAATGTTGTAACAAATTAAAAAAGAAATGTTGTAATGTATGATAATTTAGCTTTTCGATATAAAAACAAAAAACAATAGTTGTTCAGCCATGGCTGACACCTTCATGAGCCATGATGCCCCTCTCTATTTCCTCGAATCCCTCCACGTGTTTCCTTCTTATAATAAACCCTCTTGTTCCTCTAACCCTATCCGATCTATCTCACATTAATACTATCTGCACTATCTAGAAAAGATCAGTGTACTTTAAGAAACAGTAGCATATATTATGGCTGGGACAAAGATCAATGAATTCAATGATATGTTGCCAGTGATGGCTGATACGCTTGGTGGGGATGGTCTAATAAGAGAGTTGTGCAATGGATTTAGGCTGTTGATGGACAAAGACAAAGGGCTTATCACATTTGAAAGCTTGAAGAAAAATTCAACTCTTTTGGGCTTGCAAGACTTGAGTGATTATGAGCTGCTTAGCATGGTCAAAGATGGTGATCTAAATGGTGATGGTGCTCTTGATCAGATGGAGTTTTGTGTGCTTATGTTTAGATTAAGCCCTGAGTTGATTCAAGAGTCTCAGGCCTGGCTTGAACATGCTCTCCAACAAGAGCTCAAAACTACTACTGTTGCTGCGGCAGAGGCTTGGTTCAATGGGAAGTGAACAATGAAGATCCAAAGAGAGGTCGAGGTTAATATCTTAGTTGATCTTCATCGTCTTTGATCAACCGTCTCTTATTTTTAAAAGTACTACATTTGAGTAATTTGATTATGTAATTTGCAACACTATTAGTGTTTTTATCTTTTAAAAAAAAAATAATAATAATGGTAAATTAAGTCACTTGACAGAAGGACAAAAATTGACTTTATCGTTAATTTTTTAACAAAAAAGGAAAAAAGAGTTAATAAAGTCACAAGTTATAAACTTCTATAAATGTAACGTTATTGAAGATAGGATATGTATTTGTCAAACACAATAAAAATCAAACACTAATAGTATTAGTCCGTTGATAATTTTAGCTCTTGGATGCAAGGAACACAACGTCGTTTGGGCTGCATAGAGGAATGAATAATGGATTGGCGTACTTGTTCCTTATCTAATTCCATTGTTTCCATGTGCTTTTTCATATCGCTATTGGACATCTCTTGTTATCCCAATTATGATCTGGAAAATTCAAGAATTACATCATTATTTTCATTTGTTCAATAAACATCAAGAATAATGGTTACATACTCCACGAGTAGGGCCGGGTGTTGTGGTTAGATTGTAACAAAATATCTTAAATTCCAACTTATATTCTTGTATTAAAAATATATAATAGTACTTGAATTTTTATTTATTTAGTTTTGCTATATAAGTAAGTATATTCATTGATATCAACTCATCTCAATTACAAGGTCCAACCAAAAGGAAAGAAACCAAGCTAAACAGGAAACCCCCAACTAATTACAACAATATATCCCCAAGGCTTCGGTTAGAACTAATCTCTCTATTAATACCATTTCTTCTAAACTCTTTTCCCCATAGAGTTTCGACTTTACAAATTGCTCGATCTCCTTCCTTATATGTTCTTCGAATTTAAACTCATGCTTGTACATTCTATGGTTCATCTCCCTCCATATAGTTTAAACAGTAGAAAATAGCCTAATTAATGTAGGCTGTAAATCCTCCCCACTGCAGTATCTTTTACTCCATTCCCCAATACTCTTCCACACCAACAAATGACAAGGTATACCAGATAATCGAAGGCCATGCTCCCACAGTTTTCTACTCATTCCACACCCAAAAAGAAGTGGTATCTATCCTCTGCAGCCAAGCCACACAAGACACATGTACTATTGTCAATGACTCTCCATTCAAGCAACCTAGTCTTTATAGGCAGTCTGTCAAGAATGGCGACCATGCAATAAAACTACACTTCGGAATCATGGTCTTGCTCTAAACCAAGCCGTGCCAATCCACCTTTACACCTCTAGTTCGAATGCAATCCCAGGCGCTACCAGTAGAGAATCTCCCATTTGAGTTACCCTTCCACTTGATCCAATCCTCTCTATCTAGATCAGGCCAAAAATTAACATGTCCACATATTTGTTGTATAAGAGGATGATCAGGCCATTGCCATCTTGAAATTTAATTGATCTGGAACATGTATTATAATATGATCCTGCCTGAATATGAATTCATCGTCATGAAAAAATTAAAACAATAATAATACTAAGAATAATAATGAGATTTACGAGATGAATGGTGTAATATCAGAATAGTAAGCCATCCGTGCACTTTGGATACATTTTCTTGAACGTCACTCTGAAGATCCTAAAAATTCCTTGGGCACTATTTAGATGTACAAGATAGGAGTTGTAGGATATGGTCATATGGTGGATTTGATGACATGAATTACTACAACAGATTATGAGCAAACATTTGTAATTCTCGGTACCCTTGTGATCATGTGAACTCTTTGTAGTGGGGACACCACACCTATTAGGAATCTCTTCTAATTAATAATTAATTCTAGTATTTTAATTTGTATTCCAACCCATTTAAATTATTCCCCAAATACTTTCCCTTCATTTTTCCAATTCAAAATTAAATAAATGGTTGGGACAAAATATTAGTTATGGAAGAATCCAATAAGTTCTAGGATGAAACCAGGTGATCTAATATGAAATTAGAGCTGGACTTTGGTCTCATATTATCCATTCAGGTGTGACTCATTTGTATTCTAGTCTTTGAGTGTCAACTTTGATACGCAATTTTCAAATTCGCTGCTTGTATACCACAACCTTCAACAATTGACTTCGTGTGACTCTTCAAAATTTATTGTTTCTTCAATCACGTCAATTACAGTAGAACCTCTTTAAGTTAATACTCGATAAATTAATAATCTCTTTTAAATAATAAAAATATTTGGTCTCGACTTGGGACCAGTATAAAAAATTAATAATTTTGATAAAATTATAAGATAATATATTTAAAATATTTTTTTGGTATTTTATCGACCCAAATATTTCATAAATTAATAATTAGCTAAAAAGTACCTAATAAATTAACTATAAGGTTTTCTCAAAATATGGATCAAGAATAACTTATCTTTTGTCGAACTTCAAATCTAACTGAAACTCATATTTAATTGTGCGCAATGCACCTAAAAAATCTAATTTAGATTAAATTATATTTTTATGTTCTATTCTCATTAGACTTTTCTACTTGTTTTTTCAAATTGGCCCGAAAAAATATAATTCGCTTTTCAAAAGAGAGAACATAAATATAATATGTTTGCTATTAAGTAAAAAATAATAATAATTATTAATTTATCAATAAATTAATATCTCGCTAAATTAATAGAATTTAGCAGTCTCAAAGCTATTAATTTAATTAAAGAGGTTATATTGTAGTTAATAATGAGTCATACGTGAAGGAGAGTATTAGAGAGTCCAGTTGTCCCACATAGATAAATCAGGACATTTAAAATTAGTATATAAGATTCTAGGTTATTCACCTAACACTAATTGATTTTAGGATGAAACCTCAGACTAATAACATGATATCATATGTAACGTACTTCTTTTTATTATTTATTATTTGGATTGGAAAAATGTCACATTTATTCTTATTGTTTTCTAAAAGTTTCAATTTCGTCAATATTGTTTAATTTTTTTTAAAATTTTGTCCTTATTGTTTCTCCAAAAAAAATCAGTTTCATCCCTCTTATTTCTATTTTTTTTTTAATTTTGTCCTTATTATTCAAAATTGGTCAATTTAATTCTTATTATTTTTAAAAAAATTCAAATTCATCTCTATTGTTTTTAAAAAAAATTCAATTTAGTCCTTGAATAATAGAGACGAATTTGAACTTTAAAAAAATAATAAGGACAAAATTAAAATTTTTAGGAAATTAATAAGGAAGAAATTGAATTAAACAATAGGAACAAAATTAAAATTTTTGAAAAAATAACAAGGACGAAATTAAAAAAATTTAAACAATAAAGATGAAATTATTATTTTTTTTTAAATAATAGGGACTAGATATGATATTTTCCTTTTTGGATCCATAAAAGGAGATCTTACGAAGTCAAAATCAACCTATTTTTTATTATTATTTTTTGTCGAAAAATCAACCTATCCTCGAAAGTACAAAATCTTTAGCAGCAATGTTTCCAAACTCCAAAGTACAATAGGCACGTCTGAAACCCAATCAATTGGAAGCTGGCTATTAAAGTCAATACTTTGCAACCGAATCACAGAAACTCGGATTCCTTATATGTAAATGCGTCGGAAGTTGATAGAACCTTTTTTGTTTTTGGTCAAGAAGTTGATATAACCTAATGAATAGGCCTTGTGACTGATGTCTTGGACAATCTCCTTGATTTTTTAATTAACCTCAGAAATACTCTTGGAGAGTGCTTTGATTGTGGTTTTAGAATAAAATTCAATAAGAGCACGTGGTGACGTCAATTGAATTGTCAGGGTTTACAATCGTAAAGTGAGAGATGTCATAATATGCACTCATACAACAAAGGATGTGCTTGTCACCACATAGGTCTGTCACTGACCATATGACAATCAAACTTCTTAGCATTTCCATTATGGATTTTCCCAAGATGATCTCTACAAATGAATGTTGCAACTGTTAAGACGCAATCTTCTTGAAAGGTTGCATACAATTAAAGCACGTTACAAGGTGCGCGTGCATCTAAAATCATGATTAGAATCCTTTTGAGTAATAAAATTTATGAGTTTGGGCCTCTCTTAGAGAAAGGAGAACTGTGACTTAAATCCTAGAGTTTTGGGGAGAAACAAAGGATAAACAAGAGTGACACGAATTGGCAAAAGCAGTACAATCTACTAACAAGAAAAAGAGAATGCGAAACGAAAAAATGATAAACGGGTTAGGTTGGCCAGCATAGCTTCAGTTGGATGAATTCTAAAGAATGCCCAAAAAAAAACACATTGGAATACTCCTATTAGTAAGAGTTTTGAAAAAAAAAAAAAAAGAAGAATATCCCAAAATATTGTAGTTTTAGGAAAACTTTATACCATGAGCTTCAAGATAATTTATCTAGCACGAGAAGGATAAACGGTAAAACACCCTCATTTAATTAGGTGAATATATAAGTTACCTCCTTGTGGTATTATAACTAGCTCATAATCTTCCAAAACTTTTCTTAATGTTGCACAATACTTCTTTCGTTAATATTTCCATCCATTTAAATTACACTTTTGGTACACATATTGCATATGTGATTTGTTTCATATTCCCACCTAAAACTACATATTTTTGGACAAGAATGCCATCAATATCCATTAGAAAATCAAGAAATAAATGGCACAATACCTCGATGGTTTACCAAGAGTATACATTACCCCTTTCCCCTTTCTTTTTCATTTTTCCCTTTTTCCCTTTTTCCTTTTTCCTCTTCTTTTTTTTCCCATTTTCCTTCTTTTTCTTTATTCTTTCCTTCCCCTTTCCTCCCATTGCTACCACCACTACCAACTCTACATTGCCACCCCCTTAAGTTTACTTACTTTGGCACCAAGATTAAGGAATAGTTGAATGTAAATATAATACGTAAGTAGGATATAAGTTTGTTGAATTATACTTTTACTTTATCTTTTAAACTTAAAAAAAAGTATGTGAGAGATATATAGGTATTTTTTTGAGCCAAATAAGATATTTTTGTTATATCTTATTATTTAAATAATATAAAATTTTCTATTTAACAAAAATTGAAATAACTCAGACGGAAAATAAGACTTTTAGTTTGAAAGAAAACGATAACTTCATAACACCAATCCCAATCTTTATGTTTAAAAACATGAGAAACATCCTGATGAAGGGTATTTTCAATACAGAATATCCCCTCCGTTAATATTTTTGTCTACTTAAACTGCATATTTGGTAAACGAGCTGCGAAATGTAAACTTGTTTCATAATCCTACCTAAAAGTACTTTTTCTAGATGAAAATGTACACTTTTAACTAGTCCTCTTAGATGGCATAAACACAAACCAATATTGCATCTTTGTCATTGAATTACGACAAAGGGTGAATCTTTTTTAAGAAAGAGACATCTACTTTCCATCTGCTAAGGGTCAATGTAATAACCTTGTACCCAAGGTTCCTTAAATTTGAACCGATCTAATGGTTTGCATCTCTTCAAATCACCATAGTTTACATTTTCACAACATGAGGTGATGAGTCCCTAATTTTTCCTCTAGACCCATCTTTTTGCTTGCACAATTTGATTAAATTAGTGTCAAATTAAAGCATGTTGTTCACCTTTTTATGCAAGGTGGTCGTAGCGCAAATCACACAATTTTGATGACAAACGAAGTGCGAGATAAAGTAGGGATCAACGAAGGGCTACGTGCGATGGATCGAACAACTTCTCGATCAATCGGGACATATGAATGCACAAGATGCTGAAAAATGAGACCCCAATCGATCAGAGGAGCTTCCCGATCCTCCGATCGATCGGGCTACATAAGAAGAAAATCAAGACATCAGGTAGAGTGCCCAATCGATCAGACCCACTACCTTATCGATCGGGTCCATTGGCCGATCGATCAGGCCGAGAACTGAAATTGAAGAACCAATGGCCTGATCAATCGGGCCATTTGCCAGATCGATCAGGCACTGCTGCTGTCAAACTTTTATTAGTCAAACCCGTGCTTGACCCGATTTTTAACTGATATAAAGCCCTTGCACGACCTAAGAAGGGACTTTTCCCCACTTTTGAAGCCCTAGGACATCAAGAACCCATTGAGCACATCATGATTGTAGATCCTTTGACAAAGGCCTTGCAACAAAACTGTTTAAGGAACATATAGAAATGATAGGTCTTGGTTGTAATTATGAACGATTTATGTGTGCTTATGTGGGCATTCAGAGCTCAATGATCATGTGTGTTTAAAAAAATATTAATATTTTTCCTATTTCACATATTGTATTTACGTGGCTTATGTTTATTGAGGAAAATTGCAAAGTCTATATAAGACTTTTGTCATGGACAATTAAGATTATGATAGAGTATGAAGGACTTCTAGTGTCATGGTATATAGAACGAAGTTTAGTGAGTAAATAATATATAACTGTTTTGATTCATATTTTGTAATATGTTATTCGTTAATAATTATGATGGATATCATGAATAGATTTAATCTCTTTCTGTGTACTTCATGTTTATGACTAAATTAGATTGTCAATAGAGTAAATGGGTCAAGAGAGAGAATGTAAGTAATGATGGACTCAACTATTTGATAAGAGTAACAAACATATTCCTATACATATGTTAATTAGTCTTCTCCCTATCCATAAAAAAAGATTTATAAAATTCTATCATATATCTACACTATAAGAAAGGAGTTAAGGTGGAGAAACCAATCAATCACTATCATGACTTCTTCTTCTGTGTGACTTATGCGTTTATTGACTTTATTTGATGATTACATGATTCCGATAAATTTTAATTGTAATTTGTTTATCGTAATAATTATGTTTACAATAATTGGAGTCTGTTGCCAAGAAATTGCCTGAAGTTTAACTTTGATGCCTCTTTCATTGCAAAGAAAGGTAGCACGACCGTTGCAGCCATATGTTGTGATTACAATGGCTGAATAACCAATGGAAATACATAGTGCAAACCTACTCCGGGATGAAGCCGTAGCCCTTAGGAATGCTAGTTCTCTTGCTTAATGCTTAAAGCTTAGACTCACTATCACATTTTTTATTTTTTACAACCTTTAAAACTGTTGTGGAAAGGTTAAAAACCACTACAAATGATCACTTAATTAAAATACATTTATACTGTTGCGCATAATCTTGTCATAAATTGTCAACTATATCGAGTTTTTTTTTTTTTTTGTCAAATTACTACAAATATATATATATTTTTTTTGTAAATAATAAGCAATAGCTTTTCAAACTGTTGCAATTAAACTATAGTTTTAAAACTGTTGTGAAAAACAAATATAATGAATTGTTATGCTGATGGGTTGAGTAATTGTTAATTAACTGAATGCAATGTAAGGAGAAATTAATTGCGGCAAATGAAGGGAATCAAAAGCCATTGGCCAAGAGAAGTTGTTGTTGGGTTGTGGCTCAAGTGCAAAACCCAAGCCCGTTTTAAAGTTAAGCAAGAATTCTAGTTCAATAGGGATAGAGTTAGTGCCCTATAAATAGATGTCTTTAGCGTGTGAGTAGGTGTCTCAAAATCACTTTTTGTACTCTAATTGAGAGAAAGAGTAATCAAGTCAAAGAGTATTTGTGACCGAGAGAGAGAGAGAGGGGGGGTATTTTATTGAGAGGTTGTAAACTTTGTTTTTGCGTGATAGTGGATTTTGTGGACGTAGGTAGAAGCTGAACCACCTTAATTTTGTGTTGATTTTTCTTATTTTATGTGTGTGTACGTGTCTTTATCCCAACAAGTGGTATCAAGAGCGAGGTTCGAAGTTGACCAAGATGAGAACATATTGCTGAGCTGAGGGAAATGAAAGACACAGCTTTTGGTTGGTGCTAACGTCAATGTGACGTCATCACAAAAAAAGGTTTTTTATCGTATGGCATGTGCACCGTAGTGTTGTGTACCCACCACAACTACACCACGAAATTGAGGCTGTCAAAGTCCAAAATCACAACTAAATGAACTGTCACCACGAGAGGTGTATTTTAGTGGCTGCAAGATGTGATTGGTGGTCGAAATCACCACCGGTGACATAAAGAAACAACGGGTCTTCTTAGTGCCTGTTGATGATGCTTCCGTTGTTTGATGGGAGAACAGAGGTCACCGGGAAGATAAAGGAGGACGGCGAGTTTATTTTCGTTATAATCACAAAGATCCAGCGGCTGGATCTTGAGTTACGCGTAGGTCCGGTTCGCGGGTTAGAGACACAACCCAGATTTGAAGGTTTTGATATGGTCCTTCGCGGTGTACGAAGAAATGGTGCAAGCTAGGATCTGATTGGATGAAGCTGTGGGGACTGATTCAATGCAACGCGTGCATAGGAAGTTGTATGAACATAGTTTGACTAAAATTTTGACCGTGTTGACTAGCCTTTGACTGGGGTTTGACTGCGTTGACTGAGGGCCCCCTAGGATTTTTCGACGTGTTGAGTCCGTTTTTGTAGTCCATTTTGCCAAATTCTCACTGCATCTTTGAGTTTGAGTGAATTTTGTATTCTTTGTAGCTGAAAAAAATGTCTGGACCGAGGTTTGAAGTCCCAATCTTCGATGGAAAGATGAACTTCAAATTTTGGAAGATAACTATCGAAGACCTTTTGGTGCAACAAGGTCTTGAACAAGCGTTTGATGATGATGACAGTGGAGATTTTTTGATGACTAAGAACGAGGGTCCTATGAAGGGTGATTGGGTGTTAGATTCAACTGTCACATTTCATATTTGCAATGATAGAGCTAGTTTTGACACTTTGAGCATCGGTGAAGTATTTGGTACTATCACTATTGGGAATAATTAGAAGATGAAGATTGAAGGCATTGGGAGAGTTCGCCTGAAGCTCAACAATGGTAGTGTCAAGATTTTCTCTAATGTGAGATTGGTGCCTTCTTGTGCCGTTAACATTATTTCTTTGGGAGAGTTAGCATCAAGAGGGTACAAGTATATTGGTGAGGAAAGTTGCTGCAGAGCGTTTAGAGGAAGCAAGTTAGTCCTTCAAGGGAGGAAGGATATGAAACACGTTTGTCGCTTAGAGGGTTGCATAGTGCTTAAGAACAAGGGAAGGCAGCTTAAAGAATCTGTCTTGATGATTGAGAGGAAACGTGTGTCTTTTTCAGTTGATGTGGAGATATTTGGCACTTCTCGCCAAGGGAGGAATTTGTTGGGCTATGGCTCAAGTGCAAAGCCCAAGTCCATTTTAAAGTTAAGCAAGAGTCCTAGTCCAGTAGGGATAGGGTTAGTGTCCTATAAATATATGTCTTTAGTTTGTGAGTAGGTGTCTCAAAATTACTTTTTATACTTTGATTGAGAGATAGCGTAATCAAGTCAAAGAGTGTTTGTGAGCACGAGAGAAAAAGGAAGAAGGTGTTTTATTGAAAGGTTGTAAACTTCATTTTTGCATGATAGTGGATTTTGTGGACGTAGGCAGAGGCCGAACCACTTTACTTTTGTGTTGATTTTTCTCGTTTTATGTGTGTGTGCGTGTCTTTATCCCAATAGTTGTTATATGCAAACCCATCTTACATAGCCCCAGTCAGAATCAGGCACATGTAAGTCACTACGAGAAAGCTTGTAAGTATGACGAACACATTCCAAATCCTTATCATTAACTCTGGAAAGAGGATTGCTCAACATCACGCCTGAGGAAATGCTAGTATGAAGCAATGACGATGACACGTCGGAGATGGTAGCCGTTGCTACGAGAAGATGTCGAAAAATGAGGAGCGCTTCTCGCTGCAGCTTCGCGACAAGAAAATGAACTTTTCCTGGAATTAATTTCTAGAGAAGGGAACTAGAGTCTCCATTAGCGAAACACTAATCCAATGGACTCAAATGAACTTGGAAGATCAAAGGGATGCGATTGCACCATCAAATGAATCTCGATGAAGTAATGGGATAGTGGCATTAAATGTTCTAAGGCGCATAGAGGAGGATGACACAAAGGTGCAACTTGGACAAGATGGCTTAGATCATTACCAACCAATAAGGGTCCCTGGGGTTAGTTTTACTTACTGATTGTGACTTCATGTCACCTACAATAGCCAATCGGAAGTCTGTGATGCATCCACTTAATTCGACACCATTCCACCAAAAGCACAACCACAAATCAGGAGCCAAGGATCCCTACTAGAAAAGCAAATTGGGACCCACTTCAAGAAATTAACTATAGAAGGATAGATCCACCATCAATCAAGGAAAAATCCATGAGTCCACAAGCCTAGAACAACACATAAACTTAGGATAGTACGGGGAGCGATCATCAACTATCACATACTCACCATTGTACAGATACCTACACGCTCAATCCATTCATCCCACACTTATCATTCTACCTCTTTTATTCCTGGGGGCTAAAAACACTAAGAACCCGCCAGGGCCCTACCCTGCTAAATAAAACAAAAAAAGATTGGAGGATCTTCGGTCTCACCAAATGTGATTACAAGTTTACGATGGATATATCTTATCTTCCTTATAAATATATTTGCTTAATTGTAAAATTCAGAGATTGTACACCCTATATGTACAATTGTTGTAAACCTTATAAATACGAGGAATATAACAACACTATAGTGTGGCCATTTTATTATCTTCATACTTACTCTGCTTTAGTAGATACTCAGGCACCCAAAAATGAGCAACTGTGTGCTTTCACTTCGAGAATTAGTGTCCATGAGGAAGTGCTTTAGCCTGCATACTAAGGTTAATTTTAGTGACAGTTGTTAGTTCTTGGAGCAACATCTGTAAAAAAAATAACGTTAGTGAGCATGTGGATGACACGTGACCGCAAAATGAACAAATCTTTAGGGGTAAAATTGTCACGCGGTAAAATATAAGGATAAAACATACCCCAAATCGTGAATTGGGGATAAAAAACTAGGGTTTCTCTTAGCCTTCAACGTTATTTTGGACGAATGTTGTTTCAAGGACTAACGGTTGTTACCAAAATGAAAAATGAATGACAATTTTGTTCAAAATAAAAGATAAGGGATTTAAATGTCAAAAAATGCAAAGATTCAGGACCATTTCAGTACATTATCCAAGATTTAAATATAGAGTTTGACTGAAAATATTGAAACTTTAAATGCTTAACTCATAAATTAGTTAACCTAAAGAGTTTAATTCTACGAGACTCAAATTATTCAGCTCACACATATCCACAAAACATGTATGAGAATATAACGACAATCTTGAACGACAAATGCAAATGGGACCTTTGAAAACATCAACCTTAACTTCTTTAGGAGGGGACCTGAATAAGAGATGTTAATAATATGGCCAAATTAGAAAGACCAAGACTTTCCCTCTTTTTTGTCCGAGTACAGTGATGAATATCTTGTTTATAAATAATGTTGCAATTTATTTAGAAAATTTAAATCTCGATAAAAGAAATTATCACCTCTTATGTTTATACTTAACCGATATATCAAAAAAATGAGAGAAAAATAAAAATATTTTCGTGACTGATATCTAGCATTTTTCAAAAAAAAAAAAAAAGGAGAGCAATTTGTTAAAAGAATGAGGACCAAACACCAGAGGTTCTACTCCATCAAGGATGTCTCTTTAGAATTAAGAGAAAAACGTGCTATAAATAGAAAGGAAACCTTTGTATTATTAATTGATTAATCATACTGGTCCAAGTTTATTTGGATGTCATTGTTAGTCATACTAGTCAACAAGCTCATTTCCTTACTAAGCCCCACAACGTTTAGAGAATAAAACTATTCAACGTTCACAAATTATGAGTTTGGGGCCAAAGACCATGGTTTTTGTGAGAGATTACGAATTCGAGTCTCGCTGGTTACATCTATATATATATATATATATATATATATATATATATATATGTATGATTTTAGGCTTCACTTTGAATCAAGAAAAAAAAATGAGTTTGGAAATTATCATATAAGAATAAATCATGACTTTCATCATCAGTTACGCAACTCAAAATCAATTGATTTTAGAAACGAATTGGCTTATCTAGTAGCCAAGGAGCTTCTTTGTGTCGTACAAAATGAGTAAGGTCTTCCTGAAGTCAATGAGAGACATATAATCATTGCAGAGAGTCCGCAACCAATATGCAATCAAAGATGACATTCCTCATCTTCTTGAGCATATTACTAGTTTGTTCAAATCATACAAAATGTCATGCAAGAGACACAATTACTATATCCACTGCGTTACGGGACAATGGCGATTCTCTAGTTTCAGCTGGAAAGAAATTTGAACTAGGCTTCTTTTCTCCTGAAGGTAACAGCAGCAGCAGATATGTAGGCATATGGTATTACCAACGGAAGCCACAAACAGTTGTCTGGGTTGCCAACAGAAACAAGACATTACTAGATTCTACAGGATTTGTAGCCATAGCTGAAGATGGCGAGCTCAAGGTTTCGGGCCGTCAAGCTACTTACTTCTCCACAGAAGTTGGAAGCTCAATCACTTCTAACAGGTCAGCGAAGCTACTCGATTCTGGAAACTTGGTATTAATTGATAGCCAATCAGGTACTCATCTGTGGCAAAGCTTTGAGCATCCAACTGATACTTTTCTTCCTGGTATGTTGATGAAAGACGAGCTGAAGTTGACCTCCTGGTTAACCCGTGGTAATCCTAACGACGGAAACTATACATCTCAGCAAGATCAAGAGAACGATAAGTTATATATCACAAGGAAAAGAGGAGTTATTTACTGGAAAACTGGTGAGTCAAGTAAATTCTTTGATACCCGCGAGATATATCCTATTGCCCCCTTGTTGACAAATTTTACCATAAGTCCCGAGCAATCTATCTATAAACAATCCTCTCAATACAAGGCACTCTCAAAAAATCCGACAAGATTACGATTGTCTTTCAGTAATAAAAGGTTAACACTCAATTCTTCTGGACAGTTACAATTGTATAGTTGGGAGAATCAGTCTGGCTGGTCTGAGTCATGGTCAGAGCCACACGATGCTTGTAGTGTTTATAACGCTTGTGGGGATTTTGGTAGCTGTAACTGCGAAAATGGACTCACATGCAAGTGTTTCCCAGGATTTGAGCCTCAAATCCCCAGTGGCTGTAAAAGGAAGACAGCCCCGTGCAGCAAGACTGAAGAGCAAGACACATTCTTGGATTTGAAGTCAATGAAAGTTGGAAAACCAGACTTGCAAGTACCTGAACCTGACACTGCAGAAAATGCAGAGATGACTGCCTTGACAACTGCCAATGTCAAGCATACTCATTTATCGGAAATTTCAACGGAAGTAGATCAAATAATGCCGGGTGTTGGATTTGGACATCACCTCTCAACAACCTTCAGGAGAAATATACTGATGAAGGCCGAAACCTCTCAATCCGCGTAGCAGTTTCTGACATAGGTAATCTTCTTCCCTACAGAATGCCGATAATTTAAGGCAAAACATATTTTAAAGGAAGAACCTGACAACATCCACAGTAAATTTCAAATGGATGAGGCTCTATCTCAAATTTATAGTACAATTGGTTAATACTTCAAGATTTTCTGTTTATCTTGCCTAATAAAATTCTAGCCCGCTAACCTGAAGACTGTGTGAGTCAACCCAAATGAATGAAATACACGTACATGGATGTACACAGGAGGGAGGTCAATGATTTGGTAATATGAACAGGTTAGATAATATAAGGAATTAGTTGCAGGCCGCCTGAATGGAATTCATATCTCCTTCGAAATCCCAATCAAAGACAAGTTCTACCAAGCATACCATAGAAAGTAGGCCTCCCAACGATATCTTGGATAAGAGTTTGAAAAGTTATACCGTCGATAAGAGTAGTAGGACAAGGCGAGCTTTATAACAGTCAAGAGAGCCATCAGCTTTTTGTTTGATGCAAAAGTATGCGAAAGAAGTAGATCCCTTTTGGCAGGAAGAGTTCCAGCCTTTGTTGCCCCTCAGTAGAGTGAGTCTAGATCATTGGCTGCTGGACAGAGTGCTTCCCAATAAGCCTTTCTGACTCGGCTTGGCCCGGTTTACACGAGGGATGTCAATGATTTAGTAATATGAACAGGTTAGATATTGTAAGGAATTAGTTGCAGGGATTTATGATATACACTCAAATTTCCAGGGTTTCATGGCATTTTTTGCCAATTTTTTCAATGCCATATTGAAGGCTGCTTGATGCTCAACATATCACTTCTACCTGTTCCTTTTTGGATAATAATTAGACAATGATTACATTGAAAAGATTTGTAGACTAATGGTTTATTCTCTCTTTTGAGTCCTTTTTCACTAGTTTAAACATAACAGCTTTATTGGCAAATCTAGCTGTTACTTCCCTTTGACATTTACATAGATGGTTTAGAAGGCATTGCTCTTGATATTAAAATAACATGCTTGTAGAATCAACTAAAAGAGATTGTAAGCCCTGTGGAGCAACCGTCATACCTTATCCGCTGAGCACTGGACCAGACTGTGGTGATCCCATGTACCACAGATTCTACTGCGATCCTTTAACAGACCAAGTTGATTTCCAAACACCAAATGGCTCCTATCAAATGGTTAGCGTCAACAAAGAGGAGCTTAAATTTGTGATTGAAGTCGATGATGAAATTGCAGAAAGTTGTGAAGCCAGTGCAAAGAAAATTATGGTGATTAACCAGTCAATGCCATTTCATGTGACTAACTCGTGTTTCACTGATCCCCTTAGTGTGAGTTCTGTAAATTCAACTCAGAGGCAATACAAGATAGAGATTGGTTGGAATCCACCATCAGAACCAACTTGCAACTCATCCATTGCCTGTCAGGATTGGCCCAATTCCAATTGCAGCGACACAGGACATGGGCAGAGAAGGTGTCTTTGCAGACCAAACTATCAATGGAATGGCTCACATCTAAATTGTACACCAGGTATGAAGTGACTTATCCTGCTTATATTTCTATCATATTTTTGCGTACTCTATTTTTGTTGTTTAAACAGTACAACTACAACCTATCCTATCCAACTTCCTTAACCATGGCCATAATGATCAATGCCGGCGTAGTGTGGATCATTTCTTGTAATCTATTCATCCCATCGCCAAACATCACAAATTTAATCTAACAAATGTTTCAATCGAAAAAACAAAACAATCCTAACAATTCTAAATTAATTACTTTACAAATGTACAATAAGTGGACAACATTATGCAGATTCGTATATTGCACTCCAAATATAAAGGCAGTTTGCACTTTGCCTCCTTAAAATCTCAATTATCTCAATTTGTACCCTTGACAATCAAAAGTAAGCCAATATGGTTGAAAGACCAAAGGCCATGACAGAGTTAGACATCAATGCTGCCAGTGAGTCAATTGTGAGGAGCAGAAAGAATAGGAGGCAAGGAAAGTAAAGAAGGAAAAGAACGAAGACAATTCCAAGAAATACAACCTATTCCTGACCAATGTACCAACCCACCCATCACCAACATCATCTTTGGCCCCCCACCATGTCCAACAATCCCACTCTTGCGCTGCCTGGTATTTGTGGGGTTTGCAGCTCCCTCTTCCATCAATGAAGCCACAACAAGCTACACTTGTGCAGAAGCAATAAAGCAATTGATCTTCATGGTTCAAGAGTCAGTACCACTAGCCAGAGAACAAATCAATTATACAATACAATAGAAATGAATCACAGACTCCCTATCTCATACAACCACCACTTTGAACCCCTCTATTTATAATTACAAGGAGAAAACCTTTAAAACTTTGGACTGGGAGCTCTCCCTTGTATAATTTCAGCCAAGACCCATAATAAACGAAGCACAACAATAGCATGTCTTTTGCAGGCTATAACATCCCCGGCCTCTACCTAAAATGTTTTTTCCATATAACTTGCTGAAAGGGAAATTTGAGCATTCTCATTTACTTTTCACACTATATTGCTGTCTACCAGAATTGAAACCTGAACTAGCAGGAGCAAATCAAGATATTTCCCCTGAACTCATTTAGAGAAAATCAAAGCACTAGAAAATACAGCAATATAGTGTGAAAAGTAATTGAAAATGCCCAAATTGGGCGTTCCATTTCCTCTGCAAGAAGATTTCTTAGAATATAGTGCGAAAAGTAAATCAAAGAACTTCGAATTAGCTGGCCCTCTTTCTTCTAGAATCCTCACTACATTGGGCGTTCCATTTCCTATGCAAGAAGATTTCTCACTATCATGGACTTATCATGGCCTTTGGTAGGTGGGACTAGTGATGGAGATGGGAAAGAATGGTGGGACCCACTGCCAAGACAGATGGTGGTGGTGGATGAGGCAGAGTTGGTGCCGGGGGCATCAAACGAGGAATAAGAGGAAAAAGGAAAAGAGAAAGCAAACAGAAAAAGTAAAAGGAAAAGGAAAAAGAATAAAACGGAAAAAAATCAAAAGAAATTAAAATTAAAGTGCAAATAAAATAACTAAAATAAGAAAAATAAAGTAATTTGAGTTCCTGATTTCCCTTAATTATGTTCCAGCCCTTACTAGTTAGGTTTTTCCTGATGACAATTACACTAGGTTTGGATTCACCATTTTAAGGAAAGGAAAGGAAAGGAAAGGAAGGACAGGGATCAGGAAGTTCTTGCTTCTGTTTGGATTAATTTTCGGATGAGAGGAAAGCAAATGAAGGGATTGAAAGGAAAGTAAATAATGAGAGAATTTTGCAATCCTTGAAATTTTGGGCTTTTTGAAAGGAAATGAATGGTTGATAAATGAAAATTTTTGATTTTCCCAGTACTTCTACATAATTTCATATATATCCTTAGCATAATAATGAACATGAAAAGAGTATTAAATAACTTTCAATTAAAACTGTCCTTTCATTTCCTTTCATTCACCAATCCAATTTCATACATTGATGCTATTTTGACTGTTTACTGGTCCCTTTGATGTTAAATGTAGTTAAGACTAAGTAAAGCAATTTACTGCAAATCCAATTTTCCTTCAGAACCATATAGTCCCAAAATTAAATAAACTAAAACAAACTACATTCCTGCAGCTTACAGAAATAGTACACATTATTTGAGCTTAACAGTAAGAAAGTTGGTCAAGTTGAACGTTCCTTTATATTCATCAGTGTTTGTTGCCTACAATCTTGAAATCTTATTAAGTTTATTAATAGTGGAAAGGGGTACATAAATACCCTTCATCATCTCAAGCTAGTTTTCTTTCCAAAGAAAAGAAAAAGGAAAGAAATGCACATTCATTTCTTATGTCATCTTAACTGACCAGCCACACCACATAGTAGAGGGCTATGGCTTCAACTAGAAAATGCAGAATGGTGAAAAAGGAGAGCCAGTTTCTTAAAAAATCTGACTAAGTGCATCGTCTTCTGCAGCAGTTGTTGGCCTATCAGAAAAGCCAATTCAGAAGGCCTCATCAACCATTAACATCAGAGCTGTAGTTATTGTTACCTCGGTGATAGCTGCAGTTTTAGTTGTTTGCAGCTTGGGCTATTTCTTTTACAAAAGGAAAATGTTGGCTGAAAGGACAGGTAATTTAAATAAAATTCTCCATAGACAACATTTTTTTGCTTCTGCTTTATGTTCTGTGAGGAAGATGCTCAACAGATTTGCATCCTTGCTTTTCACTACAGAAGGCACTGCAAGCATTCTTAGGAACACATTGCCTAATGTGTACGATAGTGATAAACGACCCACAGACTTGCTAAGTGAAGATGATAGGAAAGAAACTAATGTTTCTTTCTTCAAATTGGAAAGCATATTAGCTGCCACAGAAAGCTTCTCAGATGCCAACAAGCTTGGAGAAGGGGGCTTTGGGCCTGTTTACAGGGTTGATATGCATTTCTATTTACTTGACCTTTCCATTTCCACCAATGTGTCATAAAAATAACATATGCAATGGAAATCCCTCGCAGGGTAAGTTTCCTGGAGAACAAGATATTGCAGTAAAAAGACTGTCCAGTCACTCTGGGCAAGGAATGGAGGAATTTCGGAATGAAGTTGTGTTGATTGCTAAACTTCAACATCGGAATCTCGTTCGCCTTTTGGGCTATTGCGTCGAGGGGGATGAAAAGATTTTGCTCTACGAATATATGCCAAACAGAAGCCTGGATGCCTTCATTTTTGGTTAGTCAAAGTGTATCCTCTTGGTTTATGATTTACATATGACTATATCAATCGTTTATCATTTTAACCCAATAAAGAGAAGCTTATCATGACTTCTGCTGGCAATTTTCAAGATAAAAAACTCTGCATGTTATTGGACTGGACGAAGCGGTTTGACATCATTTTAGGGATCGCTCGAGGGCTTCTTTATCTTCACCAAGATTCAAGATTAAGGATCATTCATAGAGATCTGAAAACAAGTAACATTCTACTAGATGAAGAGATGAACCCCAAAATTTCAGACTTTGGCTTGGCAAGGATTGTTGAAGGCAAACAAACAGAAGCAAACACAAACAGAGTTGTTGGAACCTAGTAAGTATCATTACATTAGCAGCAATCATGAGATTTTGATACACATGATCATTTGTGTCCTGACTTCTCAACTGATGTCAGATTCTTATGATAACTTTGTGTCATCCAGTGGTTATATGTCCCCAGAATACGCATTAGAAGGGCTGTTCTCAGTGAAGTCTGATGTATTTAGTTTTGGAGTCATTGTTCTTGAGATTGTTAGCGGGAAGAGAAACACTGGATTTTATCAGTCCAAGGAAGCCTTAAACCTCTTAGGCTATGTAAGTCTCTGCATTTATTAAACTCAATTAACTTTTTTTACCTTCCTTTGGTGAGTTTCATAGCTGACTTCAGAAACATGTCAGGCATGGATGCTTTGGAAAGAAGAGAAGGCACTGGACTTCTTAGATCAAGCACTAATAGAGTCCTGCAACAAAAGTGAAGTGTTGAAGTGTATAAACATTGGACTATTGTGCGTACAAGAGGATCCAAGCGATCGTCCAACCATGGCAAACGTGGTTACCGTGCTTGGAAGTGAAGCTGCAACTATTCCAAGTCCTAATCAACCAGCCTATGTAGCAAGAAAACGCCTCCCTTCAACATCTTCCTCATCATCTTCTAAGCCTGAAGCATTCTCGCACAATGAGTTGACAATGTCTATGCCACAAGGCCGATAAGGGGCTTAATTATAATGCATTTCTCAATCTTGATTATCACTAGTATTGTCTTTATGCATCATAATACTTGTTTATACAGGAATGCTGATCTCACTTGGTATAGATCTTCGTGCATCCAACTGCCCGTGCATCACCAGTCATATACTCAAACAAACAGGTGATACACAGATAGTTTTGTGACATACTTGTGAACGAGTGACCCAAGAATCATTCTTCTTTGTTAAATAAACAAAGAAGTGCCTACTACCAGAAAGCGAGCTATTAATATTCATTTAATATGATATTCTTTCCTAAAAATATATAGATCCATCAGTAACTTTATGTCACTTTTGTCTTTTAGGCTCTCTTTAGTTTCACAAGTGAAAGAATAATAAAGGAAAGTAAAGAAAAATTAATGAAACCCTCTTGTTTGGATTGCAGGATTATGTATTTTCTTTGCTCCAATTGGAAAGGATATGTAAATTGACGCATTAGTTTGCAGGGTGCTTATACAGAGTAGCTTGGGGCACCTGTAGTACCATCCTAACCAGGCGCATAGAGGGAGCTTCCTTTTTTTAAAAGATTTAGAACATCCCTCTACATACGTTTCCTTACTCGAGAGCTTAAAACAAATGAGAGGATCCAGTGGCGGAGCTAAGGGGTGACCGGGGGAGCCCAGGACCCCAAACCTTCAATCTTTATTTTTAAAAATACATGTACTATTTAAAAATTAAAAATAAAAATAAAAATATGCTATCCACTTTCACTCTATAATTCGGCTCCTCCAATATCTATTTTCTGGCTTCGCCCATGGGAGGATCCCACCCCATCTATTACTCAAGTTTTTCCCATGTATCCACACTTATTAGTGCATATATAAATAAATTTAGCAATTACATAAGCATTGGGAAAAGAAACTACCAATAAACTCATTAGGAACATAAGAAACCAAAATTTAATTACTAAAAGGAAATATATCAGACCAACAGAAATTAAATCCGAATTTTAAGAGACGACAATAAGGGAAGAAGACAAAAATAATTACCTGAAATAGGTATCATTTGCGTTGGCTGAAGCTCAAGTATTGTAGACACAAAAAAAAAAATGCTAATTAGCTACTAGGACTTTGGTCCAGTGATATGTAATTCGCTATATATGCGAGAGGTTACGATCTTAAATACGTATAGCCCGTAGGC
This sequence comes from Ehretia macrophylla, assembly GCA_037974665.1. Lineage (NCBI taxonomy): Eukaryota > Viridiplantae > Streptophyta > Magnoliopsida > Boraginales > Ehretiaceae > Ehretia > Ehretia macrophylla. The sequence goes on along the minus strand of CM075768.1, from coordinate 15,428,519 downwards.
CTCCCTTGAATAAAAAAAAAAAAAGCGAATTAATATTCAATTTTATGCCTGAGAAAATTTGTTTGAGACCTAACAACGAGAAACTCGCTATTAAATGGAAGAGCATAATTTCAAACTTGCGAGATTAGAAGATTAAATTATAATAAATTGTTATCCGATCACTTTCCGTAAATTCTTTGTTGTTGGAATTAGCTTTGGCGTGTGCGCGCAGGAGTGATGGAGAATGAGAAAAACTAACTACCAATGAGAATGCCATTTGTAATTCGGCTCACCCAATGGTAACGGCTTGTTTTGATTACCTGTTTTTTCGGTTTTTTTTGGTTCAAATGTATTACCTGTTTTAAAGGAAAGGAAATGGAGGGAAATACATTACTAGTGAATCACTCCCCCGTTTGGATTGAAATTTGAAAGGGAAAAAATGTTACGGAGGGATTCCCTTCCATTTTTTTGCATGCGAACGATTTTATAATCCTCTCAAATTGAGGTTTCTTTGAAAGGAAAATAAATTTTATGTAAAAAGTCTTTTTTGTTCCTAATTATTTCATAATTATGAAAATAAAAAAAATATTTAAATAATTTTACATCTATATTTATCGTTTTCTTTTCTTTCTTTGGTCCAAATAAAAAATTATAATTGTTTTTCTTTTTTTTATTATTATTTTTTCCCAATTTAAACAAGATAATTTATTTTATTTCATGTCTTTTATTTTTCTTCCTCCACTTTATTTACTTTCCTTTCCTTTGTAAAATCCAAATAGAGGGTAATAAGAAGAAAATAAGGATCCCATTTTATCGTTAATTTAACTTTGACCCCTTGTGTTTAAGTTTAGTGATATTTAAAGGGTAAATTGTGCCACATGTCATCAAACTAGTGCAAAGTTTCAAATCACCCATTAAAGATTTTTTTTTTCTATCAAATCATTCACTAAACATTTTTTTTTTGTTACTAGATTTCTAACTTTAGTTGGGTTAAATTGTCATTTTTCATATTATTTTTATAATATATAATAGATTAAAAATTTATATCATCCATTTAATAAAAAAAAAATTCATTTTAAATACTTGTTAAACAATTCCTGTATAAGAACTTGAAGATTAAATATGGTTTATTCTTTCAGTTCCTCAATCGCACTGGTTTATAATACTTAGTACATCGAATTGCTCTTAGATGGATGTAGAGGTAGCATTCGGGTCAACATAGACCCAGTTTAGCCCAACACATAAAAATTCAGGCCAACCCACCTCGGTTAAAAATTGGCTCGACTTGACCCAACCTATCACATATAAGTAGGACGAACTGTATCATATAATTTTTTACCAAACTCATTTGAGCCTATGCCCTACCCAACCCAGCCTAGCCCAGATTGAGCCCAGATAAGGCTCATATTGAGCCCAGCACAAATTAAGCACAATTTCAACTCACTTATTAAAAGAAATTAAAATATTATGCTTTTATACATGCAATAAGTCATAGTAACTATTTTCTTTTTTTAAACAAACTAGTAAGTTATAGTAACTATTTTTTTTAACAAATTAATAATAATAATTAGTAAATTTATTTTTTAAGTTGATATTAAATGACTTATTATCAAATTTTTTTATGATATTACAAGTTTGCAATTTGCAATACTTTAAGTCTTTTTATATTATTTTTTAAAAGATTTTAAGTATAATTTTTTTCGACAATTTTTATAATTATACATATAAATTTTTTCTATAAATACATTTTTGAATCTTTCTATATATTGTGAGCTTGTTGGATAAGTCTTTCAGTTATTTCCATGAAACTTCGTAGCAAGCCAGTTTTAGCTGTAATTCTCTTAAGAGAGCTTCCATGTTGTCACCTCCCGTTCCCTATCAAGCCAACATTATCAGCCATCGTCATCATGTGAACAAATTTAATAATTAACTTCCAGAATAAATTACTTATACAATCTGCAAGAAATCATTAAAAACTTCTAAAATGAATATATTTGCTATTAGAATCTTAATGAAAGTTTAATTTTTAAGATTTCTCCCGTTATGATGGATGAGTTGTCAAGGAGAAAAAGAATGTTATGGAGATAACTGACTTTCTATTTTAAAATTAATTAGTATTAAGTGGAATAATTCAAGATCTTATTAAGTGGTCTAAGAGTTTATGATTTTTTTATGTGAGACAAGTGCATATTCTAATACTCCCCTTTACATGTGACCTGATTTGAGAGGGGTCATATGTGAAATATTGAGCACGCGTGGACCTTATTTTGAGATTGTTATACTTGAAAAATTGAATACATGTAAACCGAATTTTTTGAGATAAATTATACATGGACGATTGAACATACATGTGGTAGATAACATATGTGGAAGATTGAAAGTGTGTAAATTATGCACACGCAAAATATTGAAGACAAATGGACCTGATTTGAGATGAGTTGCACGCGAAAGATAATGAGACTAGACCATAGGCCTAACTCTGATACTATGTGAAGAAGTCTGAGTTTCCATCTTAAAACCAATTGGTACCAAGTGAAATAACCCAGGATCTTATTAAATGGTCTAAGAATTTATAATTTTTTTATGTAAAACAAGTGTATATTCTAATAAATGTTATTAAATTGGATACAAGATAATAATTATGGTGACAAGCTTATTCTGAGAAGCTGATGAGCAATTAAAGTTTGTATGAGCCAAAAACCGACAAAAATGACTCAGTACAATGACTGTCATCCACCATGCAGGATGTGTTACCAAAACAAAAACTAGAGATATATGTATGGAGGTGTAACCATGTATTACAGTAAGTGACTTTAATATAATCTTATTTAAGATAAGAATTCAATTAATTTAGGACACTACAAAATTTTAATTCGTTTGCAGTAGTTTAAATGAAAAAAAGAAAGTTACTTTTGTAATAAGACAAACACCCATTGCAATGCCATTAGGTATTTGGTCTAATATTATGATTCTCGCTTTAAGTGTGAAAAGTTTCGAAATCGATTTTCCGAGTGTTCAATATTTAAGTGATGTAAATTTGGCTTTTAAACCTCCCAGGATTTCTTAAACTATTATTTATCCTATCTCTCAACCATGACATGAGTATGCTCTACACTTGTTTCTCTGAGGATTCTGTGTATCAGAAAATATTAAACCAATATAGCTATGAGAATCCTTGTTAAAGTCCTCTCAATTATAATAAGACTATATTGTTTAAATTTAGGATATAATCTTCACACCTCAGCTCTAGTCTCACAAATCAAAAGACAAGCTTGAAGCAGGTTTTGTTGGATTATTATATTGCAACAATTTTTTTAACCATTCTATGAAATAAATTTTTTTTGCAGTGGTTTAATTTTTTATCACTTTTTGTTAATAGTTGGTCATAAAATTATTTTTTTTACAATTGTAATTATAGTTTAATTGCAAAAATTTTATAAATTGTTGCTTATTAATTTCAAAAAATCGTTGCAATAGAGAATTATAACAACACTATATCTAATAGTTAAAATTATTTGTAACAATTTTTAATTTTCTTTTTTGTAATAGTTTTAAATGTTGTAACAAATAAAAAAAATATAGTTATGTATGATAATTAAGTTTTTCGATATAAAAACAATAGTTGTCAGCCATGGCTGACAACTTCATGAGCCATGATGCCCCTCTCTATTTCCTCGAATCCCTCCACGTCTCTCCTTCATATAACAAAGCCTCTTGTTCCTCTAACCCTATCCAATCCATCCCACATTAATACAATCTGCACTATCTAGAAAAGATCAGTGTACTTTAAGAAACAGTAGCATATATTATGGCTGGGACAAAGATCAATGAATTCAAGGATATGTTGCCAGTGGTGGCTGATAAGCTTGGTGGGGATGGTCTAATAAGAGAGTTGTGCAATAGGTTTAGGCTGTTGATGGACAAAGACGAAGGGCTCATCACAATTGAAAGCTTGAAGAAAAATTCAACTCTTTTGGGCTTGCAAGACTTGAGTGATGATGAGCTGCTTAGCATGGTCAAAGATGGTGATCTAAATGGTGATGGCGCTCTTGATCAGATGGAGTTTTGTGTGCTTATGTTTAGATTAAGCCCTGAGTTGATTCAAGGGTCTCAGGCCTGGCTTGAACATGCTCTCCAACAAGAGCTCAAAACTACTACTGTTGCCGCTGCAGAGGCTTGGTTCAATGGGAAGTGAACAATGAAGATCCAAAGAGAGCTCGAGATTAATATCTTAGTTAGTTCCTGATTTTTATCATTTTTGATCAACTGTTTCTTATTTTTAAAAGTACTATATTTGAGTTTTTTAATAATGTAATTTGTAATACTATTAATACTTTTGTCTTTTTTTAAAAAAAGTAACGATAAATTAAGTCACTTGATACAAGGCCAAAAATTGCGTTAATTTTTTAAAAGAAAAGTTTTTTAAAAGAAAAGGAAAAAGAGTTAATAGGGTGACAAGTTACAAACAACAACAATAATAATAATAATAATAAGATTTACGAGATGAATGGTGTAATATCGGAATAGTAAGCCATTCGTGTACTTGGATACGTTTTCTCAAACGTCACTCTGAAGATCCTGAAAATTCCTTGGGCACTATTTAGATGTACAAGATAGGAGTTGTAGGATATGGTCATATGGTGGATTCGATGACATGAATTACTACAACAGATTATGAACAAACATCCGTGATTCTCGGTACCCTTGTGATTAGAGGTGGCATTTGGGCTAACTCAACACAGCTTAACTGAATTTTGAGTTGAGAAAAATGAGCTCGTCTTGACATATATGTTTTGTGGGCTGAGATGGACTGGACTTATTTCTCAAAATATAGAACCTAATTTGGCCCACGAGCCCACTACCACGAGTTGGGAGTTAGATTGGGTTGGGGTGGACCAACCTATTTTTTTGTGATTAATGTATTATGAATATAATATATATATATATATATATATATATATATGTTAGTTGGATTAATAATTACAAAAATAAAATTTAAACTTAATTTTTTTAAGAAAAGTTAATTTAACGAGATAGTATAGAAGTTGATTAATAACATTAACAATTAATATAAATAATAAAATATTACATAACAAACTTCAAGTTAATGAGACACGAGTACATTAGTGATATAAACATAAAGATAAAACATTACATAAACGTTTGAGGAAAGCTACTGCAAAAGTTCTCAATTTTATTATGCTCCTTGTACAAGTATTGGGCCTGTTGATAGCGATAGTGGGTTTGGCGGTGACGGCAGTTGAATAACTACTTCATGATTTAAATAGTTTGTGACATTTAGTTGTTGGGATACAAGGTATCTTACGAGTGTCCTAATTCCAAATTTACGTAGAAATCTAAATTGATGTTGATAATAGTTACAAATTACATACCTCTATTATTCAAAGTACGTAAGATGATTACAAACCTTTGACGAATGTAATCGTCGTAAAAAAATTTATTCTTCCATAGACATAGTTTAGATATAATGTTGTAGATTAGTAGTAAAATAAAGTTGAATATACTAAGTGACTAAAACACTATCACTAAGTATTTATAGGAAAAATTATATGTACAACTATAAAATTATTTAAAAAATTGTACCTAAAATCTTTAAAAAAATTGTATGAAGGAACTTAAAGTTGCAAGTTGCAAACTTGCAATATTATAAAAAAGGTTTGATAACAAGTCATTTAATATTAACTTAACAAATACAATTACTACTTTTTATTATTAGTTTGTTAAAAATATAATTACTACAACTTGCTAGTTTGTTTTTAACAAAATAGTTACTATAACTTGCATTGCATGCATAAAGTATAATATTTTAATTTCTTTTAATAAGTGAGCTCAAATTGTGCTTAATTTATATTGGGCTCGAGATGAGCCTTATCTGGGCCTGTGTTGGGCTCCGAACTGGATTATGCTTCAAGCAAGGCTGGGCTCATGGGTTGGGCTGAGTTGGGCCTGAACTCAAATAGGTTTGGGCTCAAATAGGTGGGGTAAAAAATTATATGACCCAGTTCGGCTTACATATATATAGTGGGCTGAGCCGAGTCAAGCCCACAACCAACCGAGGTAGGCTGAGCCTGAATTTTCGTGTGCTGAGCTGAGCTGAGCCTGTGTCGGCCCAACCCAAATGCCACATCTACTTGTGATCATATGAACTCATTGTAGGTGGGTACCGCACGGATTAGGATCCTCTTTTAATTGATAATTAATTTTAACATTTTAATTTGTATCCCAACCCATTTAATTTATCCCCCAATAATACTTTTCCTTCATTTTTCAAATTTAAAATTAAATAAATGGTTGGAACAAAACATTAGTTATGGAAGAATCCAATAAGTTTTAGGATGGAACCTTGGGTAATCTAATATGGAATTAGAGCTAGACTTTGGTCCTATATTAACCATTCACGTTTGACCCATTAATATTCTAGGCTTTGAGCATCAACTTTGGTACGCAATTTTTAAATTCGCTGTTTTCGTTAATGTACGTAGTGTGAGAAGTCTAGTAATTTCATTCCTGTCAGCAGGACAAAACCATCTGCTTTGTCCTGATCAGAACTTGTATTTCTTTCACATTGGAATTTGGTTCTTCGAACACAACCACTTGTCCAGTTACCTTTGCTCCATTCGGCCATAGACTTCGGTTCATACCCTTCCAAACACTTACAGATTGGCAACTCGTTGTTATTGCAAGTTCCAAAAGAGCCACAAGTGTTATACAAGTCGCATGGACCACGGGGTGCTATCTTCTCTTTTCTTGATCGACTCTCCTCTTCGTCCCAAAACAATTGAATCATATCTCCGGTATAATTGAAATACATTATCCCTGCACCGTTAGACATGTTGCTGAATGGCGCATATGTGAAATATATGGTTCCTTCTTGATTATCTTCATTAAAATCAAAGCCAGTTCTATAGTCTATGTTCATGTTTGGTATCCTTACAAATATCCTTCTGGTCCATTGCCCGCTTCTCCAGTATTTAGCTGCGCCATTCTTGACAATAAGTTGTGGTGTTTCCTGAGGATCCACCGCGATAACAAAATCTCCAAGTGATGGATCTGCATCATCTTTCCAAGATGTTAAAGTTATTTGCTCTCCTGTTCTAGTATTTATCCCCATCTTCATGGCTGGCAAGAAAGAGTCTGTTGGGTGATTGAAGTGTTGGGTATCGGCGCAGTGGAATGGTCGGGGACAAGTAGTATCACGCAGCTAAAATATGAATGAGAACAGAGAAAGTAGAGACACAAGATTTACGTGGAAAACCCTCAAACAAATCGAGGGAAAAACCACGGGCAAGTAATAGAGGATTTCACTATGATGTAGAGTATTTTACAATAACCTTCTCTCTAATATAAGGAGAGAACAATATTACTCTCTCAAATAATAGGAGAAACTAACTCTCACTCATAAATATAGAACAACAAAAGAGGAAGAAAACTACTCAAGAGAAAGCTTATGTTTTCTCTCTAATTTGCTTTGCTTGGTGATGCCCAAATTGTAAGGAATGAGCCTCTATTTATAGGCTCATTCCATACCCAAAATCAAAGCAAAATAGTAGTGTGAAAAGGATTTTCATGTGCCTAATTTTGCACCAAACTTTGCTGCTCAAACTTTTTCCTTCTTTCTTCTTTGTCTGCTATTTTTTTTTCTCTTTTGTTGTCTTCTTTTGACTCACCAAAATGTAAAACCACTAAATGTGACTTTAGTTGTCTTTGACAGCTCACAATCTTCCACTTAAAGTCATATTGGATGATCTTCAAATCTCTCCATACTTGCCAATTCCATGTTGCTTACGTCTTTGCTAGGCCAAAGGATGATCTACTCCAAACAAACTTGTCAACGTTGATTGGCTTTGTCATGACATCTGCTAAGTTCTCGTTGGTGTGAATCTTCTGCATATCCACACTCCCTTCCTCCACTACTTCTCGAACAAAGTGATATTGAACACCTATGTGTTTCGTCCTGGAATGAAATGCTGGATTCCTTGCAATGTGCAAGGCACTCTGACTGTCACAAAACAAGGGAATTTTATCTTGTTTGTGCCCGAGCTCCTCCATTAACCGTTTAATCTAGATTGCTTCTTTACAGGCTTGTGTAGCTGCCATGTATTTAGCCTCTGTTATAGATAAGGCCACAACAGTCTGTAATTTAGATATTCAGCTTATCACACCGCCTGCAACTGTAAACACATAGCCTGTAGTGGACTTCCGTTTATCAGAATCACCTGCAAAATCCGAATCAACAAAACCTTTGACAGTAAATTCTGATCCTTCAAAACATAATGCAACATTCGAGGTCCCTTTGATGTATCGTAGGATCCTCTTAACAGCATTCCAATGCTCTCTACCAGAATTCGCCATGAATCGACTGACCGCACCAACTACTTGAGCAATATCTGGTCTCGTGCATATCATAGCGAACATGAGACTTCTCACTGCTGATGCATACGGTACTCGAGACATTTCTATCTTCTCCGCTTCAGTACTAGGGCACATACTTGAGGATAATTTGTAATTGACAGGAAGCGGGGTCGAGATTTCCTTACAATCTTGCATATTGAAGCGCCGCAAGATTTTCTTCAAGTAATTCTTCTGGGAAATCCATACCTTCCTGCCTTTTCTGTCTCAGTGAATTTGCATCCCTAAAATCTTGTTTGCTGGTCCCAAATCCTTCATATCAAACTCCCCAGCCAATTGTGCCTTCAGTTCTTGGACCCGATCTTTACTGGGACCTGCTACCAGCATGTCGTCCACGTACAACAGCAGAATGATAAAATCATTATCGCCAAACCTCTTGTAGTACGTACAATGGTCTGAATTGAGTCTGTTGTACCCAAGGCTAATCACGAAGGAATCAAATCTCTTGTACCAACACCTTGGCGCCTGCTTTAAACCGTACAGAGATTTGGTCAACCTGCAAACCAAGTTTCCTTTTTCTTTCTCAACAAAACCTTCTGGTTGAAGCATGTAAATCTCTTCTTCAAGCTCTCCATGAAGAAAAGCCATCTTTACATCTAATTGTTCTAGATGTAAGTCTAACACAGCACACATGGCCAAGACTACTCTGATAGTTGTAAGTCTTACCACAGGAGAAAATATCTCGTTGAAGTCAATTCCTTCTTTTTGAGCATATCCTTTCACCACCAGTCTTGCACGATATCGCTCCACTTGGTCATTACCATCTCGCTTGATCTTGTAGACCCATTTGTTACCAATGGATTTCCGTCTAGGTGGTAGTGGAACAAGCTCCCACGTCTTGTTTTTATGTAGAGCTTCAATTTTTTCTTGCATTGATGTCATCCACAGGGCAACATCGGGGCTTTTTATAGCCTCGTGAAAGGTAGATGGCTCTCCATCCTCTGTTAGAAGACAGTATGCAGCATTGCTCGTCATGACAAAATCTGAATGCTAAGTTGGTCTTGTTGTCTGACGCAATGAACGTCAGACTTCTGTAACCTCAGCATCATCTGGTTCTTGTTTCTCGTGCTCCGGTGCAGCTTCAGAAGAAGCATCTCATTGTTCTGACTTATCTTCAATTTGTATTGTAGTAGTTTCCTTTGAAGTGTTGTTGTCGTCTTCACTTTGCAGTTTATCTTCTGCAAATATCACATCTTTGCTAATGACAACCTTGTGGGCAGTTGAATCCCACAGGCATACCCCTTAACACTATCAGCATTTTTCAAGAATACACATTTCCTGGATTTTGAATCCAGCTTTGTTCTTTCTTGGGAACCATACATCACATATGCTGGACACCCAAATATGTGCAAGGTAGAATAATCTGCGGGTTTTCTGGTCCACATTTCCATTGGTGTCTTCAACCTAATTGCAGTTGACGGTGACCGGTTTATCACGTAACAGGCAGTTCTAGCTGCTTCTGCCCAAAATGATTTGGCTAGACCTGCAGTTTCCAACATAGCTCTCATTCTTTCAAGAAGAGTTCTGTTCATCCGCTCTGCTACACCATTTTGCTAAGGTGTATGTGCAACAGTAAATTGCCTCTGAATACCCTCTTGCTTGCAAAATGCCAAGAAGCTTCCGTTAGTGTATTCTCCTCCGTTGTCCGTCCTCAAACACTTGATCCTTTTCCCGGATTCAAGTTCCACCAGCGCTTTGAATGTTTTAAATATTGGAAACACATCTGACTTGTTCTTGATTGGATACACCCACAGTCTCCTGGAGTAATCATCAATAAATGATACAAAGTATTTGGCTCCTCCTAGGGACAAAACCGGTGATTCCAAAACGTCTGAATGGATCAAGTCTAGAATGTGTTTGCTTCTGGCAGTAGATATCCCAAATTTCAATCTATACTGCTTACTGGTAACACAGTGCTCACAAAAAGGTAAGTTTACCGTCTTGAGCCCAGGTAGGAGATTACATTCAGCAAGAATCTTCAAGCCTCGTTCTGTCATGTGGCCCAATCTGCGATGCCACATTATAGTTGATTCTTCTTGACCGGCTGATGCAACTGATACATCTGCCTCCTGCAACGTATCTCCCAAAAGCATGTATAAACTTACCCCGATCTTTTATGCCTTGATCACCACAAGCGCTCCTTTGACAACCTTCATGATCCCATCCTCTATATGGGTCTTGCAGCCAAGGTCATCCAATTGTCCAACGGACAATAGGTTTTTCTTCAAGCCCTTCACGTGTCGTACCCCTTGAATGGTGCGAATGGTACCATCATACATTTTAATTTTGACGGTACCGATGCCAGCAATCTCCAAGGCATGATCATTAACCATGTACACAGATCCTCCAGAGACAGGTTCATAGGTGTAGAACCATTCTCTACGAGAGGTCATATGCCATGTTGCTCCCGAATCCATTATCCAAGCATCAGTGAGCTCATTTCTGCCTTTTGATACAGTTGCTGCTTCGCTATATAAAATATCTTCATCATCTGGTGCAGTCGCCACATATCCCTGAGAATTTGTCACCTCGGGATTCTTTTTGTTGCTCCAACAATCCTTTTTGAAGTGCCATTTCTTGCCACAGTTGTAGCATTTGATATTCTTTCTACTCTTTGATTTTGATCTACCATGGTTGTTGCTCCCACTAGAGCCCTGTTCCGTTGATCTGCCTCTCACCATTGGTAGTGCCTCTGCTTGTTGTGAACTTTCAGCTCTGTCTTCTTTACTCTTGCGCCTAGATTGCTCTTCTAGAACAGCAGCTGCAACATCATCAAAAGTAATAGATTCTGAAAGAACATTGTTAGTGTAACTAATGATGAGTTGATCATACGAATCAGGTAGACTTTGAAGTAGAATCTCCGCACGTTCAAGCTCCTTTATTATCTGTCCCAACGCAGTTAGTTGAGAAAATAATATATTTAAGGTATTGATGTGATCAGTTACCGATGTGGATTCACTCATTCGAAGAGTATACAATTTTCTCTTCAAGAAAATCTTGTTGTGAAGTGACTTGACCTCGTACAGTTTGGTTAGAGCATCCAAAATTTCCTTTGCTGACTTCTTTTCCTCCACGCTTGACAGTACTGAATCTGCCAACGCCATATGCAAATTAGCCATAGCATTGTTATCCATTTCTGTCCACTTATTGTCATCTGTCACCTCCACTGGTCTGTCTCCTATTGCTGCCAAGTAATTCTCATTTCTCAAGATTGCCTTCATCTTTAATTTCCAAAGGGAAAATTAGCTCCCGTTGAACTTCTCGATTTTAAATTTTGCCGCCGTAGTGTTAATGACGATCTGCTTCTTAACTTGAACTGGCTCCCACTATTTCATTGTGAATAGTACTATTTACGTGAATAGTACCAAAAATGTATACAAGAATAGTGTTGATACCGTATAGATGAATAGTACTATACCGTATGGGTAAATAGTAACCGTGAACAGTAACCCCTTATGTATACCAGTGACCCGTAACCAGGCTCTGATACCACTGTTGGGTATCCGCGCAGCGGAATGATCTGGGACAAGCAGTATCACGCAGCTAAAATATGATTGAGAATAGAGAAAGTAGAGACACAAGATTTACGTGGAAAACCCTCAAACAAATCGAGGGAAAAACTACGGGCAAGTAATGGAGGATTTCACTATGATGTGGAGTATTTTACAATAACCTTCTCTCTAATATAAGGAGAGAACAATATTACTCTCTCAAATAATAGGAGAAACTAACTCTCACTCATAAATATAGAACAACAAATGAGGAAGAAAACTACTCAAGAGAAAGCTTATGTTTTCTCTCTAATTTGCTTTGCTTGGTGATGCCCAAATTGTAAGGAATGAGCCTCTATTTATAGGCTCATTCCATACCCAAAATCAAAGCAAAATAGTAGTGTGAAAAGGATTTTCATGTGCCTAATTTTGCACCAAACTTTGCTGCTCAAACTTTTTCCTTCTTTCTTCTTTGTCTGCTATTTTTTTTCTCTTTTGTTGTCTTCTTTTGACTCACCAAAATGTAAAGCCACCAAATATGACTTTAGTTGTCTTTAACAGCTCACATGAAGCTCTCCCACAATGCCGGTCCATTCGATTTGTTCTCCTTCAGAACAAGATTTCCCATATCAGAAAGTACGGCAACAGTATGATTAGATGCCAAAGTAACATTACTTGACCATATTGTGTTGTTTGCACCATCAGCAATGACCAGATTACCATCAGCTCCAATCATGAGACCTCCTGATGAGTCTCTCACTGGATTTTCACGGTTCGCAACCCACACAACTTTCCCATTAGGAAATCGTTTCAACCATATCCCAACATATCGTGCGTTGTTTGATCCAAATGGACTAAAGAAGCCAAGTTCGAAGACTTCTCCAGCTGAAACAATTGTTTCACCGTCTGGAACTCTTTGATTCGAGGCTATGCCGTCTCTTGCCAAACAAAACAATGATTCTGGAATTGGAAACAAATGAAGAACTTAAAAGACGAAGTTCAAGTACCATACAATTGGAATAAAGATGCAAGTTGTGCTTGGAGATGGATGAAAACAGAAATCGAACTTGGTTTCATTTTATTCCTGAAACAACTGCTTGATCTTGCAAATCCAGGGTGTAATTTTGAACAAAAAACTATAAGCAAAGGTTTCTCGTGTTTCAGGTATGTACATAAACGCACAGCACACAATTATTAAAAAAATCTTGGTGATAGGGTTGACTTCACCGGATGCTTCTCGTTGTGAGTGCAGATATTCATTATTATGTCTTGTACGATCTAAGCTTCATTAATTCTGCGTTGAAATGATTAGTTAACATGTCTTAAGCTTTATGATATTATCAAACAGCTTATCTCAAGTTCTACCATGTCGGTACATATTGCCTCTTTCAAGTTTTGATTAAAAAAAAAAGAGTGAAATATAGTTTATCGTGTTTTACAAAAATTACACCATAATTTATGTGTTACGAAAACTAGCATATAACCTTATGTGTTAATACCAAACATTGCATATTCCTCCAAAGTTTGCTATGATTAACAGATTTTATGAAAAGACTATTTTGCCCTTATATAAAAATAAGTAACCGTGTCTTATCAAAAACTAAACACTTCCTCTAAATATCCTATCAACTCTGGAGAGAGAAACTCTCATCTTGTATAGTGAAAAAGTGCACAAAAACTCATTCACACTTTTAGATTTTTTTGGCCTTTTTCTTTATAAATTTTGAAATGGGAATTATTAGTTAATTTTTGTTCTTAATTACGCAATTTTGGGGTGTCTAGCCATTGGGCTCAGATTTCTAAATCCGTTTCTTAATTTTTTCTGCAAAATTGTTGAAAAAAATTTCAAATTAAGTGAATTTGATTCATTTTGGTTGCATCTTCAATTTTTTTTCATCAACATTAGGGCTTCGTTTTTCTTTATAATTTTAGCCTAATTTTTGGGGAAATTAATTAACTAATTTTTAATTTATCTAGAGTTTTGTACCTGGTTGTAGTGAGGAACGATGAGGAGCTGAGCAAGCTTCTCGGCGACATGACAATTGCAAATGGTGGAGTGATGCCCAACATGAATTTCATCGAAACCCACTTCTTTTGCAACTTTGTAAAGAAACTGAGTTTGGAAGAACTCACTTACTTAACTTAGGAACATTTTCAGATCTTGTTTGGATGCAAATTTATGGAAGAATGGTACAGATTAGCTTGGAACGAACTCATAAGAAGCTTTGGAGGGCATTTTGGTCCATTAAAATAAGTTTGTAGACTTAAAATTGCTCCCAATTGCAAGTTACATGCGTGTCTCAAATCTCAGTTAATTATGACAGAAAATTAAATGACAGGATTTATAGTAGTAACATTTTGGTAAAATACAGGAATTATGTGTTATTTTTTATAATACAGAGTTTTATGCGCATTAATAGTATAGCATAAGGGAGTGTCAAACAATTTCTCTAAAAAAAAAAAAAACTTTTGAACTTTAAACTGTCAAATTTTTTTGATTGAGCCCAAGTTCAAAAAGATGTTGAAAACAAAGAGTGGTTGACTTTGAAATTGCCTAAAGTTTGACTTTGATGCCTCTTTCCTTGCAAAGAAAGGTAGCACAACTTAGTTGACTTAAGCCTTTATTGACTTTATTTGATGATTACATGATTTCGATAAGTTTTAATTATAGTGTGTTTATCACAATAATTATGTTTACAATAATTAGAGTCTTTTGCCAAGAAATTGCCTAAAGTTTGACTTTGATGCCTCTTTCATTGCAAAGAAAGGGAACACAACTTAGGCTCCGTTTGTTTGTCATAAAATAATTTATTTATGAAAAATATCTTTTTAAAAAACAAAATATTTTATAAGGCTTTATCTGTTTATCGTAAAATAACTTGTTGAAAGAAAATAATTTTTTTAAAAATATAATATTAAAAAATATTTTATGGTATTTGGATGTATTGTAAGTTCGGTAAAATATTTTCTTCTCTCAAATACAATAAAAATATTTTCCAAAATTTTGAATTAGCCGCAATTGTTGATCGGAAAATATTTTATAATTGACCAATTTTCCGGTGTTACCAAACACCATAAAATTAAAAAAAAAGTAGCCGCAATTGTTGAGCAAAAAATATTTACAGTTGACTAATTTTCCGGTATTACCAACTATCGTAAAATCTAAAAAACATTTTCTAACAAAATATTTTATGGCAAACAAACGGAGCCTTAGTTGCCACCATATGCCGCGATCACCGTGGCAGATTAACCAATGGAAATACATAGTGCAAACCTACTCCAGGATGAAGCCGTAGCCCTTAGATATGCTAGTGCTCTTGCTTAATGCTAAAAGGTTAGTGTAATGCCCTGTATTTTTTGATTTAATTAAATTGTTTTATTTGGAGTAAGATTTAAAATTTTAAATTTTTATTCAATTATACATACCCCATATTAAGTTGATAAAATGTGACAACCAGATTTTTAGAACTTTTAAACCCCATCGTATCAGGTCATGTTAGCTAATTAAGTGGATTAGTTTTGGTATATGGTGTAAATTGTCAATCATTTAGCTAGAGTTTAGGGGATAACGGCTAAACATAAGAAATCCTACAAACAACATATTACCTAATTTTCCAAAGTCACAAAGGAACGTATTCTAGGATAGAAAAAAATAATGCACTTCTCTCATTCTTCTTGGATAAGCAGCAACCATTTTGAAAAAGGAAAATCATGAGATATCAATTCTCGAATGAAGGCTTTAGCAAAGTGGATATCACTTTTGGCATCTATAGGGCTCCGATGCAATCAATACTTGGGATTTTGATGAGGCATTATTGATATTAGGTAAGTAGGAAGACCCTCCATTATAATAGTACCCTTTGATTTTTATGAAATCCGCTTGTTATGTCTTTGAGGTGGATATTAAATTACCAATCTATTTTACATCCATTGAAATGATTAGGTTTATTGTCTTTTGTCGAACCTGTTGAGATGTTTTATGATATTCTATTATTTCATAGATTTCAGATCAACCTTGTAGATATTATAAATTTACTTACTAAGTTATGTATTCTATTTTGTTTAAACCTGTATGTTAATTCCTTAGTTTACTTCTTGCTTGGTGGATTCTTAAATTTTGATACTACTTATATATTGATTTTCCTATTAATATATAGTATGTAATTGCAAAATAAAGTACAATAAATAAAAGTATTATAATCTTTCAAATGAATAGAAAGAAAGAATATATTTACAATGCCATTGTATAAACAGTGACATCACTGTTCATACAAGGACATTGACAAGAATGAATAGTGACCATTAGGTTACTAAAAGAATTAAAAAATAAAATAAAATAAAATTCTTTCATAATTTGATGGTTAGTGACTATTGAAATGTTACAGGTTCTCTAAAGTATTCCTTTTAATTACACTTTTGTATTTGCATGGTTTTTTTTATAAAAAATTTAAATACATTCTTGAGTTATTTTCATTCTTAAAATGTTTTTTTTTAGAGTTATAGTTTTAAAAATTTGGGAGTTTAAATGGAACTTAGGGCCTAAAAGTTTTAGCGTATTTGTACATGAAGTTTATGAATGATTTTTCATTCACGCCTATATGAATCATGTATCATAATGAATGTAAACCCTTGTGCCATTTATTTCGAGGCTGTGCTTTTGTGCCCTTGTTGGTGGGATCATGCACCAACATATCGTGGGGGTAGTAAACTATCATTTCATAAGGGATTCCCGCTTGCTTTTGGTAGTATGTGTCACAACAAACCACTTTCTGGGACTGTGCTACCAGTATGTAGCCTCGGTCATTGTATTGTTGGGTCCATTATTGGTACTTTTGGGTTTTATTTTCGTTATGGCACAATATTGGTTATTTCATCATCTTTGTCTATTCGCATCGTTAACATTGCTATTGTAGATGTGACTTATGCATTTCGCTACGGTTTCAAAACAACTGGCTTTTGGCATTTATTTGCAAATGTTTCTTTATTATGTCTTATCATCAATCACGTTAAATATTATTTATTTTTGTAAAGTACGGTCCCATGCTATTTTTTTGGGGCCTTATAACTTACTGAGATTTGCATCTTATTTTATTTTCTTCCATTTTAAACTATGTTTTTGCATATAAAGAAAATTATTTTGTATCTCTTGGACTTTGGGAGAGTAGATGACCACGTTATCGACATAATGGATCTAGTTTGTGTTCTTTTAGAGTACTCTAGAACTTGTGCATTAACTATAAGTTATTTTGGACATCTCATATTTTGTTTAGACTTTATTTGGTGTACTATTTTGAACCTTCGAGTTTTATTTATGTTTTTGGGGATACTGAATTTATCGTGATATGTTGGGATTAGAAGCTCTGAAGCTTGTCGAATCTCTTTATGGTTTAGTTTATATTGCTTTGTTGCTTTGCGGGCTTAGGAAGGATGTCTCTTTTTAAGTTTGCGGCAATCACGTCCCTTAAAATTCACCTTTGACAAATTTTGAGGGCGTGACAAAGTGGTATTAGAGCTTAGGTTTATTGATCTCTTAAGCCTAGATAGGAATGGGTACCTAGGGTTTTGTTGCTCTGTGCTGAGATCTCAATGTGAGTTGGAAGTGTTGGCTCCTTAGTATAACTTGATTAATAGGAAAAATGAAAGGTTATTCTTATTCTTAAAGGGTCTAGATGATCGACCCCAAAAAAAAAAAAAAAAAAAAAAGAAGAAGAGAAGAGGCCAAACACCATAGGACAACTTTGATTTGAAATGACTGATAAATAGCAGCACATGTAGTAGATGCACTCTTCTTATTGATTTCACTCTTATAATGAATTATTGCTTTATTGACCTTTCCCATAATCACATCCTTATTTTGAAATATGAATTTGCCTCCTGTAATCAGAATTTTCCTATGTCTTACTCTTAATTCGGATTCCTCCTTAGTTATTATCTCTTAAAGTCCTCCCTGACTTTGTCCTTAAGAGAATTTATTTAAGAAGATCTTTCTTTTTGTTTCTCCTGGGTTATTTTAGTTTGAAAACAAAATAATACATATACTTGACAAGTGAATTTTCTCCATTCTCGGAATTATCCATTTGTGTTCAATTTGCTAGGTTCATTCCTTCAACAAATCCATTCACCACGTTTCTTCATGATTGCATTATTGATTCAAGGAAGTTCTAGATTTATTATAAATGACACATTTTCCACTCATCTGTACTCTACTTGGTAATCCTATGACACTCATGCTACATCGTTTCATTAGATTCGGTCATACCAAGATTAAGTCTAATTAATTTTTTTCCCCATTTCCTACTAACTCCTTGGGAATTTTAAATGTAGCATATCGAGATATATCTCTTATTCTCATGCCCTATTGTTCATAATCTTTCTTGAATTATGATATTATGATTGTCATGCTTATTCATGTGGCAAGCGAGCTTGTTAAGTTTTCATCCAATGCGAGTACTAACCTCAATCCATGCAGGGGCGGAGGGAGAATATATCTAATGTATTTTTTTTTTTTGAAAAATAGATTTGGCCCCCCAATAAATATTATAAAAGTTGTTATTTACGATATATGGTTTAGTTTGGTGGTTTGTCAGGATTGTTTTTATATAGCAAGCGCGAGTTTGACTCACCACAGCAACATGGGCTTTATTTTTTTGCTAGTCTCCTTGTATAAGTTGGTGAAAGAAAAGCGTTGTGGAAACTATCACCAATATGGTGTTTGCCTTGGTGGTTGAAGGAAAGCATTGTTGTGTTGTTGGTTGTGGGTTCAAGCCACAATTATTGTAAAGTTTTTATTTTTTCTAGTTTCTAGTTTTAAGTTGAGATTAAAAAAAAAATAACTTTTAAGTTTTAACTAATAACTATCATCTTTCATCTAATTTTATCTTTGTCTTTTGTCTCGAAAACAATAGATACAAATTTTTTTCATTAACAAGGTACATTCCATGTTTCTCTGCATATATATAGTATATTTGAAGAACTAAAATTCTATATATATACACTATGTTTCTGGACAGATCTGATTCAAGATATATCAAATATGGATACCTGACTATGTATAGAGAAAAATCTTTCTAGAAACATGATGCATATACACATTATATATGTGTGTGTAAATAAAATTAAAACCGTAAAAATTGAATCTCTTTTCTACAAACCTAAAAAATATTGTACAAAAAAAAAAAAAAATTCGACTCCCCCAACATTCTAATCCTGGCTCCACCCCTGAATCCATGATATACGTAGTTCTTCCTCCCTTTGGAGGTAAAAACTATTTCTATTCTCTCGTTTTGAGTATTCCATGCCCAAAAAAAAGGGTGCATTTTTGTACTTATTACTATTGGAAAGCTATTATTTCTTCAATCCCCATTTGGTTCACCCAATTGCAATAAATATGACTATAGAGTTAACGCACCTTAATTAGAATGTATTACTGTTTTTTTTTTCATGATATGGTCGCTTCACTGTTATTTACACTACGGATTGAGTTTATGCACCCACAAATTTTGTGACCCTATTTTGCTAGCGCTACTTTAGCTGATATTTTGTTCCTCTTAACTTTGTTAATTAGAACTCATACAGTGGAAAAGTGAAGCCTTTGATCCGTCTCTATTGTTGTTGGCCCTCGTTGTACCTTGAATCTACTTTCTTTGCAAACCATGTTGATTGTTGTTCTTTCTTTGTCAAGTTATTGTCGAAACTATTAGTTGATTGTTATTCTTCTTTCTTAATTTCCTCATGTTAGAATAAGTCCTATATTTCTTTTTCGTGGCAGTGTTCACTCCATTATTGCTCCTTAAATTCAAACTCCTTTAGCAACTACTGTGTTGTATGGATGACTACATATTGCTTCTATTGTTGTATCAAAGCTACATGATGTGTTGATACAAACCTTCATTAACGCTATCAAGCTCCTTAACCTTCTGTTCATGAACAATCACCTTCATCATGGTTGCATAAGTAATTAAGACCAATATAACAATAGAAATTATGGTTTTCCTTCTTCTAGTCTTGAAATTCCTAAGTCATTTTTGCTCAATTAGTTTTGTTGTAAATGAATATTCCTTGGCCCCTTTAGTTGATCATCTACGCTCATTATTGATATAGTCGAATTTGTTGTCTATATTTTATTGAAAGTCTACTTTACTAAAGTATTAATATAGCGAATTGATACCCCCAAGGGGTTAGCTCGAATGGCAAGACTTGGACAGTAAAACTGACAGGTCTTGGGTTCGAGTCCTTGGGGCATTGGGGGTTTACCCGGCGGTCAACCTCAGAGCCCGTGGGATTAATCAAGGTGCGCGCAAGTTGACCGGAACACCCACGATAATTAAAAAAAAATATATAGAGAATTGACTCTTCCTACACCTCTTTATATTGGAATTTTCAAACCTTCATGGTTGAAATTTTGTTCCTCGCAAGCTCCACTCTTGATCACTAGTTTCTCTTGGAATTTCTTTTGCCACTTACTAGCTCGTTAATTTTCATCTTCTCAGTTTGTCAATAGGCTAACATGTACCTTTGCAAAACTTTAATATCCGGAAGGCTACGTGTATAATTTTCCTTTTTAGGAAAAGAATTTGATATTATTGGAATGACTTCTCCAATAATAATATATATATATTTTTTTTTTCTTGTATGATCTGATTTGACGGATGCCTATGGTAGAAAGACATGTTTGAGTTGTGCTTTACTGGTATTGGTTGGTTAAATCATTAGACCACGATTATGGTTTGAGAAAAGGTATGCGACGAAATATCTTATTCTGAAAGTTTGTTTTCACTTTCACATCTGTTAGAGTGTATATATACTTACTAGTAATCTGGGTTTGGAGTTTCATTAATAGTGAACTTGGAGTATTTTTTTTTTTTTGCTGAAAAAGCAAAGATATATTCATAAGCTCAACAACTTTCCATGGGAACAACTCCTAGACAAAACAGTAGCCTAACAAAGAATATCATCAAGACTCCAATTGCTATAAAGTGTTCTATTTGTTTCACTATCTTTAAACTTTTTACATGAGTAAATTTTCAACCTAATAGATAAAATGATGCCAGTAACAATACTTTCCTTGGACCCAAAGCAATCACGGTAGATTCTATGGTTCCTTTCCCTCCATACTGCATAAACAACTCCACAAAAAAACAGCCTCGCAAGAGTCGGCTGAATGCCTTCTCCTCTACAGTGTTGGTTGCTCCAATCCAGAACTTCATCCCAGTTAGAAATATCATCATCAATAAGTAGGAGATTCCGTCCCCGAATTCAAATTCTACGACTCAAACCACAAGAGAAGAGGAGATGGTCTCTGTCTTCCACTGCAATACCACAGATTTTGCACACACTTTCCTTAATAACTCCTCAAGAAAGCAGCCTATCCTTCGTTGGAAGTTTATTGAGGATGGCCATCCATGTCAGAAAAATATGCTTTGATACGCAGACCTAGCTCCAGATAAGAAAATGCCATCTGACTTCCTCAAACTTAACTCTTATAGCTTCCCATGCCAAGACAGCAGAGAACACTCCATTAGAACTCGGTCTCCATCTCCACGAATCCCTCCAAGCTGTGTTAGGGATGCATGAAGTATGGTCACCAATAAATTTGAAAACAAGATGATTTGGCCAGGACAAACTACCATTCGAGATAACATTACTCACCCTACCATATTTGCTTACAATAAAGAGACATCCATTAACTAGATGGTATTGATATCTTATTGAAGTTTACATCGTTTGGTGCATGTCAAATGTCTAATGATGACTTGTAGATCCGAATTATGAGTACATATATGTAAGTTTTTTTTTTTTACCTTCCCTATTAAATTTATTGATTGGTAATTAATCTAGACGTAGTGTCATAAGCCTTTGAGATCAAATGCTAGAAGGATAAGGATAATGACATAATTTCAAAAGCTTTAGGTGCAAACTTGTTATATGATTTTGGGTTACATATTTTTTTTTAATTTGGTACTAAGCATGATAAGCTTATTGATTCGAGGAAACATATTGATGCATAAACAATTGGGATCCTAGGCATGTGACCTATCTATAAGTGATAAGATGCATATATGAAGATTATAAACCTAATTAAAGTTGTTTCTTTTTATTATATACATTTTTGAGGTGTTTAGAGTTTCGACACGAGGACTTTAAACTTTAGACTGTTTAGAATAAATGAATTCCATAAAAATTTATGGAATTCATTTACTACTCCAAATTTTTGTGTTTGGTTAAAAAATTTGAAATCTAAGATTTACAATTCTTGAATTTGCACAAGACTTACTCAAATCCAAGCTCAAGTGGTGGAATTTATAAATCCACATTTTTTAATTTTGTTACTAATTTTTTAGGACAAAACTACCATCAGGTTAAAGAAAAAAAATAAACATCTTTTCACTCTTCTTCGTCACTCTTCTCTCCTCAACACCTACCACCCTTTTTGCTCACCAAAACAACAACGGCCCTAAAATTCGTAGCTTTCAATATGTTATTTCAAGATATGATAATAAGCAAAAGCTTGCTGTTAAGTCAATTCAAGCCGCCACAGCTGCAGTTGGATATGAAAAATCTAACTTTTATTCTTTTACTTTCCAATTTTTTGTAGTACGTATTGCGAAAAAATTGTGTTATTGTAATAATTTAATATCAGAGTATTTGTTAATATAATAATATGAAAATTGTTACTTTTTGGCTCTTTAATCAATTTGATAATTAAACAAATCAACTAAGTAAATTTGTTGCAACAAAAGTAAGAACAAATAAATTTTAACATGGTTCAACCAACTTGGTCTACGTCCACGCGTCCACTCCCTAGCCAACAAACTAATCTACTAAGTTTCAAAAGATTACAGACACCAATGGAAACTTACGCAATTGAAGACTCTCTCTTAACCCTTTCCGCTTAGGTGTAAGACTCCCTTAGTAGATTCTCTAGTTTGGTGAGCTCCCCTCGACTTACAAAGTTCTCTCCCAAGAACACATCTTCTTCTCCTGAGAATGCACACTAAAAACATAATAAAAAGAGTCTTGAAACTCTAGATGGATTGATCAATACATATGACTTAAAACAGACTGTATTGCAACACTAATTAGAACATTCAGTACACTATGTTACACAATATATTGCAACACGACCTGACACAGGTAGCCTACAACTAACTCACGTTTCAGCTCCTTATTTTTTGTTTACTGCTCACTGCACCTTTTATGAGAATTGAGATGCCTATATATGGAGCTTTGGCGCAGACGTCAAGTATAGGTAGGAGTGTCTTCAAGATTATCTCTTTTGCATAAGAGTTCTTGATAGCTTAAAATTTTATCTCTTTATCACCTTATCTCCAAAAATGAAGAAACTTCTCATAGCAACCTGGACTCTTCAAAACTTGAATCCTACTTGCATTAGACCTCCACAACACTCAGATATCTCTTGCATGAAAAAACTACATAGCCACTTACCTGCAAGACTAAAACTCCACACCAATAATATTCATAATTTTTGCTTAAAACATAGCCAATAAAAATTAATTAAATCATATACTAACAATCTCCTCCTTTGGCTTTGTTTTGGCAAAAATTCACAAGCAATGGTTAGCATCAAAATAAACAATGTAAACAATCTCCCCCTTAGCAAGGTAACTCATAATTGAGCAAAGCTCAAAACAACAAACATCAAACCTAGCAAAGCTTTAAAACATAAACATAAACCATTGTCTTGTGCCTCCCCCTTTGACAAAAGAAACCAAAGCAGTATAATAGAGTAATAGAAGCATAACAGAAAACATCATACATAAATGTGGACTCAGAGCAAAGTAGCAGAATGTAAATAAAGCAAAGTATCGAAGCAAAACAAAACCAATAAAGTATCAAAGCAATAATCATCAAGCAAATGAACATTCAAATAGCGGATTTGGAGACAAAATCAAGTAGGGTCTATTGTCCTTCCATCAACTTCTCAAGATCAGCCATGATCGTATGCTAATTAGCGTTAATAATGGCTTGATCGTTGCACAGCTCATAGACTTCACGTTGATGTTTCTACACCTATTGCAACAACACATCAGAAGCTGTTGCAGAAGTTGGTCTAGCATGCCCTTCAGCTTGAGGCTCCCCCTGAATATCTACTTTATGCCAACCCTGCAAAAACTTGGGAAAAAACTCCTGAACGAGTGAATATCATGCATGCTTTCAAGAAACCTGTAAAATAATGTCTTAGATTAACGTGCAACAATGCCATAAGTTTATTGGAACTCAAACTCTCTTGAATAGTCACAACTTTTTAGCTTACCAATGTCAACACATATCTGTCATGTCAACCAACAGATTTGATGTCAAAGAAAAACTTATTTTTCCATTTTTTTCTTTTTATGGCACAAGTTTAATTGAAAAAGATTGTTTCAGTGCATGTTACAACATTACTTCACCAATCAGCCACTTAAGCACTCAAACTTATGAATTATTTCACAAACATAAAACAATGAATATTATACAAAATCCACATTAATTGTGATGTCATCAACAAGAAATCAGATTTATTTAATACTTAAATCACACAAGAATTTATAATTTGAACCATGTATGTGTGTGAAAGTTATATAAAGATCTTTCTTGAAATTCCTCAGAATCAGGTCTTGCAAGATTTAGAATTTAAAACAACCTATTCAAATAACCTGATCGTCTAATCATATTGCAAAAATTTTTCACATGCATATTGGACTTTGTAGTTTTCACTCTAGAACTTTCAATCTGCTCTAGGTAGCTTTTTCCAGTCTTCACATCTTTTTTCCTTTTTTTTCTTTGCGTTTGTTTTTTTTTTCTTTTTTTTCTTTTTCTTTTGATAAGTGAATAGAGTACAAGAATGGATAAAGATACTTCTCTTTATATCCAAAGTCACTAGGAAGTCCAAATTCCTACACTTACAAACCATTAAAATCAGTTTCTCAATCAGATCAAAATATAGTATGCTCAAGAAGTATGGTTCAAATAATAAATCTCAAGTTAATTTAATTATTAAACTTTCACATCTCTTGAGACTGATCACTTTCATATTTCAATGCATGTGCCAACATTAATTGCTACAAATACCAATAGCTTTTCTCAAAACTTCAAATTTCACAAAATCAAGTGCCTTAGTGAAAATGTATGTTAGTTGATGTTCTGTTGCAACATATTCTAGAACAATATTTTTTGTTTCAACTACACAAATTTTTTTTTTTTTTTTTGGTGTTGAAAACTCATGTGTCATTCATTGTTCAGTGTAAAATTCAAAAAATGCAAAGTTCTCAAATTCCCTACCATTATCATTTTTTATTCTAACAACCTTTCCTATGTTGCAACTTTTATCTGTTTTTAACCTTAAGCACGAATCTTTGAATGCATCAAATGTGTCAGATTTTCTTACCTAGATCTGTTTCAAGTTCTGTTGTGACAAATCAACCCTTACTTTTGGTGATTTCCTAGGCTTATCATGAAAGAAGGGATTGACAAATATACCTTTTTTTCAGATCATCAATATACCTATAGCATCGTGGTCTGATGTTTCCAGGAACGCCACAGTAGTGACAAATTGGAACAAATCTCCTTTGCTTTCCTTCTGAAATTTTTGCCTTTGTCGCAGGGGATATTGCAACATGCAATTCCAGCTTCGGCTCCTTAGATTCTTTGACAAATATAGTTTTTCCAGTTGAAAGACCTTCTTGGAACCCAAGTCCTGTATAATCTCCATTTGGCTTTTGAATTGACAACATATGATCAAGTTTCAAAGTACCTGAATTCAATATCTTCACATTTCGTTGAGTTTGTTTCAACTCTAGTTGCAACTCTTCAACCTTTTGTTGACTCTTTGCTGCTTGGATCTGATGATTTCTCACAGATTTTGAAAATTCAACTTTTTGTTCCTGCAACTCATTGATCTTTTCTTCTAACTCTTGATTCTTCTTGCATACAATCATCTATTTTTCATATATCTCCTTGTATGCTTTCATGATTCCTTCTTCATCCAGATCATCGTCATTCTCTATATCAAAATTCGTGCTGCTGTCATCTAATAATACATGTTTTGTTATGGACGTTGTTGCAACAGATGGTGCGACGTTAGCTGAAACAGTCTTTTCGTCATTCTGTCCTATTGTAACAGTGAATGCAACATAGTTATTGGTGTATCCTTCATCACCTTCAGAAACATCATCTGAATCTTCATCACTCTAAGTGGTGTTCATGGCCTTGTTATTTTTCTTCAAGGTATTTACACATTCAGCCTGTATATGACCAAATTATTCGCACTCCCTGCACTGATTGCCATTATTTTTCTTTTTTTCCTCGAACGATTTTCTATTTTGCCTTCTGAATGTCTCAGGATTTGTTGTAACAGTCTGCTTCCTTTCAAAAGTTGCTGACCTATTTCCACTTCTCTGCTTCTTCCATTTTTTCAGCACTTTGTTGAAATTCTTCGTGAGCAATGCTAAAGATTCAGTAATTTCTGCATCTTAATCATGGTAAGAGCTTTGATTATTTTGACTTTGAACTGTAGCTTGGAATGTAATATTTTTCTCTCTTCTTTTCTGTTTAAATTTCATCTCAAATGTCTGAAGTGAACCCATTAATTCATCTAGCTTCATGTCATCAACAACTTTTGCTTCTTCGATGGCAGCAACTTTGATGGAAAATATTTCAGAAGGTGATTGTAACACCTTCCTCACAAGCTTTGAATCTGAATATTTTTCACCTAGTGCAAACGCCTCATTTGCAATGTCACACAACTTGCCATTGAAATCAGCTATGGTTTCATCCTCTTGCATCTTCAATTCCTTAAATCTTGTTACAAGGATTTGAAGTTTGGACATTTTGACGACTGTTGTTCCTTCATATGCAGTCGGTAAAATAGTCTAAGCATCTTTAGCAGTTTCACAAGTTGAAATCAGTTTAAATTAATTTAGATCTACAGCATTGAAAATCACATTTAAAGCCTTAGAATTATTGTTAGCCAAACGATCTTCGTTTGTGGTCCATTGATCCTCAGTTTTTGGCACATCAATTCCTTCATCATTCTTCATTGTAGGATGCGCCCATCCTACGACAACTGCCCTCCAAGCTTTTTCATCAATGGATTTAATAAATGTTCTCATTCAAGCCTTTCAATATGAGTAGTTTGATCCATCCAATAGTGATGGTTTGGTAATTAAACTTCCATCCCGAAATGTGTCCATATCTGCAAAACAGCCAGAAAAAAACTTTCCTAAAGATGTAACTGAGTTAGTTCAGTAACATACAATTGTTAGTTTCTGGCCCTTTAATCAATTTGATAATTAAACAAATCAACTAAGTAAATTTGCAGGAAAGCAAATTTGTTACAACAAAAGTAAGAACACATAAATTTTAATGTGGTTCAACCAACTTGGTCTACATCCACGCGGCTACTCCCTGACCAACAAACCAATCTATTAAGTTTCAAGAGATTATAGACACCAATGGAAACTTACGCAATTGAAGACTCCCTCTTAACCCTTGCCGCCTAGGTGTAAGACTCCCTTAGTAGATTCTCTAGTTTGGTGAGCTCCCCTCGACTTACAAAGTTTTCTCCCAAGAACACATATTTTTCTCCTGAAGAATGCACATTAAAAACATAATAAAAAGAGTCTTGAAACTCTAGATCAATTGGTCAATATATATGACTTAAAACAGACTGTGTTGCAACACTAATTAGAACATTCAGTACACTCTGTTACACAATATATTGCAACACGAATTGACACAGACAGCCTACAGGTAACTCATGTTTTAGCTCTTTATTTTTTGTTCACTGCTCGCTGCGCCTTTTTTGAGAATTGAGACGCCTATATATGGAGCTTTGGTACAGACGTCAAGTATAGGTAGGAATGTCTTCAAGATTATCTCTTTTGCATAAGAGTTCTTGATAGCTTGAAACTTTATCTCTTTATCACCTTATCTCCAAAAATGTAGAAACTCCTCATAGCAACATGGACTCTTCAAGACTTGAATCCTACTTGCACTAGACCTCCACAACACTCAGATATCTCTTGCATGGAAAAACTGCATAGCCACTTACCTGCAAGTCTAAAACTCCACACCAATAATATTAATAATTTTTGCTTAAAACATAGCCAATAAAAATTAATTAAATTCAAATCCTAACAAAACTAACCAATTATATCATAATAATTGAATAATTTAATAAGACTATAACAAAAAAAGTCCATTACTTATGAGACACATATTCTGAACTAACAATGTAACAGCTAATGTAGTCACTGCCAATTTATTTGTCA
This sequence comes from Ehretia macrophylla, assembly GCA_037974665.1. Lineage (NCBI taxonomy): Eukaryota > Viridiplantae > Streptophyta > Magnoliopsida > Boraginales > Ehretiaceae > Ehretia > Ehretia macrophylla. Next base: position 15,400,348 of record CM075768.1, on the reverse strand, counting down.
TTCTTCTTAATGATCAGCTAGTAAATCAATTCATGATCACTATTCAGGCACATATGAATGGCTATGTGCTTTTCTAAACAACAATTCGCTCGTTGACACATAATTCTGTTACAGTTGCAGATTATCCTCACAAAGTTAGAATGTTTGGTTGTATGCTATGCTGAGAATTTTGTTTGAATTGGATGAATAATTTGCATTAGTTAAACCTAAAGTTATTTTTTCATGTTAAACTTAGAGTTGAACTTAAAATTATTGTGATTATTTTGTGATGTTTTACTTTTTTGAAAATATTTTTTTCGTTTTTTATTTTTTATTTTGGATTTTTATGATAGTACAAAAAATTAACAATAGATTGGGTAGATAACACTTATATAATAGTCTAATTTCAATTGAATAAAAGAAGGGTATTTAAGTAAAATATAACTATTAATTTCAATTTCATATGTGTTCCAAACACAATTTGGATTTACAAATAATAGAATTGACTTAATATTGCTTTTCAGTTCCAAACAAGAGAATTCATTTGTAAATAAATTCCTCATAGAATTTATTTATAAATTAAATGAATTTCATATATAAATTGATTCCAAACACTATGTAAGTCTAGAAATAAGTTTCGAGAACAAAACTTTTTTTAAAGATGGAATGATGTAATGCCCTGTATTTTTTTATTTGATTAAATTGTTCTATTTGGAGTAAGATTTGAAATTTTGAATTTTTATTCAATTATACGTACCCCATATTAAGTTGATAAGATGTGACAACTAGGTTTTGTGAACTTTTAAACCCCATCATATCAGGTCATGTTAACTAATTAAGTGGGTTAGTTTTAGAATATGGTGTAAATTGTCAATCATTTAGCTAGAGTTTAGGGAATAATGACTAAACATAAGGAATCTTACAAATAACTTATTACCTAATTTTCCTAGGCCACAAAGGAACGCTTTTTGGGATAGAAAAAAATAATACACTTCTCTCATTCTTCTTGGGTAAACAGCAGCCATTGTGGAAAAAGGAAAATCACGAGACAGTAATTCTCGAATGAAGGCTTTAGCGAAGTGGATATCACTTTTGGCATTTGTAGGGCTCCGATGCAATCAATACTTAAGATTTTGATGAGGCATTATTGGTATTAGGTAAGTAGGAAGACCCTCCATCATAGTAGTGCCCTTTGATTTTTATGAAATCCGCTTGTTATGTCTTTGAGGTGGTTATTGAATTACCAATCTATTTTGCATCCATTGAAATGGTTAAGTTTATTGTCTTTGTCGAACCTGTTGAGATGTTTTACGATTTTCTATTACTTCATAGATTTTAGATCAACCTTGTAGATATTATAAATTTACTTACTAAGTTATGTATTTTGTTTTGTTTAAACCCGTATGTTAATTCCTTAGTTTACTTCTTGCTTTGTGGATTCTTAAATTTTGATACTACTTATATATTGATTTTTTCTATTAATATATAGTATGTATTTGCAAAATAAAGTATAATAAATAAAAGTATTATAATCTTTCAAATGAATAGAAAAAAAAAGAATATATTTACAATGTCACTGTTCATACAGGGACATTGACAACAATGAATAGTGACCATCAGGTCACTAAAAGAATTAACAAATTAAATAAAATAAAATTCTTTCATAATTTGATGGTTAGTGACTATTGAAACATTACAGGTACTCTAAAGTATTCGTTTTAATTACACTTTTGTATTTGCATGGTTTTTTTTAAAAAAAAATTAAATACATTCTTGAGTTATTTTCATTCTTAAAATGTTTTGTTTTAGAGTTATAGTTTTAAAAATTTGGGAGTTTAAATGGAACTTAGGGCCTAAAAGTTTTAGCGTATTTGTACATGAAGTTTATGAATGATTTTTCATTCACGCTTACATGAATCATGTATCATAATGAGTGTAAACCCTTGTGCCATTTATTTCGAGGCCGTGCTTTTGTGCCCTTGTTGGTGGGATCATACACCAACATATCGTGGGGGTAGTGCATTATCATTTCGTAAGGGATTTCTGCTTACTTTTGGTAGTATGTGCGATAACAAATCACTTTTTGGGACTGTGCTACCAGTATGTATCCTCGGTCATTGTATTGTTGGATCCATTATTGGTATTTTTGGGTTTTTATTTTCGTTATGACACAATATTGGTTATTTCATCATCTTTTTCTATTCGCATCGTTAACATTGCTATCGTGGATGTGACTTATGCATTTCGCTACGCTTTCAAAACAACTGGTGTGATAACCCGAACCCGGCATGCATTTAATAGCATTTGACTGCATATAATTAAATGTCTAATTAGTTAAATCAACCAATTTGCACTATTTTAATATTTCTCTTGGAAGCATTTGGTAGTTGTATATTGAATAATTAAAAGACTATTATCTAATTTTATTAGTTATAGTAATTGAATTTATTCTCTTGTATTTAATTAAGTGTCATCTTAAATGATAATATTTAATTGCACTTGATTACATGTTTATATTTACTTGTTCAATCGTATTGTGGTATTAACTTTATAATTTTTTTAAAATATTCTAGGAATAGCTAAATTAATTATTTTAAATGAATATTGATTACTTTGATTGTTTTGATTATTTTTAATAATCGGTTTTAAATGTCTTGCATTAAAATTACTCGGTTTTCAATTAAATGAGAAAAACAACTCCGAGCAGGAGTGAATTTTTAAACTATTCTACTGTTCGACTTTTCAAAAATTATAGTTTTATATTATTGCTCATTATTTGATTAGCGATCGTTTATTGATCGTTCGATCGTAACTTTTCGAAGACGAGAGTTAGAGAAATATTTTCCGAATTTAGTGAATAGTGTTTTGGCTTAAATTGAGTTAGTTTTAGTTGATTTTCATTTAATTGCATTGTTTTAACTTGAATTAGATTAAATGACATCAAAATAAGCTAATTTGACCATTTTTAACTTGATTTTGACCAATTCTTTTTGCCTTTCACCATTTTGCCCTTAAGGTTGTCATCTTTTATAAACAAAAGAAAAGAAAAAAAAATAAAACAAGGCAAAACATCACCATGGCCGAAACTCAAGGAGAAAGAAAAAAAAAATTCTTTTGCATTTTTCTTCTACAATCTTGCATGGAATTGAGCAAGGATCGAAGCTAGGGTTTTTGCGGGTCTTGGTCTTCAATCTATGTGAGGGTTTTTACATTTTTGTGCATTTTTATATGAATTTGATTTTTGAGTCAATTTTTCAGATTTGATATTTATGGCGTTATAATGCCTGTTATTGCTTGAAATATTGTTTAGGGTTCGTAGAGCATTGCTTGTTAGTTATTTAGCAATTTTTACGGTTGAAATTGCGTATTTGAATTAGGGAAGAATGTGAATAGTAAAAATAAATAGTAAAACCCTAGATTTTTGAATTTTTGATCCGAATTGCGATTTCTTGATTTGGATAGGTGCCATTAATGCTAGAAAGATAAAATGTGCAATAAAAATGGATCGGCATTTGTTAAAATTGGAAATTAGACAAAGAAACGTAAAGGGGCCGTTTGACCGAAAGTTGACCGTGCTCGAATTGAGTTGGGGGTTTTGTAATTGAGGGTATGGAAGCAATTTTGGCGCTGTTGTGGCGTTGATTGAATGACCGGTTAGCATAGTTGTAGTTCAAATGCAGTAGGTGGACTTTCGGGTCTCGGGTGAGAAAGTGAAGTTTAGTGACATAGAAACGTGCCTTGTAGTGCCTGAGTGAATGTAGTGAAATTGGTTTCCTAATCCCGTAGCTCGTTTGCTCGTAATTGTCTTTGGAAGTTAGGGATTGAATAGTGATATTTGTTGTTTTCATGTTTGAACTGCTGTTACTTGTTTAATTGGTGTTATTGTTGCTATTAAAGAGAGTTATGCTCTAAAAGTTAATTGAATGTTAGTGTTAGTTGTAAAGGCTTGATATCTTGTTTATCTCTTTTAATCTGTATTGTTGTGCTATCGCTCGTTATCGCCTTGTGTCGTGTCTTGCATTGCATAGTGTCAGGGCGTGAGTGATGGGCCTCTCTGGGTAGCCTCAGATTGCCAGTGTTGGTTGCTCTAGCTCCGTGTCCTATTCCCTTTTCTCGCTTGGGTTGCCTCCCAGGGAGATTTGGGTCGTAGAATTGATGGTTACTCCCGGGGTATTCCAAACTGGAGTTATGAGATGGTTGCGCGCTTATTGTCATCGTTGTCAACATCAAGCTCGAGATTGATGTATCGCTCGTGAAATGGTACATTGCTCGTATGAGTGAACCGTGACCTTCAAAGTGTGGTATAGCTTTGAATGGTTGTGTTAATGCTTTCTTTGATTGTTTATTGTATTGTCATTTATATTGAATGCTATCTTATTGACTATATTGTTTAACTGCATCTATTTGCATTGCACGATCTTCTTTCTTTCCACCTCGATATCTGTCTCGCCCTCACTGAGTATACGTGTTGTGTATACTCACTCCTCACCACCACATTTCAGGAAATGCCATGTTAGCTAGAAAGTTCGTGATTATGTGAAAGTTCGTGCCTGAAGAGTTGTCTTGCGTGCCTATGTGGCTTGAGTTATCGAAGTGGCAAAGATGTATGCTTTCATGTATTGTATGTATTTAATGTCAAAATGAATGTAATTTAAGTTTCATTAGATTGTTGAAGTAGTTTGATAAGTTGGATTATGTATCTAGTTAGTATAGCTTAACTTTAATGCATGTTTGTAATGTCCAAAGGAAAAGAGTTAGAATGGTTTGATAGTCTAACTTATGAAATAGGTTAGTACGGTTTAATTGTCAAGCATGAATGTTCTCGTCAAAGTTAAAAAGAGATAGGTTAGCTTTTAAATTTGAAATGTATGTATACTTGCTGAGTTTAATTGTTGAGAACCGAGGCTCGGATGGCCTTGAGATGGTTGAATGTTTGGACATGGTATTGGTCCACTTATATGCTGTCGTAGGTTTGCTTTTTGCCTAGAAACAGGGGAGATTCTGTCCGTTTTCCCAAAAAATTATGCCCGGGTTTGAAATTGGGTTGTGATTAGATTGATTGATAGAACCTCCGGTCTCGAGAGGGATCAGGGTGTTACAGGTGGTATCAAAGCTTGTTTAGCTCATAAGCCGGGACAGGGTCCTTAGTCTGGTGGGTAGTGACCCTTGAATGTGTGCTTGTTAAGTGTGTCTTGAAAGTGTATGCTTGCATGTGAGATTGTGTGTCTTGACTTGAATGTATGCACCTATGTGATATAGTTATGTGTTAAATATTTCTCAAGTAAAGTGAAATGTCTAGTTGTGCATTGAATTGACCTATTGAATTGGCATCGTGAATCGAATCGACCTCGTAAATTGTTATTTGCTTGAAGTATTGCTTGTAATGTGTGTATTGAAATGTCTTGAATTGGTTATGTCGTGATTTGAATTGATTATGTTGTGCTTGACTTGATTGTCGTACCTGAGTGACTTTGTTGAATAAATTGTTTTATAAACTCTTTTGTAAACTTGCTTGCATAATAGTTTAAGACATGTGTATAAATGTGATATCTTGGCATTCATACATGTCCAGTGGGAATGGTAAGTAAGTCCTCTTTCTCCCCTGAAGAAAGTGGTTCACAGTTGGCCTTTCAAGGTGTATGGATTGGCAAGAAATGAATGGCATTTAACTAGCCTTTATTTGGGAGTTGGTGTGTGTTTTTGGAGCTCCGTTGTTGGCATACTTCTAAGACTCTTCTTTGTGGTTGGCAAACATGAAAAGATATCCTTCTTTGGGATTTCTGTATGATGGCTTTTGGTAGTATTCTTTGGTTTTCTTAATGGATAATCTTTAGAGACTTCTATTGGCACTTCTTGGTAGATTTGGTTATTGAAATCTCAATCGGACTTACTGTATGGTATTATCTATGGATCCTTAGTGGCCATTTATTTAGCATTTACTTATTGGGCAAACTTGGCTACATTCTTACTGGAGCGTTGTCCGAGTATTTTTCTTTGTCATCCCTCAGTTGGTTGGTAATTGGAATTCCTATCAGACTTATTATCTCATATTGCTTACGGTATGCTGTGGAATACTTTGGGTTTTCTTGGTGGTAGGTTGTATAAAGTTCTCACTTGGCAAACAGTGCAGGGGCCTCAGAGCTTGGTTTTGTGTATTGTGCACCAGCTCGGTATTTTTCTTAGGGTTTTCGTCTATCTGGGAAACTATATTTGTTATTCAACTTGATTGTCTTATTGGGCACATTATATTTTCTCTGCTATTTCCTTTGACATTCTTCTCAGCATTTGATAGCGATATTCGGAATCTAGTTGGTTGTCCTAAGGGGTTATTATTTAGAAGGCTTCTTTGGAACTTTAGGAGTGTATTTGATTGGGTTTCTTAGTATTTTCTTCAGCACTCTTAACAGAGAATTCTTCTATGAAATTCATGACCAACAGGGTACCTCTTTGGACCTCTGGATGGAACCTTTATTTGGCTTCTTGCTTGGGAATTCTCGGGCAATAATAGTTAGACTTCTATTAGAGATTCGTGCGTGCGGTATTCTTCTTGTCGTTATTGTGCGGTATTAATGACATCTACAGTATCTTTGCTTTAGTCTTTATTGGTATTATGTCGGCGCTCTTGGTTGGAATTTTATTCTTCTTCGATATTCGTGTCAACGGGATTCTTCAACTGATGAAGAGTAGTCGGAGTTGGATTTCAGATGATGCAGAGTTCTATTGGAAGAAGAATTGCGAGGACGCAATTGTTTTAAGGGGGGAAGGATGTGATAACCCGAATCCGGCATGCATTTAATAGCATTTGACTGCATATAATTAAATGTCTAATTAGTTAAATCAACCAATTTGCACTATTTTAATATTTCTCTTGGAAGCATTTGGTAGTTGTATATTGAATAATTAAAAAACTATTATCTAATTTTATTAATTATAATAATTGAATTTATTCTCTTGTATTTAATTAAGTGCCATCTTAAATGATAATATTTAATTGCACTTAATTACATGTTTATATTTATTTGTTCAATCGTATTGTGGTATTAACTTTATAATTCTTTAAAATATTCTAGGAATAGATAAATTAATTATTTTAAATGAATATTGATTACTTTGATTGTTTTGATTATTTTTAATAATCGGTTTTAAATGTCTTGCATTAAAATTACTCGGTTTTCAATTAAATGAGAAAAGCAACACCGAGCCGGAGTGAATTTTTAAACTATTCTACTATTTGACTTTTCAAAAATTATAGTTTTATATTATTGCTCATTATTTGATTAGCGATCGTTTATTGATCGTTCGATCGTAGCTTTTCGAAGATGAGAGTTAGAGAAATATTTTTCGAATTTAGTGAATAGTATTTTGGCTTAAATTGAGTTAATTTTAGTTGATTTTCATTTAATTGCATTGTTTTAACTTTAATTAGATTAAATGGCATCAAAATAAGCTAATTTGATCATTTTTAACTTGATTTTGACCAATTCTTTTTGCCTTTGACCATTTTGCCCCTAAGTTTGTCATCTTTTATAAACAAAAGAAAAGAAAAAAAAATAAAACAAGGCAAAACATCACCATGGCTGAAACTCAAGAAGAAAGAAAAAAAAAATTCTTTTGCATTTTTCTTCTACAATCTTGCATGGAATTGAGCAAGGATCGAAGCTAGGGTTTTTGTGGGTCTTGGTCTTCAATCTATGTGAGGGTTTTCACGTTTTTGTGCATTTTTATATGAATTTGACTTTTGAGTCAATTTTTCATATTTGATATTTATCGCGTTATAATGCCTGTTATTGCTTGAAATAGCTTGCTTAGGGTTCGTAGAGCATTGCTTGTTAGTTATTTAGCAATTTTTACGGTTGAAATTGCGTATTTGAATTAGGGAAGAATGTGAATAGTAAAAATGAATAGTAAAACCCTAGATTTTTGAATTTTTGATCCGAATTGCGATTTCTTGATTTGGATAGGTGCCATTAATGCTAGAAAGATAAAATGTGCAACAAAAACGGATCGGCATTTGTTAAAATTGGAAATTAGGCAAAGAAACGTAAAGGGGCCGTTTGACCGAAAGTTGACCGTGCTCGAATTGAGTTAGGGGTTTTGTAATTGAGGGTATGGAAGCACTTTTGGCTCTGTTGTGGCGTTGATTGAATGACCGGTTAGCATAGTTGTAGTTCAAATGCAATAGGTGGACTTTCGGGTCTCAAGTGAGAAAGTGAAGTTTAGTGACATAGAAACGTGCCTTGTAGTGCCTGAGTAAATGTAGTGAAATCGGTTTCCTAATCCCGTAGCTCGTTTGCTCGTAATTGTCTTTGGAAGTTAGGGATTGAATAGTGATATTTGTTGTTTTCATGTTTGAACTGCTGTTACTTGTTTAATTGGTGTTATTGTTGCTATTAAAGAGAGTTATGCTCTAAAAGTTAATTGAATGTTAGTGTTAGTTGTAAAGGCTTGATATCTTGTTTCTCTCTTTTAATCTGTATTGTTGTGCTATCGCTCGTTATCGCCTTGTGTCGTGTCTTGCATTGCATAGTGTCAGGGCGTGAGTGATGGGCCTCTCTGGGTAGCTTCAGGTTGCCAGTGTTGGTTGCTCTAGCTCCGTGTCCTATTCCCTTTTCTCGCTTGGGTTGCCTCCCAGGGAGATTTGGGTCGTAGAATTGATGGTTACTCCCAGGGTATTCCAAACTGGAGTTATAAGGTGGTTGCGCGCTTATTGTCATCGTTGTCAACATTAAGCTCGAGATTGATGTATCGCTCGTGAAATGGCACATTGCTCATATGAGTGAACCGTGACCTTCAAAGTGTGGTATAGCTTTGAATGGTTGTGTTAATGCTTTCTTTGATTGTTTATTGTATTGACGTTTATATTGAATGCTATCTTATTGACTATATTGCTTAACTGTATCTATTTGCATTGCACGATCTTCTTTATCTCTACCTCGATATCTGTCTCGCCCTCACTGAGTATACGTGTTGTATATACTCACTCCTCACCACCACATTTCAGGAAATGCCATGTTAGCTGGAAAGTTCGTGATTATGTGAAAGTTCGTGCCTGAAGAGTTGTCTTGCGTGCCTATGTGGCTTGAGTTATCGAAGTGGCAAAGATGAATGTTTTCATGTATTGTATGTATTTAATGTCAAAAGGAATGTAATTTAAGTTTCATTAGATTGTTGAAGTAGTTTGATAAGTTGAATTATGTATCTAGTTAGTATAGCTTAACTTTAATGCATGTTTGTAATGTCCAAAGGAAAAGAGTTAGAATGGTTTGATAGTCTAACTTATGAAATAGGTTAGTACGGTTTAATTGTCAAGCATGAATGTTCTCGTCAAAGTTAAAAAAAGATAGGTTAGCTTTTAAATTGGAAATGTATGTATACTTGCTGAGTTTAATTGTTGAGAACCGAGGCTCGGATGGCCTTGAGGTGGTTGAATGTTTGGACATGGTATTGGTCCACTTATATGCTGTCGCAGGTTTGCTTTTTGCCTAGAAACAGAGGAGACTCCGTCCGTTTTCCCTAAAAATTATGCCCAGATTTGAAATTGGGTTATGATTAGATTGATTGATAGAACCTCCGGTCTCGAGAGGGATCGGGGTGTTACAACTGGCTTTTGGCATTTATTTGCAAATGTTTCTTTCTTATGTCTTATCATCTATCGCATTAATTATTATTTATTTTTGTAAAGTATGATCCCATGCTATTTTTTTGGGGGCCTTATTACTTACTGAGATTTGCATCTCATTTCATTTTCTTCCATTTTAAACTATGTTTTTGCAGATAAAGAAAATTATTTTGTATTGCTTGGACTTTGGGAGAATAGATGACCACGTTATCGACATATTGGATCTAGTTTGTGTTCTTTTAGAGTACTCTAGCTTGTGCGTTAATTATAAGTTATTTTGGATATCTCATATTTTGTTTAGACTTTATTTGGTGTACTATTCTGAACCTTCGAACTTTATTTATGTTTTTGGTGATACTAAATTTATCGTGATATGTTGGGATTAAAAGCTCTAAAACTTGTTGAATCTCTTTATGGTTTAGTTTATATTAAGGAGGACGTTAACTTATTTTTAATGATATTACATAAATTTTTTAACAACAGTAACTAACAAAATTTTGCCGGGAAGGGGGGCATGTAAACATAGGATAGCAAGGGGAATGATCATCAACCATCACATACTCACCATCTATACGCTCAATCCACTTATCCTTCTCCTTTACCTCCTCCTTTATTCCTAGGGCTAAACACACTAAGAACCCATTAGGGCCCTGCTAAATAAAACAAAAAAGGATTGGAGGATCTTCAATCTCACCTAATGTGATTATAAGTTTATGATCGATTTACAATATCTTATCTTCTTTTTAAATATATTTGCTTAATTGTAAAATTCAGGGATTCTACATCCCATATGTACAAGTGCTGTAAACCTCAAAAATACAAGGAATATAACAACACTATAGTGTGGCCATTTCATTATCTTCATACTTACTCTGCTTTAGTAGATACTTAGGCATCCATAAAGGAGCAACTATGTGCTTTCACTTCGAGAATTAGTGCCCAGGAGGAAGTGCTTCAGCCTGCATGCTAAGGTTAATTTGAAGAACAAGGATATGCGAGAATAAACTATTTTTATTGAAAATATTCCTCTTATGTCTTAATACTGTATTGACTACAAAAAAACATATCCTTAATCGTATAAATATTGTACACGATGTCACGACATATGAACATGGATCATTTGAAATTTAAGAGACTTTGGCTTTTGGGACTTTACACCTTTTTGGACAGAGATTTAAGGGTAATTTACTGAAATGGTCTTAGATCTTTATTATTATTATTATTATTATTATTATTATTATTATTATTATATATTTAAATCTCTTATATTTTATTTTGGACAAATTCTTGGAGCAACATCCTTAAAAAAATAATGTTAGTGAGCACGTGGATGGCACGTGACCACAAAATGCACAAATTTTTAGGGGTAAAATTATCATGCGGTAAAAAATAAGGATAAAACATATCCCAAATCGTGAATTGGGGATAATAAAAACTAGGGTTTCTCTTAGCCTTCAATGTTATTTTTTGACAAATGTTGTTCCAAGGATTAACGACTGTCACCAAAATAAAAGATGAAAGATTATTTTGTTCAAAATGAAAGATAGGAGATTTAAATATTATAAAAGACAAATATTCAGGACCATTTCAGGAAATTATCCAAGATTTAAATATAGAGTTTGACTGAAAATATTGAAACTTTAAATGCTTAACTCATAACTTAGTTGACCTAAAGAGTTTAATTCTACTGACACTCAAATTATTCAGCTCACACATATCTACAGAACATGTATGAGAATATAACAACAATCTTGAACGACAAATGCAAATGGGACCTTTAAAACATCAACCTTAACTTCTTTAATGGGGCAAATGGAAAAAATGGAATAAAGACAGGGTCAATGGAAAAAAAAATGGACTAAAGGGAGGGGACCTGAATAAGAGATGTTAATAATATGGCCAAATTAGGAAGACCAAGACTTTCCCTCTTTTTTGTCCGAGTAGGTAGTGATGAATATCTTGTTTATAAATAATGTTGCAATTTATTTAGAAAATTTAAATATCGATAAAAGAAATTATAACCTTTTATGTTTATACTTAGCCAACATATCAAAAAAATGAGAGAAAAATAAAAATATTTATGTGACTGATATCTAGCATTTCTCCAAAAAAAAAAAAAAGCAATTCGTTAAAAGAATGAGGACCAAACACCAGAGGTTCTACTCCATCAAGGATGTCTCTTTAGAATTAAGAGAAAAACGTGCTATAAATAGAAAGGAAACCTTTGTATTATTAATTGATTAATCATACTGGTTCAAGTTTATTTGGATGTCATTGTTAGTCATACTAGTCAACAAGCTCATGTCCTTACTAAGCCCCACAACATTTAGAGAATAAAACTATTCAACGTTCACAAATTATGAGTTTGGGGCCAAAGACCCATTGGTCTTTGTGAGAGGTTAAATATTCGAGTTTTGCTGACTATATCTGTATATATGTATGATTTTAGTCTTTTTTTGAATTAAAAATAAAATAAAATTATAAGTTTGAGAACTATTATATAAGATTTTAAAGTACTTCACCTAAAATCAATTATTTTAGGATAAAAACTTGATTTGCAGATCAAATAAATCTCTATACAGTTAAAAGTAGGTATCAAAGTGTTGGTACAATAGAGTTGTTTCCTTCATAATTAGCCTCAGGTACAATAGATTAGTGCAAGAAACTCATGTTTTTTATCATGGTGTTAGAGCTAGACTTTAATTTAGTCTTGCGTATACACGTTCAACCCATTGTTAAAACAGACACTGCACATTTTTATATGCATGTGTTCTACCAGGTCAATTATGATACACAACTATTTTTCGTTCAATCCTGTCTTTTTTACCACGTCAAAAATTTTTGTTTGTTTCCTACCAAATAGTCTTCTTAAGCTATAGAGTCCCATTTTATTACTCCTGGATCATACGTGAATGAAGTATCATAAAATACATTTATCCCCAAAAAATAAATCATGACTTTCATCCTGAACCACTTAAAACTAATTGATTTTAGAAACGAAATGGCTTATCTAGTAGCCAAGGAGCTTTTTTGTGTCGTACAAAATGAGTAAGGTCTTCCTGAAGTCAATGAGAGACATATAATCATTGCAGAAAGTCTGCAGCCAATATGCAATCAAAGATGACATTCCTCATCTTCTTGAGCATATTACTAGTTTGCTCAAATCATACAAAATGTCATGCAAGAGACACAATTACTACACCCACAGCGTTACTCGACAATAACGAAACTCTAGTTTCAGCTGGAAAGAGATTTGAACTAGGCTTCTTTTCTCCTGAAGGTAACAGCAGCAGCAGATATGTAGGCATATGGTATTACCAACGGCAGCCACAAACAGTTGTCTGGGTTGCCAACAAAGACAAGCCATTACTAGATCCTACAGGAGTCGTAGCCATAGATGATGGCAAGCTCACGGTTTTTGACAGAAATGGAGCTACTTACTTCTCCACAGACCTCGAAGGCTCAACCACTTCTAACAGGTCGGCGAAGCTACTCGATTCTGGAAACTTGGTGTTAATTGATAGCCAATCAAGTACTCATCTGTGGCAAAGCTTTGAGAATCCAACTGATACTTTTCTTCCTGGTATGATGATGAATGACCAGCTGAAGTTGACCTCCTGGTTAACCCCTAGTAATCCTAGAACTGGAAACTATACATTTCTGCAAGATGAAGGGAATGATAATTTTTACGTCATAATTAAGGAAAACACAAAAGTTTACTGGAGAAGTGGTGAGCCAAGTAAATTCTTTGATACCAGCGAGATATATCCTTTTGCCCCCTTGTTGACAAATTTTACCGTAAGTCCCGAGCAATCTTTCTACAGGTCACTCTCAAAAAATCAGACAGGATTACCATTGTTCTACAGTAATACAAGGTTATGGCTCAATTCTTCTGGACAATTACAATTTTATAGTTGGGACAATCGGTATGGCTGGTTCTTGTTATGGTCAGAGCCACAAGATGCTTGTAGTGTTCATAACGTTTGTGGGAATTTCGGTAGCTGTAGCAGCGAAAATGGACTGGCATGCAAGTGTTTCCCAGGATTTGAGCCTCAATTCATTGATAAATGGAAAGTTGGAGAATTCTCCAGTGGCTGTAAAAGGAAGACAGCCCCGTGCAGCACTGGAGAGCCAGACACATTCTTGGATTTGAAGTCGATGAAATTTGGAAATCCAGACTCGCAAATACCACCTGACAATGAAACTGCCTGCAGAGCTGAGTGCCTTGTCGACTGCCAATGTCAAGCATACTCATTTATCAGAAATGTCGACAGAAGTAGAACAATTAATTCCGGGTGTTGGATTTGGACATCAGATCTCATGAACAACCTTCAGGAGAAAAATACTGACGAAGGCCGAAGCCTCTCAATCCGCGTAGCAGTTTCTGACATAGGTAATCTTCTTCCCTACAGAAAGCCGATAATTTAAGGCAAAACATATTTTAAAGGAAGAACCTGACAACATCCACAGTAAATTTCATCTCAAATTTATAGTACAATTGGTTAGTACTTTAAGAATTTCTTATTGTGTTATCTTGCCTAATAAAATTGTAGCCTGTTGACCTAAAGAAAATATGGGTTGACCCAAATTAGAAACACAAATACTTGGATTTACACTGGAGTGATGTCAATGACTGAGTAATATGAAAAGGTTAGATATTATATGGAATTTGTTGCAGGAATTTAAGAGATACACTTAACTTTTCAGGGTTTCATGGCATTTTTTGCCCCATTTTGTGAATCCCACATTCGTGGCTGCTTGATGCTCAACAGATCACTTCCTTTTGGATAATAATTAGAGAATAATTACATTGAAAAAATTGCTCAACAGATCACTTTGTAGTCAAATGATTTATGCTCCTATCCCTTTTGACTAGTTTCAAACAAAGATGGGAGATCTACCTGTCACGTCTATTTACATATATAGATGGTTTAGCAGCCATTGCTCTTGATATTAAAATATCATGCTTGTAGAATCAACTAAAAGAGATTGTAAGCCCTGTGGAGCAACCGTCATACCTTATCCGCTGAGCACTGGACCAGACTGTGGTGATCCCATGTACCACAGATTCTACTGCGATCCTTTAACAGACCAAGTTGATTTCCAAACACCAAATGGCTCCTATCAAATGGTTAGCATCAACAAAGAGGAGCTTAAATTTGTGATTGAAGTCGATGATGAAATTGCAGAAAGTTGTGAAGCCAGTGCAAAGAAAATTATGGTGATTAACCCATTTCACGGGACTAACTCGTGTTTCACTGATCCCCTTAGTGTGAGTTCTGTAAATTCAACTCAGAGGCAATACAAGATAGAGATCGGTTGGGATCCACCATCAGAACCAATTTGCAACTCACCCATTGCCTGTCAGGATTGGCCCAATTCCAATTGCTGTGACATAGGATATGGGCAGAGCAGGTGTCTTTGCAGACCAAACTATCGATGGGATCGCTCAAGTCTAAATTGTGCACCAGGTATGAAGTGATTTATCCTGCTTATATTTCTATCGTATTTTTGGGTACTCTATTTTTGTTGTTTAAACAGTACAACTACAACCTATCCTATCTAACTTCCTTAACCATGGCCATAATGATCAACACCGACGTAGTGTGGATCATCCCATCGCCAAACATCACAAATTTAATCTAACAAATGTTTCAATCGAAAAAACAAAACAATCCTAACAATTCTAAATTAATTACTTTACAAATGTACAATAAGTGGACAACATCATGCAGATTCGTATATTGCACTTCAAATATAAAGGCAGTTTGCACTTTGCCTCCTTAAAATCTCAATTATCTCAAATTGGTCACTTAAAAGATAATCTCAATTTGCACCCTTGACAATCAAAAGTAAGCCAATATAGTTGAAAGACCAAAGGCCATGACAGAGTTAGACATCAATACTGCCAGTGAGTCAATTGTGAGGAACAGAAAGAACAGGAGGCAACGAAAGTAAAGAAGGAAAAGAACGAAGACAATTCCAAGAAATACAACCCATTCCTGACCAATGTACAAACCCACCCATCACCAACATCATCTTTGGCCCCCCACCATGTCCAACAATCCCACTCTTGCCCTGCCTGGTATTTGTGGGGTTTGCAGCTCCCTCTTCCATCAATGAAGCCACAACAAGCTACACTTGTGCAGAAGCAATAAAGCAATTGATCTTCACGGTTCAAGAGTCAGTACCACTAGCCAGAGAACAAATCAATTATACAATACAATAGAAATGAATCACAGACTCCCTATCTCATACAACCACCACTTTGAACCCCTCTATTTATAATTACAAGGAGAAAACCTTTAAAACTTTGGACTGGGAGCTCTCCCTTGTATAATTTCAGTCAAGACAACACAACAATAGCATGCCTCATGCAGGCTATAACATCCCCGGCCTCTACCTAAAATGTTTTTTCATATAACTTGTTGAAATGGAAATTTGAGCATTTTCATTTACTTTTCACACTATATTGCTGTCTAGACAGCAATATAGTGTGAAAAGTAAATGAAAAGCCTCAAATTGGGCGTTCCATTTCCTCTGCAAGAAGATTTCTTAGAATATAGTGTGAAAAGTAAATCAAAGAACTTAGAATTAGCTGGCCCTCTTTCTTCTAGAATCCTCACTACATTGGGCGTTCCATTTCCTCTGCAAGAAGATTTCTCACCATCGTGGACTTATCATGGCCTTTGGTAGGTGGGACTAGTGATGGAGACGGGAAAGAATGGTGGGACCCACTGCCAAGACAGCTGGGTCATGAGGGGAAAGCCTCAGATGGTGGCGGTGGATGAGGCAGAGTTAGTGCCGGGGGCATCAAACGAGGAAGAAGAGGAAAAAGGAAAAGAGAAAGCAAACAGAAAAAGAAAAAGGAAAAGGAAAAAGAATAAAACAGAAAAAATCAAAAGAAATTAAAATTAAAGTGCAAATAAAATAACTAAAATAAGAAAAATAAAGTAATTTGAGTTCCTGATTTCCCTTAATTATGTTTCAGCCCTTATTAGTTAGGTTTTTCCTGATGACAATTACACTAGGTTTGGATTCACCATTTTAAGGAAAGGAAGGACAGGGATCAGGAAGTTCTTGCTTCTGTTTGGATTAATTTTCGGATGAGAGGAAAGTAAATGAAGGGATTGAAAGGAAAGTAAATAATGAGAGAATTTTGCAATCCTTGAAATTTTGGGCTTTTTGAAAGGAAATGAATGGTTGATAAATGAAAATTTTTAATTTTCCCCAGTACTTTTACATAATTTCATACATATCCTTAGCATAATAATGAACATGAAAAGAGTATTAAATAACTTTCAATTAAAACTGTCCTTTCATTTCCTTTCATTCTCCAATCCAAACAACGGATTAATGAAAGGGGCACATTGATGCTATTTTGACTGTTTACTGGCCCCTTTGAAGTTAATTACTGCAAATCCAATTTTCCTTCAGAACGATATAGTCCCAAAAATAAATAAACTAAAACAAACTACATTCCTGCAGCTTACAGAAGCAGTACACATTATTTGAGCTTAACAGTAAGAAAATTGGTCAAGTTGAATGTTCCTTTATATTCATGCAGCGTTGTGTTGCCTCCAATCTTGAAATCTTATTAAGTTTATTAACAGTGTAAAGGGGTCCAGCAATACCCTTCATCATCTCAAGGTAGTTTTCTTTCCAAAGAAAAGAAAAAGGAAAGAAATGCACATTCATTTCTTATGTCATCTTAGCTGACCAGCCACACTTCATAGTAGAGGGCTATGGTTTCAACTAGAAAATGCAGAATGGTGAAAAAGGAGAGCCAGTTTCTTCAAAAATCTGACTAAGTGCGTCGTCTTCTGCAGCAGTTGTTGGCGTATCAAAAAAACCAATTCAAAAGGCCCCATCAACCATTATCATCAGAGCTGTGGTTATTCTTACCTTGGTGATAGCTGCAGTTTTAGTTGTTTGCAGCTTGGGCTATTTCTTTTGCAAAAGGAAAATGTTGGCTGAAAGTACAGGTAATTTAAATAGTAGTTTCCATAGACGACCTCTTTTGCTTCTGCTTTATGTTCTGTGAGGAAGATGCTCAACATATGTGCGTCCTTGCTTTTCACTACAGAAGGCGATGAAAGCATTCTTATGAACACATTGCCTAATGTGTACAATAGTAACGAACAACCCACAGACTTGCTAAGTGAAGACGATAGGAAAGGCACTAATGTTTCTTTCTTCAAATTGGAAAGCATATTAGCTGCTACAGAAAGCTTCTCAGATGCCAACAAGCTTGGAGAAGGGGGCTTTGGGCCTGTTTACAGGGTTGTTATGCATATTTCTATTTACTTGACCTTTCCATTTCCACCAATGTGTGTCATAAAAATAACATATGCAATGGAAATCCCTAGCAGGGTAAGTTTCCTGGAGAGCAAGATATTGCAGTAAAAAGACTGTCCAGTCACTCTGGGCAAGGAATGGAGGAATTTCGGAATGAAGTTGTGTTGATTGCTAAACTTCAACATCGGAATCTCGTTCGCCTTTTGGGCTATTGCGTCGAGGGGGATGAAAAGATTTTGCTCTACGAATATATGCCAAACAGGAGCCTGGATGCCTTCATTTTTGGTTAGTCAAAGTGTAACCACTTGGTTTATGATTTAAATATGACTATATCAATCGCTTATCATTTTAACCCAATAAAGAGAAGCTTATCATGACTTCTGCTGACAATTTTCAAGATAAAAAACTCTGCATGTTATTGGACTGGACGAAGCGTTTTGACATCATTTTAGGGATCGCTCGAGGGCTTCTTTATCTTCACCAAGATTCAAGATTAAGGATCATTCATAGAGATCTGAAAACAAGTAACATTCTACTAGATGAAGAGATGAACCCCAAAATTTCAGACTTTGGCTTGGCAAGGATTGTTGAAGGCAAACAAACAGAAGCAAACACAAACAGAGTTGTTGGAACCTAGTAAGTATCATTACATTAGCAGAAATCAAGAGATTTTGATACACACGATCATTTGTGTCCTGACTTCTCAACTGATGTCAAATTCTTATGATAACTTTGTGTCATCCAGTGGTTATATGTCCCCAGAATACGCATTAGAAGGGCTGTTCTCAGTGAAGTCTGATGTATTTAGTTTTGGAGTCATTGTTCTTGAGATTGTTAGCGGGAAGAGAAACACTGGATTTTATCAGTCCAAGGAAGCCTTAAACCTCTTAGGCTATGTGAGTCTCAGCATTTATTAAACTCAATTAACTTTTTTTACCTTCCTTTGGTGAGTTTCACAGCTGACTTCAGAAACATGTCAGGCATGGATGCTTTGGAAAGAAGAGAAGGCACTGGACTTGTTAGATCAAGCACTAATAGAGTCCTGCAACAAAAGTGAAGTGTTGAAGAGTATAAACATTGGACTATTGTGCGTACAAGAGGATCCTAGCGATCGTCCAACCATGGCAAACGTGGTTAGCGTGCTTGGAAGTGAAGCTGCAACTCTTCCAAGTCCTAATCAACCGGCCTATGTAGCAAGAAAACGACTCCCTTCAACATCTTCCTCATCATCTTCTAAGCCTGAAGCATTCTCCAACAATCAGTTGACAATTTCTATGCAACAAGGCAGATAAGAGGCTTATAATGCATTTCTCAATCTTGATTATCACTAGTATTGTCTTTATGCATCAAAATACTTGTTTATACAGGAATGCTGATCTCACTTGGTACCGTTAGATCTTCGTGCATCCAACTGCCCGTGGATCACCAGCCATATACTCAAACAGACAGGTGATACACTCATACGCAGATAGTTTTGTGACATACTCGTGAACGTACAGCACGAGTGACCCAAGAATCATTCTTCTTTGTTAAATAAATTTAGTGCACATATAAATAAATTTAGCAATTACATAAGCATTGGGAAAAGAAACTACCAATAAACTCATAAGGAACATAAGAAACCAAAATTTAATTACTAAAAAGGAAATATATCAGACCAACATAAATTAAATCAGAATTTTAAGAGACGAAAATAAGGGAAGAAAACAAAAATAATTACCTGAAATAGGTATCATTTGCGTGGGCTGAAGCTCAAGTATTGTAGACACAAAAAAAAAAATGCTAATTAGCTACTAGGGCTTTGATCCTGTGATATGTATGTGAAAGGTTGCGACTTTGAATTTTACTAGTTACGTATAGATCTTAGGCTAATATTCAGTTTTAACTTAGCAAAAAAAATATTCAATTTTATGCCTGAGACAATTTGTTTGAGACCTAACAACAAGGAACTCGCTATTAAATGAAAGGGTATAATTTTAAACTTGTGAGATTAGAATATTAAATTATAATAAATTGTTATCCGATCACTTTCTGTAAATACTTTGTTGCTGGAATTAGCTTTGGCGTGTGCGCGCGGGAGTGATGGAGAAAGAAAAACTAACTACCAATGAGAATCCCATTTGTAATTCGGCTCACCCAATGGTGACGGCTTGTTTGGATTACCTGTTTCTTTGTTTTTTTTTGGTTCAAATGTATTACCTGTTTTAAAGGAAAGAAAATGGAGGGAAATACATTACTAGGGAATCACTCCCCCAATTTGGATTGGAATTTGAAAAGTAAAAAATGTTATGGAGGGATTCCCCTCTACTTTTTTACATGCGGAGGATTTTATAATCTTTTCAAATTGAGGTTTTTTTTGAAGGAAAAGGAGTTTTGTGTAAAAAGCCTTATTTGTCCATAGTTATTTCATGATTATGAAAATAAAAAGGGTATTTAAATAATCTAGTGTTGACAAGAATATATTTTTTTATCATTTTCAAAAAATTTAAAAAATTTGGTGGGTATGTAAAAGATATTCTTTGTCTCTCTTTACATCTAAATTTCTCATTTCTTTTTCTTTTTTCGATTCAAATAAAAAATTATAATTTTTTTTACTTTTTTTCTATTATTATTGTTTTTCAATCTAAACAAGGTAATTTATTTCATTTTATTTTTTTATTTTTCTTCCTCCACTTTATTTACTTTCCTTTTCCTTTGTACAATCCAAATAGAGGGTAATAAGAGAAAAATAAGGATCCCATTTTATGTTAATTTAATTTTGACCCCTTATATTTAAGTTTAGTGATATTTAAAGGCTAAATTGTGCCACATGTCATCAAACTAGTGCAAAGTTTCAAATCACCCATTAAGTTTTTCTTGTTTTTCAAATCATTCACTAAACATTTTTTTTTTGTTACCAGATTTCTAATTTTAGTTGGGTTAAATTGTCATTTGTCATATTGTTTTTATAATATACAATGGATTAAAAATTTATATCAACCATTTAACAAAATTTTTGTTTCATTTTAAATACTTGTTAAACAATTCCTATATAAGAACTTAAAGATTAAATATGGTCTATTCTTTCAGTTCCTCATTGGCACTGGTTTATAATACTTAGTACATCGAATTGCTCTTAGATGGATATAGAGGTAGCATTCGAGTTAGGCCAATACAGGCCCAATTCAGCTCAACACACGAAAATTCAGGCCAACCCATCTCGGTTGAAAGTAGGCTTGACTTGATCTAACCTATTACATATAGGTAGGACGAACTGTGTCATATAATTTTTGACCAAACTCATTTGAGCCTATGCCCAGCCCAACTTAGCCCAGATTGAGTCCAAATAAGGCTCATCTCGAGCCCAGCACAAATTAAGCACAATTTGAACTTACTTATTAAAAGAAATTAAAATATTATGCTTTTATGCATGCAATGTAAGTCATAGTAACTATTTAAAAAAAAAAAAAACAAATTAGTAAGTTATAGTAACTATTTTTTTTAACAAACTAATAATAACAACTAGCAAATTTAATTCTTAAGTTAATATTAAATGACTTATTATCAAATTTTTTTTATGATATTGCAAGTTTGCAATTTGCAATACTTTAAGTCCTTTCATATTATTTTTTTAAAGATTTTAAGTATAATTTTTTTTTATAATTTTTATAATTATACATATAATTTTTTCTATAAATACATTTTCAAATCTTTCTATATATTGTGAGCTTGTTGGATAAGTCTTTAAGCTATTTCCATTAAACTTCGTAGCAAGCCAGTTTTAGCTGTAATTCTCTTAGAGAGCTTCCAACTTGTCACCTCCCGTTCCCTAACAAGCCAACATTATTAGCCATCTGCATCATATACACATATTTAATAATTAACTTCCAGATGAAATTACTTATACAATCTGCAAGAAATCATTAAAAGCTTATAAAACGAATATATTTGCTATTAGAATCTTAATGAAAGTTTAATTTTTAAGATTTCTCCCGTTATGATGGATGAGTTGTCAAGGAGACAAAGAATGTCAGTAAATTGGATACAAGATAATAATTATGGTGACAAGCTTATTCTCAGAAGCTGACGAACAATTACAGTTTGTATTAGCCAAAACCGACAAAAATGACTATGTACAATGACTGTCATCCACTATGCAGGATGTATGTATGGAGGTGTAACTATGTATTACAACACTTTTATATTTTTAAAGTGGATTTAATATAATTTTATTTAGGATAAGAATTCAATTAATTTAGGACATTACAAAATTTTAACTTTTTTGCAGTAGTTTAAATGAAAAAAGAAAGTCACTTTTGTAATAAGACAAAAACCCATTGCAATGCCATTAGGCATTTGGTCTATTATTATGATTCTCGCTTTAAATGCGAAAAATCTCGAAATCGATTCTCCAAGTGTTCAATATTTAAGTGATGTAAATTTGGCTTCTAAACCTCTCAGGATTTCTTAAACTGTTATTTATCCTATCTCTCAACCATGACATGAGTATACTCTACACTTGTTTCTCTGAGGATTTTGTGTATCAGAAAATGTTAAACCAATATGGCTATGAGAATCCTTGTTAAAGTCCTCTCAATTATAATATGATTTATATTGTTTAAATTTAGGATATAATCTTCACACCACAGCTCCAGTCTCACAAATCAAAAGACGGGCTTGAAGCAGTTCTGTTGGATTATTATATTGCAATAATTTTTTTAACCATTCTATGACTAAATTTTTTTTGCAATGGTTTAATTTTTTATCACTTTTTGTAAATAGTTGGTCATAAAATTATTTTTTTTTACAATTATTTTAAAATTATAGTTTAATTGCAAAATTTTTGTAAAATGATGCTTATTAATTACAAAAAATTGTTGCAGTAGAGAATTACAACAACACTATATCCAACAGTTAAAATTATTTGTAACGGTTTTCAATTTTCTTTTTTGTAATAGTTTTAAATATTGTAACAAATAAAAAAAAATATAGTTATGTATGATAATTAAGTTTTTCGATATAAAAACAAAAAAACAATAGTTTTCAGCCATGGCTGACACTAGAGCTGGCAAATGGGCCAGCCCGGCACAACCCGATCGAATCGTGGGTTAAGAAAAATGAGTTCAACTCGGCACATATGTTTAGTAGGCTGAGCTGGGTTGGGCTCAATTCTTGAAATATAGGACCCAGCTCGGCCCATGAGCCTGATACCACGAGTCGCGAGCTGGGCTGGGCCAACCCATCTTTTTATTTATTTATTAGTGTGTTTTGAATTTTGATAGTTGGATTAATAACCAAAAAAACTTAAACTTAACATTTTTTACAAAAAAGTTAATTTAACAATTAACAAGACATAAGTTGATTGATAATATTAATATAAATTATAAAACATTACTTAATAAACTACAAGTTCACGAGACACGGATACGTTACTAATAAACATAAAAAAAGAATATTACATAAATGCTTGAAAAAAGTTGGTGGAGAAGTTCTCTATTTTATTATGCTTCTTGTGCGGGTGCTGGGCTTGTTGGTGGCGGTAGTGGCGGTGGTTGAGGATTAAAATAGTTTAGAATATTTGAGTGTTGAGATACAAGATGTTTTACAAGCGTTCCAGTTCCAAATTGACGACGAAATATATATTTACATTCACAATAGTTACAAATTACATATCCATGTTCTTCAAAGTAAGCAAAATCATTCCAAATATTTGAACGTAATTGTTGTGAAATATTTTCTTCCCCCATAGCCATAGATATTTTGTATTCCCTTGTAGTAAAATAAAGAGACAATAGATAGTTAAATAAATATATAGTTTTGTAGGAAAATGTAGTTGAATATACTAACTATTTATAAGAAAAATTATATGTACAAATTATAATATCAAGATGGGCTTTATTTGGGCTCGAATTGGGCCTGAGCTGGGTCTGTGCTGAGTTCGAGCTGGGTTGGGCTTGGACACAAATGGGCTGGGTCCAAAAATATATGACCTAGCTCGGCCTACCTATACGTGGTGGGCTGAGCCAAGTCGAACCCACTTTCATTCGAATTGGACTGGATCCAAATTTTCGTGTGCTGAGCTGAATTGGGCCTGTGTCGGCCCAACCTAAATGCCACCTCTATTTGACACCTTCATGAGCCATGATACCCCTCTCTATTTCCTCGAATCCCTCCACGTCTTTCCTTCTTATAACAAAGCCTCTTGTTCTAACCCTATCCAATCCATCTCACATTAATACAATCTGCACTATCTAGAAAAGATCAGTGTACTTTAAGAAATAGTAGCATATATTATGGCTGGGACAAAGATCAATGAATTCAAGGATATGTTGCCAGTGATGGCTGATAAGCTTGGTGGGGATGGTCTAATAAGAGAGTTGTGCAATGGGTTTGGGCTGTTGATGGACAAAGACAAAGGGCTTATCACATTTGAAAGCTTGAAGAAAAATTCAACTCTTTTGGGCTTGCAAGACTTGAGTGATGATGAGCTGCTTAGCATAGTCAAAGATGGCGATCTAAATGGTGATGGTGCTCTTGATCAGATGGAGTTTTGTGTGCTTATGTTTAGATTAAGCCCTGAGTTGATTCAAGAGTCTCAGGCCTGGCTTGAACATGCTCTCCAACAAGAGCTCAAAACTACTAGTGCCGCTGCTGCAGAGGCTTGGTTCAATGGGAAGTGAACAATAAAGATCCAAAGAGAGGTCGAGGTTAATATGTTAGGCAGTAATTGGTACGTGAGAATGAGTTGTGAATAAAATGATATTCCCAATTCTATTTTAATTTCCATGTTTAGTATGAGAGAATGAACTTGAGAATCTCATTTCCAAGTGAATCTCATTCTCATATACATAGGAATAGTCATTCCAAATCAAATATATGAGAATATCTCATTCTTATGTGTTTGAGAATAAACTTGATTATTATACCCTTATATAACATAACTTTTATAAATAATTTATTTTACAATAATAATAATAATAATTGCAAAATATAATAATAATTATTATAAAAATAAAAATAAAAATAAAAATAAAAATAAAAATAAAAATAAAAATAAAAATAAAAATAAAAATAAAAATAATAATAATAAAATAAAAATAAAAACAAAAATAAAAAATAATAATAGTGGTTAAATAATAATAATAATAATAATAATAATAATAATAATAATAAAAAATATAATAATATTATTATGAAAATAATTATTATTTTTATAAAAATAATAATAATAATAATGTAAAAATAAAAATAAAAATAAAAATAAAATGATAATAATAAAAACAAAAATAAAAAATAATAATAGTGATTAAAATAATAATAAAAAAATACTAATAATAATAATAAAGAAAAATAATAATGATAAAAATAATAATAATAATAATACCAATATAGTAATAATAATTGTTGTTGTTGTTGTTATTATTATTATTTTTACTTTAATTTTAATTTTGTTATTATTAATAATAATAATTATTATTATTATTTATTGTTCTTGTTTTTATTATTATTATTATTATTATTATTATTATTTAATACTTATGATTTAATATTTTTATTTTGTTATTATTATTATTATTATTATATATGTTTATATTGTTTACGGTTATGTTTATATTTATTCTTATTTTTAATATTATAATAATAAAAGTGCAATCATGTCATATTATACAAGTAATTATCATTACTACTCTTAATTCTTAGAGCATACCAAATATGTTATTTTTATTCTTAAATTCATTCAATTCCTAGTTTTATTCCATTCCTTGGCTCATTCAATTCATGTCCAAATTCATTCTATTGTATCAATCGCTACCTTAGTTAGTTCCTGATATTTATCGTCTTTATAAACCGTCTCTTATTGTTAAAAGTATTACATTTGAGTTTTTTAATTATGTAATTTGTAACACTATTAGTAATTTTGCCTTTTTTTAAATAAAAAAAAGTAATTGTAAATTAAGGCACTTGACACAAGGACAAAAATTGTGTTAATTTTTTAAAAGAAAAGGAGAAAAAAGTTAATAGGGTGACCTGTTACAAACAACAACAACAACAACAACAACAATAATAATAATAATAATAATCAGATTTACGAGATGAATGGTGTAATATCAAAATAGTAAGCTATCCGTGTACTTGGATACGTTTTCTCGAACGTCACTCTGAAGATCCTAAAAATTCCTTGGGCACTGTCGAGGTCAGAAACTCGACGTTGAGGTTGGGAAGCTACTCTTGTCGAGCTGGATTTCTAGGCCGGCTCCTCGAGCTAGATTTTCGGGTCGGCTACCTGACCTGCACAAGGAAAATGAAAGAAAATGCGGGGTGATAACCCGGATTTTCTCCTCGGGCGTGCGAATGATTAGTATGTTCGAGTTGGCAAAGTAGTTGAGAGTATTTAATGAGCAGTTACCTTCGAAATGAAGGGGTGGAGCTCTATTTATACTAAATTCGGACCTGACAGCATTTAATGCGGTGCAGCTTTATGTCCTATCAGAACAGTTGTTTGCCAAGGTCGGGGTTTTTCTGGGTCGGGGTAAGGTCGAATCAGCATCCAGGTTAAACATTAGCTGAATGTGCTGAACGTGGCTCAGATTAACCCGCCTCAGCTCGGAGTAGGCGTCATACCTCAGCTCGAGGTCCCTCTCGTTAATCCCCCCCCTAAGTCGAGATTAAGAGAGCGAGATCTAGATTTGGGAGTTGATCCCGAGCTGGAGGTACCCGACCCCGTCAGAGTGGGGATGGCCACGTCAGCGGTGTATACCCTTCAGATGGCTGACATGTCACCCGCAAGTAATGACAAGATGCGACGTTTGGGATTCCCGAGGCGGTTACAGGAGTTGCCTATAAATAGGGCCTTGACATCCGATTCATTTCGTACTTTACTAATGAAATTCGGAGCTTTCAGGTCGGCAACTAGAGTGGTCGGACACTTTTAGCTCGGCAAATATCTTCTCGGGGTATTCAGCTCGGAATCCACTAGCTCGGAGCCAATTAGGTCGGAGGCAGTTAGATCGAGTCATCTTCGACAACTAGAGCGGTAGGTACGTCCTGACTCCCTTTAGTTATCCCTGTACATATTTTAATTTGTAAACAAGATAGGGAGGTCAGAGTCAGAAGATTCCCAAGCGATTGAGGTGAGGTCCTATGGAAGGGATGAGAATCCGTCGAGCTCGGAGTCTACCTCAGATGGAGGTCACGGTGATGACAGTGCCGGCGCATCTCAAGGATCAGCTCGGCCATCTGGGCCCAGGGAGAGTGACGATGATTGCCAAGTGATCGGGGTCAGGCGGGTGCAAGAAGAAGCCGAGGCGGATCCTTTGGCCGACCTAGGAAACTTGGATGATAGGGAAGATGAGGAGCCATTGAACCAGCTGGAGGTAGTTGAGATATCTCAGGAGTACTTAGCTAGAGTCTCGACGTCAGAACCTATTGAAGCAGTCTCGGTTAGGGCGGTCCAACCTCGGAGCTCAGCTACAGCCAGTGGTTCGTCGGCTCGAGGGAAGAGGATCGAGCAGCTGTTCGCTTGTTGCAAGCGTGAGTACCATTTCACAGTACAGATGGCCAACGCCAGGCTAAGGGTTTGGTCGGTGGACCAACACCACAAGTTGGAGGTTTCAGGTCGGAATGAGCCCGCCTACTATCCTCCACCTGATCACTTCACTATCTATGACCTCGCATTCGATGTCATCCGACTTCCACTTCCTGACTTCATCGCCTGTATTTTGAACTACTTTGAGCTTAGCCCGGGTCAGATGTCACCAAATAGTTGGGCTGTGATGGTGGCATTTTATGTATTCTGCCTTGAGAGGAAAATAAAGCCGACCCTGCGTCGGTTCAGGCAGTTCTTTGTGTGCAAGCCCAACCCGAAGCAGCTAGGGTGGTTCCATTTGGCAGCTCGGGCCGGCAATGCCATATTCACCAAGTGGCACTCCTCCAACAAGGGCTGGCACAACGACTACTATTGGGTCAAGCCGGCTATGAACCCGGGGTGCAAGGTGGATTGGAATCCCTCCTTCAAGAAGAATGTGAACGATGACCCCAAGCTCTCAAAAGCCGAGCTCGCCGAGGTCGGGGTATTGAGACTTGAGCCAAGTATGCAAATTGACATTGACAGCGTCCTCAGGTGGGACAGAATTTGGAAATCAAAGTTATTCGGGGGAGAACCCGACCTGAGGAGGAAGCACCCCCACCTACTTCCCAAGCCCGAAGAGAATACAGATTCTGGCTCAGAAGAGGGTCAGTTCGTAGGATCAATGCCTGACCTCCCCGTCTTCTTCTCTACCGTTGTTCTCTTCAGTTTACATTTGGTTATATCTCACCTCTTTCCTCTTCTCCTTTGCAGATATGGCGGACACGAGAAAGCTTGCGTATGCCCAGATGAAGAGGAGGACTGAGGCTAGTGGCAAAGTCTCGGCTCGATCTGGCTTGGGCTCTACCGTCCCTCAGGAGCAAAGACAGCGACCCGAGGTCTCTTCCAAGGGGACGTCGGCGTCTCCCCTAACCAAAAGATCGAGCTCGGGTGTGGTGATCCCTGAGAGCTCAACATCCCGCCCCGATAATAGGAAACGGTCTCGGCCCGAGTACCCCGGGAAAGGCAAGGCCACGGAGGTGAGCCCTCCCAACAAGGATTTCGTGGAGGCGGCTAAGGTCGCCCGCGATCCCAAGCTGGCATCGGTCCCGGCGGAGCAGCTTTCGCTCGACCTGAGGACGGCTATAGTCACGGTAAGGCATATTTGACCGTGTTGATATGTTTTAAGTTTTTTGGCTCGACTGATCATTTTGTTATCTTTTGTGCAGGTCGAGTCCCACATTCTTTTGGCACCTGGCTTACTCGCCCGAGCCCAGGCTCACTGCATCGAGCTCGAGCAGCGATTCGTCGACTCTTGAACCGAGCTAGAGGCCTTGAGGGAAGATGCCGCCCAGAGGCGCAAATCGGACGAGACGGAGATCGAGCGACTAAAAAAGGAGCTCGAGGCGGAGAAGTCCCGGCGCGAGGCCGCAGCCAAGGACGTCGAGCGCTTCAAGAAGGATAAGCGCGAGGCCGAGGCGAAGCTTAAGGATCTTGTAGATAGAGTCAGCCCATAGGGGGAGAAGGCGGTGGAAGCCTTTAAGTCCAGCCAAGAGGCCGTGGACTGGTTGGCCACGGAGGATGGGGTGATGACCAGGTACGCCGAGTTGGAGTACTACTTCCGAGGCCAAGTCGCAGCTCGGGAGAGAGCGAAGACCTTCTTCATCGAAATCTTGGAGGCTCCACCGCAGGAGTTCTGGGAGATTCCAGAGCTTCCGGCTGACCTGACGTCCCAAGCCAAGGAGGTGATTGAATTTGTACAGAAAGGCATGGATCAGGTCGGGGATAAACCCGATGCCACCACCTCTACCACTATTCCTAAGTAAATTTGTAACCGCCCGAGTTGGGTTTTGGTAGATTTGAACTGGTCGGGCTTTTGTAATTTCGCCCAGGTTGGGCTCCTTGTAATTGTTGCTCTTCAATGAAATGAAATGAACATTCTAGTTTTATTTGCGTTTTATTCGAGTTCGTACATGTGTACCTTTCTCTTCGCAAATTTCTTAAGTAAGTGGGGTCGTACTAGTATAATGGACCTTTCAAACTTAATTTAAATATAAAGAACTGAACTGGACGTGATTAATGAATTATCATCTTAATCCGAGCTGGTTAATTGGGCAACTATATAATCATCGCCGACCTGAACTCGTCAGTCCGATTTAAAATTGGTCAAACTAATGTTGACAAATGTCGAGTTCAAGTTTAGACCTAAACTAACGTCCCAAGCTGAGGTATGATGCCCACTTCGAGCTGAGGAAGGCTAATCCGAGCCAAGTCCAGCACATTCAGCTAATGGCTAACCTGGATGCTGATTCGACCTCACCCAGACCCAGGAAAACCCCAACCTCGGCAAACAGCTGTTCTGATGGGATATAAAGCTGTACCACATTAAATGCTGTCAGGTCCGAATTTAGTATAAACAGAGCTCCACCCCTTCATTTTAAAGGTAACTGTTCATTAATGCTCTCATCTACTTTGCTAGCTCGGACATACTAATCATTCGCACGCCTAAGGGAAAAATCCAAGTCATCACCCCGCATTTTTCTTCATTTTCCTTGTGCAGGTCAGGTAGCCGACCCGAAAATTTAGCTCGAGGAGCCGACCTAGAAATCTAGCTCGGTAAGAGTAGCTTCCAACCTTAACGTCGAGTTTCTAACCTCGACAGTTTGGCGCTGTCTGTGGGAAATGAGTTCTTTCTATCACTCTTCTCACCACTCATTGAGAAACCATCATGGTACAAACGAGAAGCCACAGCGCACCGGTAGAGGATTCGCTCAACCCGGATGGGGACCTAGAAACCACGCAGGTGCCTAGCCAAAACCCAACCCAAGCGGATGTTAGAACGAGCCAACGTATACATTTAGCTACCCAAACTAACCCCACGACAGATGGAGACCTCCACTCTAGCCTGTCACCGGAGATAAGGATGATGCTGAGGATGTTTGAAGAACTTAAAGAGCAGGTAGCCCAGCTAGCTGGGGACCCCCCGGCTCTGCAAGCACCTATGCCACAGCCTGCGCATCCACGGTTCCGCATCCCATCCCCAAGGCAAAAACGGACGCAAGAAGAAGAGGGCTTCATAGAGCCGGTGGAAGGAATTGAGGAGGCAAGAGGTAAAAGGGCGGCTCAAGCCGACCCCGAGCAGGCCAAGAACGCGGCTGCCATTGCCAAGGTCATTAACCAGCTCGGCGTAAACCCACTATCAACCGAGGTACTGGCTACGCCATTACCCACCGGTAATCGGATGCCCAACTTGGCAGTCTACAATGGGGACGGTGACCCAGCTAGCCACTTACTCAACTTTGATCACCATATGACCTTGCATGACATATCCGACCTTATGAAGACGAAGACATTCCCGACTACCCTGGTTGGCAATGCCTTGGACTGGTTCAAAAAATTTTGTCCCGATTCTATTGCAAGTTTTCATCAGCTGGCTGAGGCTTTCCTGTCCCGCTTCGCAGGAAGCCGACGCGCTACCCGCCACACTTCCACATTGTTGTTGGTGAAGCAGCATAGAGAGGAAAGTTTGAAGGCTTACATAGCTAGATTCAATGAAGAGTCCCTCAGAATCCCCAACCTAGAGGACTCCATGGCATTGATGGCTTACCAGAGTGGGCTCAGGTTGGGCCCTCTTACATCCTCCTTGGCCATCGACCCCGTGGATACTGTAGCCGAGCTGATAGCACGAGCAAAAGGGTACATACATTCGGAAGAAATCCATCAGGCGAAAAGGGATGATGACAAGGAGAAGGAAGCCAGTAAGAAGGGAAAGACCTCCCGAGCCCAACCTAGGGGTAAAGTCCAAAACGACTGAGGCAAGCAGCCTCATCAGCTGAAGCAGAACTCCCGGTTCACTATGTTCACTCCCCTTAACACTACAAGGGAGCAGATCCTGATGGAGATCCAACACCAGAACCACCTGCCTCTAGCTCCAAGGATGAAAGGCCGACATGAGAAGCGCAATGGACTAAGTATTGTCGCTACCATATGGACTACGGCCATACCACCGAGGAGTGCAAAGACTTAAAACAGGAGATCGAGGCACTGATAGCCCGAGGTCATCTCCGGAGGTATGTAGATTAGCAGCCGACCCGGAACATGATCAAAGAGATAGAGAGAGGAGTCCACCCAGGCGCCAGGCTGGGGGTGGACGTTTGGCTGTGATTGAGACCATTGCAGGAGGATTGGCATCAGGGGGAGAGACCTCGACAGGCAAGAGGGGTTATGTTTGGGCTGGGAGGGAGTATGGACCGATGCGGGGTCCGACCTTGGAGATGGAGGTGCTCACCTTCTTCTCAGAAGACTTGGAGGGGGTGATATTTTCCTATGACGACCCACTAGTGATCAGCGCTGAAATAGCCAATTTCACCGTGAAGAGGCTGATGGTGGACACCGGGAGCTCAGCAGAAGTCTTATTCCTCAGCGCTTTTGAGCAGATAGGGTTGGACAGGAGCCGACTCAGGCCATTGAGGGGCACTTTAACTGGTTTTACCGGGCAAGCCCACCGAGCTGAAGGGGTCATCAACCTCCCGTTGAAGTTGAAAGATGGAGACAAATGGGTTTCGATGCAAGCCAACTTCATTGTGATGAATTGCAATTCCACTTATAATGGGATTTTAGGTCGGGTGGCGCTCAATCATTTCAGGGCTGTCCCTTCAACTTACCACCAAGCCCTGAAATTTTCGACCCCGGCCGGAACGACCACTATTCACGGAGCCCAGCTCTCAGCTCGGGAATGTTATGAAAACTTCCTTTGACCCAAATATCAGGTTGGCTGGGGACCAGATTTACCCGAGGAGAAGAGGGATGCTAAGAGAGGCCGCTCTGCTGAAGACCTTCAAGAGGTGGAACTCTCTGATGAAACAAAGAGAGCAAAAATCGGGAGTGAACTCTCTACCGACCTCAAGAAAGGGATAAGCCAATTCCTCTTGAAAAATAAACACATATTTGCATGGTCTGCCTCTGACATGACAGGTATTGACCCGGGAGTGATTGAGCATCACCTGAATGTCAACCCAAATCACTATCCGGTAAAGCAAAAGTGCAGGCACTTCTATTATGATAAGCAACAAATCATAGCAGAAGAAGTGGACAAGTTGGTGGACACTGGCCACATAAAGGAAATCCAGTACCCAACCTGGTTATCCAACGTGGTGCTGGTGACTAAGTCCTCAGATGGATGGAGACTGTGTATTGACTTCACTGACCTTAACAAAGCCTGCCCTAAGGACTGCTTTCCCCTACCTCAGATTGATCAGATAGTGGATGCCACCTCCGGATTCGAGCTACTCTCTTTCATGGATGCCTTCAAATGCTATAACCAAATCAAGATGGCTCCCGGAGACAAAGAGAATACTATCTTCACCACCAATAAAGGTCTCTACTATTATGAGGTCATGTCTTTCAGCCTCAAGAATGTTAGAGCTACCTACACTCGGATGGTGAACAAGGTTTTCAAAAATCAAATTGGCCGAAACATGGAGATCTATGTAGATAACATGTTGGTCAAGAGCAGAAGGGCGGAAGACCATGTAGCCGACCTGGCTGAAGCCTTCACCGTAATGGAGCACTTTGGGATAAAACTAAATCCGAAAAAGTGTGCATTCGACGTCAAGGCAGGAAAGTTTTTGGGCTTCATGGTCACAGCCCGTGGAATAGAAGCCAACCCGGAGAAGGTTCAGGCGATACTTGACCTGGCGCCACCGACCTGCGTGAAAGACGTCCAAGTGTTAGCAGGCAAGGTCGCGGCACTAAGCATATTCATGTCTAGGTCGGCTGACAAGTGTGCTCCTCTGTTCAAAATATTGAGGAATCCTAAGAACTTTGAATGGACTACGGAATGCCAGAAAGTTGACAAGTGTGCTCCTCATCACAGCAGCAAGAAAGTTGAAGCCATACTTTGATGCTCATCCAATTAAGGTCATGACGAATGCCCCACTCAAGTCCATTATGCACAAGCCGGAGGCGTCGAGTAGGCTGTTGAAATGGGCAGTTGAGCTGAGTCAATTTGACATCACCTACCAGCCCAGAACAACCATCAAAGCCCAAGTCATCGCAAACTTTGTGGTGGAATGCACTGGCCGAGCCGAGCATGACCCGGAGGACGTATGGAAGGTCCATGTGGATGGGGCCTCAGGAAAGTCTGGGAGCGGAGCTGGGGTGGTCATCTTCGACCCAACCCGGCATGAGCACCAATACTCCCTCAAGTTCACCTTTTCGGCATCTAACAATGAAGCTGAGTACGAAGTGGTGATTGCGGGGCTGAAAATTGCAACTCAGCTCAGGGCACAGACAGTCGACCTGAGCACCGACTCTCAATTGGTTTCTAGTCAGATATCGAGAGAGTTCGAAGCCAAAGACAATACTATGCTGGCCTACCTCAACAGAGTCAAGGATTTGACCTCAGGACTCAAAAGGTTCATGATACAGCAAATTTCGAGGGAGGAGAATATGAAGGATGACACCCTGTCCAGGTTGGCCTTGGGCGAGAGCCGACATGCCCTGGTCCATGTGGAAGAAGTATCTGAACCAAGTATCCAGTTAGGGGTGCAGGCTGTATCCGAGCTCAATTTAAGCCTAGATTGGACCAAACCAATCGTGGACTACTTAGAGGGGGGCATGACCCCAGAGGATGAAAAAGCAACTCGGAAACTCATGAAACAGGCCTCAAGGTTTGTCATAATTGCCGGGCAACTCCACAAAAGAGCCTACACTTGGCCTCTCTTAAAGTGTGTTGGGCCCAAGGAGGGAAACTATATACTCCGGGAGATCCATGAAGGAGTATGTGAAAATCACTTGGGTGGCAAGGCCCTGGCTCGGAAGGTATTGAGGCAAGGCTATTTTTGGCCAACCTTAGAACAAGATGCCAAAGAGTATATGAAAAAGTGACACTTGCCAAAGGTTCGCCAACATACAGAGAAAGTCAGCGGTAGACCTCACGGTGATGATAAGCCTGTGGCCATTCTATCAGTAGGGTCTAGATATCATCGGCCATTGCCAACCGGCGTTGGCCAAAAGAAGCACGCCTTCGTAGCAGTAGACTACTTCACCAAATGGCCTAAGGTTGAAGGTTTTGCTAGAATAACAAAAAAGACAGCTTGGGATTTCGTATGGAAAAATATCATTTACCGATTTGGGGTGCCAAAGGTCATCGTTATTGACCACGGCAAGCAATTCGACAATGCATACTTTCGAGACAAATGTGCTGAGATTGGGATCGACCTCAAATTCTCATCTATTGCTCACCCTCAAAGTAATAGCCAAGTTGAAAAGACTAACCAAATCATTTTGCAGGGCCTGAAAACCAAGCTGGAGGAAGCAGAGGGCTAGTGGGCATTGATTCTTCCCGAGGTGCTATGGGCTCAGCGAACCACCACCAGCTCGGCAACGGGAGAATCGCCCTTCGAGCTGACCTTCGGTACTCAAGGGGTGCTGCCAGTGGAGATTGGGTCTTCGACCAGTAGAACCCTCTACCATGACCCAGAAATAAATGGAGCACTGATTCGTGAAGGGCTCGACATCGTTGAAGAGCTCCGAGCAAAAGCTCAAATCAAGATGCTAGCCAGCAAAGCTGCCATGCAAATAGTCTTTGCCAAGCAGGTCAAGCCTAAGCCTATTAAGGTTGGCGACCTTGTACTCAGAAAGGCCATCTTTTTGCCGCGTTCGAGCAATAAGCTCTCCCTGACCTGGGAGGGACCGTACGAAGTCGCGAAAGAAGTCCGACTTGGGACCTTCTACTTCCGCGACAGATACGGGAAGCAATTGAAAAATGCATGGCACACAGAGCACTTGAAGAGATATTTAGTGTAACGGCCCCCGAGCCAGAATCTCTTGTAACGGCCCCCGAGCCAGAATCTCTTGTAACAGCCCCTGAGTTGAAGTCTCTTGTAACGACCCCCGAGCCAAAAACTCTTGTAGTGGCCCTCGAACCGGAAACTTTTGTACAAGCCCCGAGCCAAAAATTTTGCTAAGGCCTCGAGCCAAAACATAGTTTGTAATCAGCTCCCGAGCCTGAGTGCTTCAAGTATAATGCCAGTGCAATGCCCAACCTGGGCCCAAGCGCCTCAGCTATTGAGCTACTCCCGACTCTAATTAACGCGGTGGCCACGCTTAATTATGAGCCAATGATCCAAGTCAACCAGCTCGGACAAGGTTCCAGCTCGAGAATAGTCAATAATAATTTGATTAGTTTTGTCAGTTCGGATTAAGGTCCAACTCGGTATAATCCGGCTTCAGGTCGGGACATTAGTTTGGGTCTAAACTCGAACTAAACATTTGTCAACATTAGTTTGACCAATTTTAAATCAGACTGATAAGTCCAGGTCGGCGATAATTAGATAGTTGTCCAATTAACCAGCTCGGATTAGGATGATAATTCATTAATCGCGTCCATCTCGGTTCTTTATATTTAAATTAAGTTTGAAAGATCCATTATATTAGTCCGACCCCACTTACTTAAGAAATTTGCGAAGAGAAAAGTACATTCTTACAAACTCAAATAAAACGCAAAATAGTCATTTCATTAACTTGAAAATGCAAAGTTACAAGGAGCCCAACCTGGGCGAAATTACAAAAGCCCGACCTACGCGATTACAAAGTTTACTTAGGAGCGGCGATGGAGGTGGTGGCGTCGGATTCATCCCCAACCTAGTCCATGCCCTTTTGGACAAATTCCATCACCTCCTTGGCTTGGTACGTCAGGTCGACCGGTAGCTCAGGAATCTCCCAGAACTCCTAGGGCGGAGCCTCCAAGATCTCGATATAATCATTCTTGGTGGCAGGGAAGAAGGTCTACGCTCTCTCTCGAGCTGCGACTTGGCCTCGGAAGTAGTATTTCAACTCGGCGTACCTGGCCATCGCCCCACCCTCCGTGGCTAGCCAGTCCACAGCCTCTTGGCTGGACTTAAAGGCTTCCACTGCCTTTTCCCCTCGCGGGCCGACCCGATCCAAGAGGTCCTTAAGCTTCGCCTCAGCCTCGCGCTTGTCCTTCTTGAAGTGCTCGAGATCCATAGCCGCAGCCTCGCGCCGGGACTTCTCTACCTCGAGCTTCTTCTTCAAGCGGACGATATTCGTTGCATCCGCTTTTTGCCTCTGGGAAGCATCCTCCCTCAGGGCCTCTAGCTCGGCTCAGGAATCGATGAATCATTACTCGAGCTCGACGCAGTGAGCCTGGGCTCGGGCGAGCGAGCTAGGTGCCGTAAGGATGTGGGACTCGGCCTACACAAAAGATGACAAAATGGTCAGCCGAGCCAAAAAACTTAACCATATCAACGCAGTAAAATATGCCTTACCGTGACTATGGCCGTCCTCAGGTCGAGCGAAAGCTGCTCCGCCGGGATCGATGCCAGCTTTGGATTGCGGGCGACCTTGGCTGCCTCCACAAAATCCTTGTTGGGAGGGCTGACCTCCGTGGCCTTGCCTTTCCCGGAGTACTCGAGCAGGGACCGTTTCCTATTGTCGGGGCGGGATGCTGAGCGCTCAGGGATCGCTATACCCGAGATTGATCTTTTGTTCTGGGGAGACGCCGACGTCCCCTTAGAAGAGACCTCAGGTTGCTGCCTCTGCTCCTGAGGGACGGAAGAGCCTAAGCCGGATTGAGCAGAGACCTCACCGCTGGCCTCATTCTTTCTCTTCATCTGGGCATACGCGAGCTTCCTCGTATCTGCCATATCTACAAAAAGCAAGAGAGGTGAGAAACGACCCGAGGCAAACTGAAGGGAACGACGGTAGACAAAGAGATGGGGAGGTCGGGCATTGATCCTGCGAACTGACCCTCTTCTAAGCCGGACTCCGCATTCTCTTCGGGATCGGGAAGGAGGTGAGGGTGCTCCCTCCTCAGGTCAGGTTCTCTCCCGAACAACTTGGATCTCCAGATCCTGTCCCACCTGAGGACACTGTCGATATCAATCATCATACCTGGCTCGGGTCTCAGGACCCTGACCTCGGCTAGTTCCTCTGCTGAGAGCTTGGGGTCGTCATTCACAGTCTTTTTCAAGGAAAGATTCTAATCCACTCTGAACCTCGGGTTCACGGCCGGCTCGACCTAATAGTAGTCGTTGTGCCAACCCTTGTTGGAGGAGTGCCACTTGGTGAATATGGCGTTGCTGACCCGAGCTACGAAGTGGAACCACCCTTGCTGCTTCGGGTTGGGCTTGCAGACAAAGAACTGCCTAAACCGACGCAGGGTCGGCTCTATCTTCCTCTCAAGGCAGAACACATAAAACACCATCATCACGGCCCAGCCGTTAGGTGATATCTGTCCCGGACTAAGCTCGAAATAATTCAAAATGTCGACAATGAAGTCGGGAAGTGGAAGCCGGATGACATCGAATGCGAGGTTGTAGATGGGAAAATGGTCGGGTAGAGGATAGTAGGAAGGCTCGGTCCGACCTGGCACCTTCAACTTGTGGTGTTGGTCCACCGACCAGTCCCTTAGCCTAGCGTTAGCCATCTGGACGGTAGAGTGGCACTCGTGCCTACAATAGGCGAACAACTGCTCTATCCTCTTTCCCCGAGTTGATGAGCCACTGGTTGTAGCTGAGCTCTGAGGTTGGACCGCCCTAACCGGGACAACTTCAATTGGCTCCGACGCGGAGACTCCAGCTAGGTACTCCTGAGGTATCTCAACTCCCTCTAACTGGTTCAGTGGCTCGTCATCCTCCCTATCTCCCAAGTCACCCAAGTTGGCTAAAGGATCCGCTTCGGCTTCTTCTTGCACTCGCCTGACCTCAATCACTTGGCAATCATCATCACTCTCCCTGAGCCCAGATTGTCGAGATGATTCTTGAGATGCACCTTTGATGTCATCACCGTGCCCTTTATCTGAAGTCGACTCCGAGCTCGACGGATTCTTATCCCCTCCATAGGACCTCACCTCCATCGCTTGGAAATCTTCCGACTCCGACCTCCCCATCCTGTTTACAAATTAAAATATGTGCAGGAATAACTAAAGGGAGTCGGGACGTACCTACTGCTTTAGTTGTCAAAGATGACTCGATCTAGTTGCCTCCGACCTAATTGGCTCCGAGCTGAATACCCCGAGAAGATATTTTCTGAGCTAAAAATATCCGACCACTCCGGTATCCGACCTGAAAGCTCTGAACTTTGTATGCAAAGTGTGAAATGAATCTCGGATGTCAAGGCCCTATTTATAGGCAACTCCTGTAACCGCCTCGCGAATCTCAAACGTTGCGTCTCGTCATAACTGTCAGGTGACGTGTTAGCCATCTGAAGGGTATACGTCGCTGACTTGGCTATCCCCACTCTGCCGGGGTCGGGCACCTCCAGCTCGGGAACAACTCCCAAATCTAGATCTCACCCTCTCGATCTCGACTTGGGGGAGGGAGGGTTGACGAGGGGGATCCCGAGCTGAAGTAAGATGCCCACGCCGAGCTGAGGTGGGCTAATCCGAGCCAAGCCGAACATATTCAGCTAATGCCTAATCTGGATGCTGATCCAACTTCACCCCGACCTCAGTGTCAGTTGCCCTGATGGGACATAAAGTCTTGATGGGACATAAAGCTGCACTGCATTAAATGCTGTCAGGTCCGAATTTAGTATAAATATAGCTCCTCCCCTTCATTTCATAGGTAACTCGTCATTAAATGCTCTCAGCTACCTTGCCAGCTCGGACATACTAATCATTCTCACGCCTGAGGGGAAAATCCGGGTCATCACCCTGCCTTTTCCTTCCTTTTCCTTGTGCAGGTCAGGTAGCCGACCTAAAAAGTTCAACTCGGAGGCCAACCTGAAAGTTCAGCTTAGCAAGCGTAGCCGACCAACTCAACTGCGAAGTATTCGAGCTCGACAAAAGTGAACCTAACTTATGATATAAAAGAAATAGTATGGGATATATCTTGAATAATTTAGGGTTACTGAATAATTAACTACAAATTAATACACTAATTAAGAATTTTAGTCTAATGGATATTGCCTAGATTTGCTATTAGGTGTTCACGAATAAAATTAAATTAAGAGTGTTAACTCCAATCAATTATTTAAATAAAGGATCGAAGTAAAAATAGTTCATTAGTTTAAAATGTGTGGTTATAGTTTAGTCTAGTGAGCAGCCTGCGTGTTACAAGCTAGAGCTTAGCCGAATAGCTTTGACGAATCAGTCGTGCACCTGTCTTCACCTTGAGCATTCTTATCTGCCTACTAACCAATCACGCACCATAATCTAGCTTCGCTGTCCACTTCTGCAAGCCTTGCATGGAGTCGACGACCCCTTAGTAAAGCACGCAACAGCTTGTTTATGCCAACCTACAACCATAGCTATATATTATCATGATAGCAGCAGCAATATATATACATCACCTGTAGGAACCAATTAAATCCGATCAAAGTTCCTATATAAGAAGGGGCTTATGTTTTAGCGAGTAACACACGGTAAACAAAGTTAAATTATATACATATCCATCGCGCAGAAACTTACTTCACCCTTGTTACCACCTCTCAGTATCACCATATTAATTAATCCCATATCCTGATATCATCAGTAGCCTAGCCGCCCCAAGCTTGTTATTCTTTTATCTCTACCGTCGGCCAAGTATTACATAAGAGAAATAGATTTACAAGCTTGGCTTAATGTTTTGATCCATTAACTCGCACCATTACCGAAAAGCTTTTATCACTTCATACCACTGATCAGGCAAGCCACATCTTTCGCCTATACAAACCGGTTTATATACCTATATATATAAATAGATTAGAAGCAGATAACACTTCACAAATCATTCTCATCCTCGACGGACCAGCTAAGTAAACCAAAGAAAGAAAACAAAATAAGGAGGAAGATTGAGGCAGTGGTAGCCGAAGAAAGAAAGGAAGAGAAAGTGCTTAAGCTCTTGATAGGCTACATATTGGCTAGCTTATCGAAAGAAGTCAAGTCAGTGATGTTAAGGTAAAAGAAGAGAAAAGAATCAGAATTGGTGAAAATCCAAGGAAAAGGAGAAAAAAAAAAAAGAAACTGGAGGAGAAAGCATTTCAGTGGTTATTTGCTATTAAGTGTAAGATATGCAAAAGAAAGCTAAAGACACGAAAGATATTAATAACAGTGGAGTGGTGCTAGCTGTTTTAATTAACTGAAGAAATGGTTTTTTGCTTCGGTGCTTTATCTAGATGGAATAGGCTTTGATGGCTATTAGTTTAAGGTGTTAGATGACAGCCGACAGGGACTCTTTGGAGAAATCCAATCAAGAAGTAGCAGCTCATTTGGTGCTGGGAGGTAACCTGATAGGCAGCCATGACATTGGTGCGAGTGGCTCTAGTATTCAACTTGAGTGACGAAGTATGTAGTTATTCTACTTGGGGTTTGACATCATTATGGCCTTTAGAGGTCTGTTTAATGGGATATTAGAAGCGGCATTCGTTTTTGCATACACAAAATAGTTCACACACTTTTCAAGTCATCATCATCGGCGTTAGACCACCAACCAAAGTGAATCAAAGAAAGAAAACAACGAAGGAGAGGCAGAAACTTAGCTTAAATCGGGTGAAGAAACTTACAAAAACTCATTCACTAATATATGAGCTTATATATATATATATATATATATATATATATGTGTGTTTTATATATTCGTCATAAGGGTTACATTAACTGTATGAACCATTCTTACATGCATTAGTTGAAACGCTTTGGTTGGAAATTGATAATCATGCTGCCCTTAACGTGAGATAATAGAATTTCTATAGTTATACTATGCGTGCATGTTGGTTACGTTAGGAAATAATAGATTCAATCAGTCACTTTATAATTTAATGCTAAAACCATTAAACACACAAATGAATTGGTTTAACTCCTTTTAGATTTTATCTTTGATATTAATAAACGTTATTTGTATATAAAATTGAGCTGGAAGTAAATAGGGTTAATAAGTTTACTGAAATGGCTAAATAAATGTGAATACAAGCTCAAAATTGGGAAAGTGATACTAAGAGAATAGATTAAAAGGTCATACTAAGGGTTAACTATCATTATGTATCATAGGTTTATTTAACATTGGGTATTAACCAATAACCTTAACTATTTAATTGGAAGATAAGGATTGGATTTGACTATTGAACCATTTACTAGAGGCATTAAAAAATAGGTTAATTTGAGTTCTAACAGAGACTAATGTTATTAGGTGAATTTACTAAAACTAGAATAGTCTCTTTTGAATCCTAAACATTAGCCTAGAAATCTTGTTTTCATGAACATGGATAGTTTTTACATGGAATAGAGATTGTTTAATTTGTTGGT
Organism: Ehretia macrophylla; assembly: GCA_037974665.1. NCBI lineage: Eukaryota > Viridiplantae > Streptophyta > Magnoliopsida > Boraginales > Ehretiaceae > Ehretia > Ehretia macrophylla. The sequence continues at coordinate 15,358,663 of CM075768.1, read as the reverse complement.
TTTAAGTGGCAATAATGAGTTGTTATAGATTACATCCTATTGCTCGCTTGTATTAATTGTTAAAGGTACCTGTTCGGAGACAACTTCTTTTGTTGTTCTCCACCCACGTGTTTATCAAAGTGCGTGATCATAAAATGTACATAAAATTGTTGAATGTGTGTTATGTGACTACTTGTGCATGCTTGTTTGTTATTAGGGGTTGCAACATCAAGCACGATAGCTGGCACGAACGCCGGGTGGCGTAAGGCTTGTCGGTACTCCTATGCCTATCGTGGTCCTATTTCCTCTCCCGCTTGGCGAGCTTCACCCTCGGGGAGTTGGGTCGTAGATTTCGGGTACAATTCGGAGTAACCTCTTGGGATAGATAAGAAGTTGAAATTGTGATCATGGCTGGCCACCTCGTGAAATGATCGGATTGAAACTTGTTCCTACTCTCGCTTGGTACCACCCTCGGAGAGTAGTGTCCTACTCTAGTTTGGCATTCCACCCTCGGAGAGTAGGCTGATATGTGTTGTGGTTATATGTCACTAAATGATACTGTTATTAATACATGATTCAAATGTGATAATAATTTCTACTAGTTATTATATATTATTATATCTTTTGTGGATAGTTGGTTAACACCACCGTACGTGAATTGCATTTTGATTTTCAAAAGTGACCTGACCAAAAATATTTTAAAAACTCTTTTATTCCATCCACACTGAGCTTCCGCAGAGCTCACCCTCTTTTCTCCCCCTATGTAGGTGCAGCTTAGCTTGATATGGGTTGACATTATAAATAGTTACGTGCTCGAGGCTCATTGCCTGTCATGTTTCGATCCAAGTTGTAAAAGTTAGAGTTTGTTTGTATTACTTTCGGGTGGAAGGGTAATTGTGTTGAAACCCTAGTTTGTATGTTAGCCGGGTAGTTATCGGATCTCAGATGTTGTAACACCCTTTTGTATTGGAATTATTGTATAAAGACTTGTTGTTGAATAATTCTTTATTTATTGTTCCTTTTTATAGAAAGTTATGAAATCGCAATGATAGTAAACGCAGACTTTGACCTAGTCTTGAGAAGGGTCGGGTTGGGGTCATTACATAATACATATATTTTTACTCCCTTTCGTGCATTTTCTCTCAATAATGTCCTCCATGTTCCCCAAATCACCAAAAACCTACTTTATGTCTCTCAGTTTACAAAAGATAACTATGTCTCATTTGAGTTTTTTCTTTCTGGTTGTCTTGTCAAGGACCTCTGCATTGGGACTTCTCTTCTCAAGGGCCATACTGACTCAAATCTTTACACTTTTCTAGTACCTTCACTTCGTTCGGTTAGACCATTTATGGCACTGGCTGCTTCCCGTCTTTCATCCACAATATGGCACAAAAGGTTGGGTCATCCGTCGTAGTCTACTTTAGCATTTTTAAGATCTAGGAATTATGTTAGCTTTGTTGATTCTTCTATTTCTTGCTTGGAATGTAAGTCTTGTATGATGGGGAAGAGTCATAAACTTTCTTTTCATACATCGAACAATAATGTAATCACTAATTTGGAAATAATACATTGTGACATTTGGGGTCCTATTTCGACTTGTTCTTTTTATGGTTATTGTTACATCATTATTTTTCTGGGTGAATTTAGTCGCTTTACATGGCTTTATCCGTTAAAAACAAAAGATGACTGTGTTGGTTGCTTTATTCATTTCAAAAAGTTGGTTGAAAATCAGTTTTTCACAACCATTAAATACTTTCAATGCGACGGAGCTCATGAACTCACTCAAGGTCACCTTAAATCCATTGTTCATTCTAGTGGAATTCAATACAGGATTTCTTGTCCACATATTCCTGAGAAAAACGGAATGATTAAGCAAACAATTCGTCATATCATGGAATTAGGCACCACCTTGATGTTTCAAGTATCGCTTCCCAAACAGTTTTAGCTTGAGTCGCTTAGTACTGCAGTCTATTTAATTAGCAGACTGCCAAGTCCATTTTTAAATCAATATTCTCCTTTTAAAAAATTGTTCTCTAAAATACCTCAATATTCTTTTTTCTTGGTTTTTAGGTGTCTTTGTTTTCCGTTTTTGGGTGCTACAAAAGATGACAAACTCAGTCCCCAATCCATTCCATGTGCTTTTGTTGGTTACAGTCTTGACCACTTAGGGTACTGGTACTATTTTATGCAGGCTGGCATTGTTCATTCTAGTGGAATTCAATACAGGATTTATTGTCCACATACTCCTGAGAAAAACGGAATAGCTAAGCAAACAATTCGTCATATCACGGAATTAGGCACCACCTTGATGTTTCAAGCATCACTTCTTAAATAGTTTTGGCTTGAGTCGTTTAGTACTGCACTCTATTTAATTAACAGATTCTCAAGTCCAATTTTAAATCAATACTCTCCTTTTCAAAAGTTGTTATCTAAAATGCCTCAATATTCTTTTTTCTTGGTTTTTGGGTGTCTTGTTTTCCTTTTCTGGGTGCTTCAAAAAATGACAAACTCAATCCCCAATCCATTCCATGTATTTTTTTTGGTTACAGTCTTGACCAGTTAGGGTACTGGTGCTATTCTATGCAGACTAGCAAAATTTCCTTGTCGAGGGATGTCATTTTTAATGAAAATCTCTTTCCTTTTCGTATGACTCGTGAGTCTCTTCTTCTGTTAGAGTTATCGCCTGCACAAACACGTGATATTATATATGCATATCCACGTTCTGTTGTATCTAATCACTCTAATCCTGATCTTGATTTGTGTTTTGCTTGTGTCCCAGTGCCCCACACGGTACAAACTCCAATTCCATCTAATCACCAGTCATTTTGTAAAGCCCGGCACGAAAGTCTACGCATGATTATACTATTCATAATGCATTCATATCATATCATATCATACGCATTAGCATCAATTAGTAAGCATTAATATCATTTAACGTGTATTTTTATCGTTTTATGTGCAAAAATGTTCACTTAAGTACATTTAGGTGTTTTAGGTATTGTAGGCATTAATTATACTCTTAACAATTTAAGACTAGCAACTATTTAGTTACAATTCAACCAAAAAGGGCAAACTAGCTATACACAATCTAGTTGGACGACAAGGTGGTCATTTGGCCAAATTAGATATTATCTCTACCTACCATCACTATTCTTGCTCAATCAAAATACACAAAACATACAAAAACACACACCACATACACGGCAAAGAGAAGGAGAAGAGAGAGAAAGAGAAAAAGGGAAGAAAAGAAGAAGAAAGAAGAAAAAGAGGGAAGAGAAGAGGCATTCTCAAGCCATTGCTAGCCACTCTTGAGCTTTTTCTTGCATCTTACCACTTTGATCTTGTATTTCTACCACTTTGGAGGTGAGGGTTATTTTCTTAAATCTTTTTCAAAGCCATATTAAGCATGATTTGTGAATACATGTGTATATTGAGGTTGTTTTGGTGAATGTATAAGCCTATGTCATGTATTTAAGCTTAGTTGACGATTTTGAACTTGTGTTGGGTGTTTGTTGTCACATAGCCTTGCATCTTGCTACTTCTTGTTTACTTATGCTTATATGGACACTTCTAATGCTTGAGCTTGAGTATCACACTTGAATTTGAGTTAGGATGATTGAAGTTATAATCCTTAGAACACAAATCATGCCTTAAGATCAAGTTGGGTGTATAGTTGTTTGTTGCTAGCCCTTATTGAATTGTGTGGTTGTTGAGCTTATATGTGTTATAATATACCTAGAATATGCAATAAAGGATATGTATGAGAAGGGTTGAGACTTGAACATGGTGGAACTTGAAGTTAGGAAGAAGATAGAAGCAAAGAAGTAACAATTTCGAACTTGAGAGCTCCTTCGGACTCCCAGTCGGTTGAGGGCCTCAACCAACTCCCCTCATCTAACTCAAGTAGAAGGAGTCGGTCAGGGGAGTAGGTCGAGGCCTTCGTCCGACTCCTTCACTCAACTCCCCTATCTTACTTTGCCTATTTAGCCCATTTTGTCCTATTTCTTTACTTGCTTTGTTCTAATGCTTCTAACTTATTTCATGAGCCTTTTAGAACTTTTGTATGGTAAGCATTGAACATATATGTTAGCTTTTGCCTCATACATGTAAATACATTGGATTAGAACCAAGCTATGAACATCAAATTACCATGAACTTCTCGTTGCATCATGATTATGCTTGACTATCGAAGGAGAACTATATGGTTGACCTTCCCATGCATGTTTATATGATATATGAGTTCCATTGAGATCATGATTATATCATTACGTGTTTAATTGTTATTTCTAACCAGTGGCAACCTACTTTGTTGCCTCCGAGCTTGTTTACTGTGTAACGCCCCGAAACCAACACTCCCATGTCTGCAGGATACTCCCTGGACTTAGGGCCCAAGCCAGCACCGAGGCCGAGGCGAATGGGCCCAGAAGCGTACTATACAGATTTTGTCCGCTCTGGGACCCATACCCCTCACGGTTTTGTTTCCCACGCACGCACTGCAAGTGAATATGCGTCTGCACGAATATACGAGTTGCCTCTATATATTCAGTTGGCCCAGCTCCAAGCTTTCCGATGTAGGATGGGGTCACCACATCCACCCCTCCCTTAAGGAGGCCCAGCGCCCTCGCGGGCCGCTGACCCAAAGGAAGGTTGGCTCTGATACCAATTTTGTAACGCCCCGAACCAACACTCCCGCGCCTGCACGTACTCCCTGGACTTAGGGCCCAAGCGAGCAGAGAGGCCATACGGAGAGTAGGCCCGAAAGAGCACTATGCAGATTTTGTCCGCTCTGGGGCCCATACCCCTCACGGTTTTGTTTCCAACGCACATACTGCACGTGAAAACGCGTCTGCATGAATATACGAGTTGTCTCTATATATTCCGTTGGCCCAACTCCAAGCTTTCCGATGTGGGATGGGGTCACCACATACTGTGATTGAAATCCTCTCTCGCTTGGTGTGTCTCCTTGGAGAGATGAAATGTAAATAAATGATACAATTAAGTTAACAAACCCCATGGTAGAAGTTCTGGGCCCCTTGGGCGGCGTTGGGCTTGCCAGAACAGACTCGGCTACTATGGTTTGGGTTACCTCCGGAGTATCCCTTATCTATTGGTGTGTTGGGATTATATTGGATGCTGATTCGAGACTAGCCATCTCCAACAACGGTTCAAGCAAACGTATCCTTTGACATATGGTATCCAACTCTCACTTGGTCCCTCAAGATCCTTGAGGAGTAGAGTTGTGTGTTATTATTCTATCATTACTCTTTGCTATTAATTGTTACTATATGCATCACTTTTACAAACTGATTTTAAATGCTAAAATTGTTGCGAAAATCCCCGTTCCCCTTTTACCCTCACTGAGCTATGAGTTGGTTAGTTCACCCCCCTTTATGACAATTTCAGGTGAAGCCGAGCCTGAGTCGGCGCCTCAAGCTGAAGGCGAGGTTCATTTATGTGATGAGTCAGATTTCTGGTTATTGTGACCATGCTTGCTATTGATGATTATGTCCTTGATGTTATGAACTTCGTTTGTGATGAACAACCTTATGAACTATAATATTCTTTTGGACATTTATTATATAACTAATTTTTGGATCATTGGTTGTAACCTAACTTAGTACGTATGCCTTTGAGACCTAGAGAATGATGATGACTTGTATTATGTATCCTTTGGTGATTCTAGGTCTTGTATATACAAACAGGTAGAAGAATTCTTAAAGTGCCAAAAACTTAGGTACCCTTTTGAAGTTCCTTGTGGGTGATTTATGAATGCTAGGTTGATAATTTATGATCTTACAAGTATTAAGATTACATGCCGTCATGTTCCAGCTTTTACCTAGCAATGGGTTGGGGTCAGGGCGTGACACATCTCCTACAAATTCAAATTCTCCTAGCTCATCTGCCACGTGTCACTCCTTATCTCCTTCAATCTTATCATGTCTACCAACTCCAATAGTCAACACTAATCTTTTGCAGTCAATAGCAACTATTTTAGCTCAATCTTCTCCATACGCATCCTAACTGCATGCGACTACGTCACCAATGCACCAGTTGACTAACTCCATCTAGCCGCAATCAATGCCAATAGATGGCCCCACAGCTCAATTAATCTTTCTTCCACATATGTGTTAGTCTTTTTTCACCTCTTATGGGCCTCATATGCTATCTTCTCTCTCTCCTCTAGTTGTCCCTACTTCAGACAACATCCCACATTTTTCTCATCCATCAATTAATTCTCAATCTATCACCTCAATGCATTTGACATTGTCTCCCACTAAATATGTTTTTCCTCATAATTCTACCACTTCCTCGCAACTTCAGATGGTTAATTGATCCAGAGACAATACACGCCCAGTTAAAACTTTTAATGACCACGTTATATTCACTGCCATTGGTCCGACTGTTGGTTCTATTTCACTCATCAACAGTGAACTTACCTCATACTCAGCTGCATCTAAATTTACCCATTGGCGTGAAACCATGACCAACAAGTACAATGCCCTACTACATAATGGTACTTGGTTGTTAGTCCCAAAGCCTCCAACTGCCAATGATATTGGATGTAAATGGGTGTTCCAAATAAAAAGAAAAGATGATGGTTCAGTGGAATGATATAGGGTGAGATTGGTGGCCAAAAGGTTCAATCAAGAAGAAGGCATGGATTATTCTAAGACATTCAGCATGGTTGTCAAACCCACCACTATTTGAATAATTTTGTCAATAGCAGTATCTTGCAACTGGCCACTTCATCAAGTCGATGTTAACAATTTTTTTCTCCATGGCCTACTTTCTGAGGACATTTATATGTCTCAACCTCCAGGTTTCACTCACTCTTTTTTTCTAGACCACATGTGTAAGTTGCAAAAAACAATTTATGGGTTAAAACAGGCACCTCGAGCTTAGTTCTCTCACCTGAGTACTTTTCTGGTCCAGCTTGGTTTTGTTCCTTCCAAATCTAATACATCCTTATTTATGAGGCATACAACTCATGACATAGTATTGTTGTTGATATATGTGGATGACATAATTTTGACTAGTACCATTTTTGAAGCTATTCAGTCTGTCATATCTACTCTTCATTGCCAGTTTGCTTTGAAAAACCTTGGGGACTTGTCTTTCTTTTTGGGCATTCAGGTACATCGTAGAGGTTCTAGATTGTTACTTACACAACAATACTACATTAATGATATCTTGGCACACACTAAACTTACAGACGCAAAACCCATTGCCATGCCACTTACTGCCTCTCAACAGCTTTTGCAATACTCGGGTGATCCATTCTCAGATCCGACATTATACTGTAGTATCGTTGGCGCACTCTAGTATCTTACTATTACCAGGCCTAAGATTAGTTTTGCAGTCAACAAGATTTTCCAATTCATGCATGCTCCTAGAGACACACATTGGTCAACAATAAAACGTCTTCTACGCTATTTGAAAGGGACTTGCTCGCATGGGTTGTACTTTCGTCCCTTCCCATACACAGTACTTCATGTATATTCTAATTCAGACTGGGCTGAGTGTCCGGATGACAGGCGCAGTACTCATGGTCAATGTATTTATCTTGGTCTGAACCTTATCTCATGGTCTGCAAAAAAACAAACAAACCACGACTTCATGTTCTAGCACCGAAGCAGAGTATCGCGCAAGTGCTTTTGCTGCTACTGATCTTTGTTGGATACAGTCACTCCTTCGTGAATTGCAGCTATTATCTAACTCTACACCGATTCTTTGGTGTGATAACATATGTGCGACATATTTAACGGTAAACCAAGTGTTTCATCTAGAACGAAGCATATTGAGGTGGATGTCCATTTTGTTCGAGAAAAGGTTATTTTTGGTGATTTGCATGTTCATTTTATCTCATCAGTAGATCAACTGGCGGACATCATGACAAAACCACTTGTTCGTCAACGATTCACCACCTTACGACACAAGCTCGCTGTCTTCGATCTAGCTTCGCTTGAGAGGGCGTGATAACAGTTTTGAATTTGAAAACATTTGAAACCTTTGTTTACCTTTGATCTGATTCTTAATTATCATAATCTGTATGGTTTGTTATATTAGATAGGGTCCTGTATCATACAAATACAAGTTGTATGTTTGTAAAACACTCACTTGAATGCAACACATTTTACCCAATTTCACTCTTTTACTTATCTACAAATGCGTCAGAAGTTGATAGAACCTAATGAATAAGCCTTGTGAGTGATATCTTGGACAATCTGCTTGATTTTCTAATTAACCTCGGAATTACTCTTGGAGAGTACTTTGATTATGGTTTCAGAATAAGATTCAATAAGAGCACGTGGTGACGTCAATTGAACTGACAGGATTTGCAATCGTGAAGTAAAAAAGGTCCTGGTGTGCACTCATACAACAAACGGGTGTGCTTATTACGATGTAAGTCTGACACTGACCATGACGATCAAACTTCTTAGCATTTCCATTATGGATTTTCCCAGGACGATCTCTACAAATGAATGTTGTAGCTGCTAAGACGCCATCTTCATGAAAGGTTGCATACAATTAAAGCACGTTACAAGGTGTGTGTGCACCTAAAATCATGATTGTAATCCTTTTGAGTAACAAAATTTATGAGTTTGGGCCTCTCTTAGAGAAAGGAGAAATGTGAGTGTATTATAATCCTAGAGTTTTGGGGAGAAACAAAGGATAAAAACAAGAGTGACACCAATTGGCAAGAGCAGTTACAATGTATTAACAAAGAAAAAGGGAATGCGAAACTGAAAATGATAAACGGGTTAGGTTGGCCAGCATAGCTTCAGCTGGACGGATTCTAAAGAATGCCCAAATAACACATTGGAATGCTCTTATTAGCAAGAGTTTTGAAGAAAAAAATATAAGAATATCCAAAAATATTGTAGTTTTAGGAAAAATTTATACCATGAGCTTCAAGATGACTTTATCTAGCACGAGAAGGATAAACGGTAAAGCACCCTCATTTAATTAGGTGAAAGTGTAAGTTACTTCCTTGTGGTATTATAACTAACTCATAATTCTCCAGAGCTTTTCTTAATTTTGCACAATACTTCTTCCGTTAATATTCTCATCCATTTAAATAACATGTTTTGGTACACGTATTGCATATGTGATTTGTCATTTTTGTTTTTTGTTTTTTTTTTCTTTATCATTCCCTTCCCCTCTCCTCCCATCGCTACCACCACCAACTCTACATTGCCACCCCCTTGAGTTTACTTACTTTGGCACCGAGATTAAAGAAACACTACAAGAAATTTTACGTTTGGAGACGGCACATTTTCCTCTCCAATCTGAAAAATGAGACGGAAAGGAGACGAAAATTGGGCGTCACCTTTCGGCCCGTCTCCTTTTTTAAATTTCGTCTCTGTTTTGTCTCAAATGGAGACAAAAGATATTTCGTCACCTTTCTGTCTCACTCACATTTCGTCACATTTCTGTCTCCCTCACATTTCGTCACATTTCCGTCTCCCTCACATGTCATTTCCATTCTGTCTCTCTTACATTTCATCTTATTTCCGTCTCCCTATAATTCCATCTCATTTCCGTATCTATTCTCATTTCATCTCTGTTTTGTCTCCCTCACTTTTTATCTCATTTCCGTCACATTTTTTAATTTTTTTTTTTAAATAATTTTTTTAAAAAAAGTTATAAATTCGGATTTTGTCAAAATTACTATAAAATTTTGAAATTTTTTACCAAAAATTATACTAATTATATATATATATATATATATATATATATATATATATATGAAAGAAAAACAAAAATAAATCTGATTTTTTTAAAAAAAATCCTAAACTCATGATAAAACTACAAAAAATCATATATTTACCTAAATCTATCATACACACACACACACACACACACATATATATATATATATATATGAAAGGAAAAAAACTAAATAAAACTGAAATTTTTTTAAAAAAACCTTAAAATCATGAAAAAACTTACCAAAACCATATATATTTACGTAAATCTATTAGTTGTACATACATATATATGACATATATACATAATACATATATAATCCAAACAAACGTGGTAGTATAAAAATAAAGTCTAAAATCATAATAAAAGAGCACTATATACAAACATATATATAATGAACTAAACCAAAACAAATTCAAAAATTTAAATAAAAGTAAATAAATGAATTACCTTAAAATAAATTAAACTAATAGTGAATTCACACTTGATATAATGAGTTAAGAAAAAAGAGATGAGGGAGGAGGAGGGGGGAGGGGGGAGGGGAGGGTGTATGCTCGATTTTTTATTTTTTTTTGAATTTTTCCCCAAAATTCATTTGGGGGAAAATGAAAAAATGGTTCAAGTGGCTGGATTCTCCAGCCACTTGAACGGTGCCAAGTCCTTTTAAAGGACTTGGCAAATTTTTTTTTTTTTTTTTGTATTTATCCCCAAAATATTTTGGGGGTAAATGAAATCCAGCCACTTGAACCGGTACAAGTCCTTTCAAAAGGACTTGTATGTACTTTTTTTTTTTTTTTAAATTTCCCCCCAAAATATTTTTGGGGGGATTTTTGAATTGGTTCAAGTGGCTGTCAGCCACTTGAACCACATTTTATGGAGATGGACCTATTGGTCCGTCTCCTTTTTTTTTTTCGGAGACAAACCCATTGGTCCGCCTCCTTTTTTTTTTTTTTGAGACGGACCATTGGGTCCATCTCCTTTTTTTGGAGACGGCCCCTTTGTTCTGTCTCCCTTTTTTTTTCGGAGACGGCCCCTTTGGTCCGTCTCCTTTTTTTGGAGACAAACCCATTGGTCCGTCTCCTTTTTTTTTTTTTTCAGAGACGAACCATTGGGTCCGTCTCCATTTTCAAAGGTCCGTCTTTTTTCTTTTTTTTTGGAGACGAACCAGTGGGTCCGTCTCCTTTTAGTTTTGGAATTTTTTATTTATTTAATTAGTATTAATTTATTTATTATTTAATTACAAGTTTAGAGTAAAATATTAATAATACTTTAATTATTAATTTAATTTAAATTTTAAATTAAAATAAAGTCTTTAGCTTATGGAGATTTTTTTGAAAAATGAAATATTGAGCTACTTTAAAAAAATTAAATTAGTAAAGATAATTAGTAATTTATTACTATTAATTTATTTACAAGTTTATAGTAAATTGTTACTCAAAATTTAATAATTATTTATTAATTATTTTTCGTCTCCATTTCGTCTCTGCTAAGAGACGAATTGAAGATGACATTCATGTTCCGTCTTTATTGGGAGACGGTTTAGAGACGACATACCAAAGTCATCTCCAAATCGTCTCAAAATGGTCACTATTTATGTAACGAAAGTTCCATCTCCTTTTCATCACTTTTTTAGCGACGAAAAGGAGACGGACCGTCACCTTTTATAGTTTTTCTTGTAGTGAAATAGTTGAATGTGCCAAATAAGATATTTTTGTTATAACTTATTATTTAAATAATATGAAATTTTCTATTTAACAAAAATTGAAATAACTCAAAAGGAAAACATGACTTTTTTAATTTGAAAAAAAATGAGTACTTCATAACACCAATCTCAATCTTTATGTTTAAAAACATGAGAAACATCTTGACATAGGGCATTTTCAATATAGAATACCCTTCCATTAATATTTTCCTCTACTTAAACTGCATATTTGATAAACGAGCTGCAAAATGTAACTTGTTTCCTAATCCTACCTAAAAGCAGGGGCGGATCTATGTAGTGTGGGAGGGGGGCCACAACCCCCCCAACGTTTTAAATTTTTTAAAAATTATCTATGTAGTATCGTTAAAAAAAATTATCGGCCCCTCCAATTTTTAAAAATTTCTATATAGTATCATTAAAAAAATATTTTGGCCCCCCTAATATTAAATTTCTAGATCCGTCCCTGTCTAAAAATAATTTTTCTAGATGAAAATGTACACTTTCAACTAGTCCTCTTCAATGGCATATAAACACAAACCAATATTGCATATTTGCCATTGAATTACGACAAGGGGTGAATCTTTTTTAAGCAATAGACATCTACTTTCCATCTGCTAAAGGTCAATGTAATAACCTTGTACCCAAGGTTCCAAAAACTTGAACTGATCTACTGGTTTGCATCTCTTCAAATGACCATAGTTTACATCTTCAAACATGAGGCGTGACTAATAGTTTCTTTTTTGTACTACCAAAAGAAAAATAAACTAATAGTGTATATTTCGTGAGCTATCGTATAGGATAATTAGTTTTTGGTCATTGGTGTTTTATAACACGCGATATGTATGTCATACAAGTTGTAATAAATCATTTTGAGATGATCATATTGAACTTAAAAATATTTTTAACTCATCTTTCACGTGTCGATGCAAAATTGAACGGTAAGAAGTAAATAAATGAATAAAAAAAAAAGAAACCAATAAGGAAGAAAGAAGGTTATGGGGAGCAGAAGGAGAATTGGTTTTGTCCAATTAATATAAATTACTAACTAGAGAATGAATAAGCAATTTCAAGTTTTGAAAATTAATTAATTCAACCTTTTATTTTTTCTTCTATATGATAAACTATTTATGTTCTTCTCTGATACATGTGCATAATTACCTTCTATCTTTATGATCAAGTATTTGTATTATTAACAAATATCTGAAAATGTCCGGCACGTTAGTCCAAGTTGCCTTTTTTTTTTTGTCAAAATGGAAATATTATAAATCAAGAAGAACTATCCAATCCCATATGGGGAGAGATCATGATACAAAATGGAGTACAAATCATTACGAATGTTGCTAACTCAATTATTAAGTAATTGGGTGTGCCTAACTTGTTTTGCAACCTAGTTTGCAATTTTATTATCATGTCAATGTAAGAATATTTTAATAATTTATGTGCAAACTATTATACTTAAATCCCTATATTGTCCAAGAACTTAAGAACTTAAGAACTTTATGATTTTCACATATTTGATGAAAGAGATGTGTACATTGATCTATTGTAGTTCTCTGATGCGGACTTTTATTCTACAATTTTGGAAGAACACTGATTTCTCTCTCTTTCTCATTTTCTCTATTATGTAGGCTTTGATGGAGAAAACATACGTGTGTTTATAAGTGCAAAGAGAAGACCAGGTTCTGAATATAAATATTAAGTGAATGGGTGTCTTCTATTAAGACAGACCTAGTCATAATAGGTACCTTTTAGTCAATAGAATTTAAGTATTAAATTAATTATTAAACCTATTAAATAATTAGATATATAATTATCTAATTAATATTCACAAGGCCCTTTTATTTACACGTGGGACACAATAATTTTTACATTCTCCCACATTGCCCATGTGACATTCGTTATGGTTTAATAATACCATAATGTGCATAATCATATTATCTTAAATCCTTTTTTTTACATTGGCCACATAATGTTATGATTAAGTAATAAACTTATGGGAGTCATGGCGGTTGTATGTCATTAATTCCGACATAGTCCCTTCCATGTACTACAACATTAGCTCACTACTCAATATGATCCATAATAAGAGGTAAATTAATGGTCCAACTATAATGTCTTCATTTGAGACTATATATGTTATCTTTTATCTATATCAATAATGTATACTATATAGAAAATAGATAAATCATAAAACCATAAGTAAGCTCAAGAGTATCGAATTGATTAACTTAATAAGGCCATAATACAAAATCAATGATGACGTCCAATTATGCCCATCCTTTCAATATGATCATTAAATGTTTTGGGCATCAGTCCCTTTGTTAATGAATCTGCAATCATAAGGTTGGTGCTAATGTGTTCTATTGATACTATTTATTTTTGAACTTCTTCTTTAATGACAAAGTATTTCAATTCCATGAGTTTGCACCATTTGAATATTTGTCATTTTTTGAGAAGAATATTGTTACTTGCAGAATTATCACAGTAAATTTTTATCATCCTGACAATAATGTCGACAATTTTAGGTCCTGAAATAAAATTCCGCAACCATAATCCATGAAATATGGCAACAATACATGCCACAAATTCAACCTCCATAGTGGATGTAACAATGGCAGACTGCTTCACACTTTTCCATGATATCTTTCATTTTAGAGTGTTTGGTCATTCATTTGTTGTTCTTGAACATTATTAGGTTGAACAACAAATTTAGTATCTTTCATTTTGGAGTGTTTGATCATTTATTTGTTGTTCTTGAACATTATTAAGTTGAACAACAAATTTAGAAGTTACATGTAAAAGTATTTCCACCATAACTTCTTGAATGACCACATTATGTGATTCTCCACTCCCACCAATTTCACCATTCTCAATGAACCTACCATTTTCAGGTTCTTGGATTAGAGTAGGAAAATTAGTGGGAGTGAAGAATCACATAATGTGGTCATTCTCATTGAACCTACCACTTTCAGGTTGTTAGATTAGAGTAGGACAATAAAATTTATACCCCTTGAATTTTTTGGATAACCAATAAAGTAATCACTGATCGTTCAAAAAAACCAATGTCTTTTCATATGCATTATAAATAAGTGATGGAGGTAAACTATTAGTGTATATCAAAGCTTTCCTTAGGGAAATACCAAGATATACAAACATAACTATAATGATGCTAATAAAACTTATTTGATAATTACGTATGCTTTAATTAGATATGTTTGCTATTTTTGGATAAACAAAGCAATCTAACAAAACATATTAATTATCAACTTTTGGATTAAATCATAAGAACAAATGGATCAACCTTTGGGCGATCCCTAATTGTCTTATAATTGCAAACTTTAATTTACCCATAAATATATAACTTTCATGTCATTTAAAAGCATCAAAGTTCATGGTTAATTGAGTATTTTACAATTTGAAATTCATTAACACTTTAAGATTTGACCACTTTGGTGACTAACAAATCATCTATAATAGAATTTTTAATTTGTAAAATATTAATATTTGGAAGCATAATTTCCAACAATAATGTGTAAATTTCTTACACTTCAAAAGCAGTCATGTATAAATAATATAATTTAATATGAATAAATCATTCTCTTCATCTTGCTGGCCAATTAATTGTTTGAAATACAATAATAGTATATGACGAGGGGTTCCCGAGCTGAGGTAAGAATCCATCCCGAGCCGAGGCGGGCTAATCAACGCCAAAACCAGCGCGTTCAACTGAATGTCCAACCAGGTTGACTGGCCCGACCCCGGAAACCCCGACCTCAGTTCCAGCTGTTTCGATGGGATATAAAGTACTGATAGGACATAAAGCTACACCACATTAAATACTGTTAGACCCAAATTTAGTATAAATAGAGCTCCACCCTCTTCACTTGGGAGGTAACTCGTCATTAAATGCTCTCAGCTACCTTGCCAACTCGGACATACTAATCATTCGCACGCTCGAGGGGAAAATCCGGGTCATCACCCCGCTTTTTCCTTCTTTTCCTTGCGCAGGTCTGGTAGCCGACCCGGGAAGTACAGCTCGGACACCAACCTGAGGGATCCAACTCGGCTCACGTAGCTCCCAACTTCAATTGCGAGATCTCCGACCTCGACAATTTGGCGCCGTCTGTGGGAAAATACGAGTTCTTTTATCACTCTTTTTACCACTCATTGAGAAACCATTATGGTACAAACTAGAAGTCATAGCACACCGGTAGAGGATTCGCCCAACCCGGAAGGGGACCTCGAAACCACGCAGGAGCCCAGCCAAAACCTAACCCAAGCCGACGTTGGAACGAGCCAACATATACACTTAGCCACTCAAACCAACCCCACAGCAGAAGGAGACCCCAACTCTAGCCTATCACCGGAGATAAGGATGATGCTGAGGATGTTTGAGGAACTTAAGGAGCAAGTAGCCCGGCTAGCTGAGGGCCCCCTGGCTCCGCAAGAGTCTATGCTGCGGCCGTCGCATCCGCAATTCCACATCCTAGAGTCAAGGCGAAAACGGGTGCAGGACGAGGAGGGCTTTCTAGAGCCGATGGCCAGATCCAATGTGGCGAGAGGTAACAGGGCGGCTCAAGCCGACCCCGAGCAGGCCAAGACCGCAGCTGTCATAGCCAAGGTCATCAACTAGCTCGGCGTAAGCCCACTCTCCCCTGAGGTACTGGCCACGCCACTGCCCACCGGCAATCGTATGCCCAACCTGGCCATCTACAACGGAGATGGAGACCCAGCCAGCCACCTGCTTAATTTTGATCACCACATGACTCTGTATGACATGCCAGATCTCATGAAGGCAAAGACATTCCCGACCACCTGGTTGGCAATGCCTTGGATTGGTTTCAGAAACTTCGTCCCGGTTCAATTGCAAGTTTTCACCAGCTGGCTGAGGCTTTCCTGTCCCACTTCGCGGGAAGCCGGCGCGCCACCCACCATACTTCTACATTGCTGCTAGTGAAGCAACATAGAAGGGAAAGTTTGAGGGCCTACACGGCCAGATTCAATGAAGAATCCCTCCGAATTCCCAACCTGGAGGACTCCATGGCATTGATGGCTTACCAGAGTGGGCTCAGGTCGGGCCTACTTACATCCTCCCTGGCAATCAACCCCGTGGATACTGTATCCGAACTGATGGTACGAGTAGAAGGGTACATACACTCGGAAGAAATTCATCAGGCGAAAAGGGATGATGACAAGGAGAAGGAGGCCAGCAAGAAGGGAGAGATCTCCCGAGCCCAACCAGGGGATACATTGCAAAATGACCGAGGCAAACAGCCTCAGCAGCCAAAGCAGAACCCCCGATTCACTATGTTCACTCCCCTTAATACCTTGAGGGAGCAGATCCTGATGGAGATCCAACACCAGAACCACCTGCCTCCAACACCGAGGATGAAAGGCCGACCCGAGAAGCGCAATAGAACAAAATATTGCCGCTACCATATGGACTATGGCCATACCACTGAAGAGTACAAAGACTTGAAACAGGAGATTAAGGCATTGATAGCCCGAGGCCATCTCCGGAGATATGTAGATTCGCAGCCGACCCGGAATCCCAACCAAAGAGATAGGGAGAGGAGTCCACCCAGGCCCCAGGTTGAGGGCGGACGCTTGGCTGTGATTGAGACCATTGCATGAGGATTGGCATCAGGAGGGGAGACGTCAGCGGGCAGGAAGGGTTATGTTCGTGCTGGGAGGGAATATGGACCAACGCGGGGACCGGCCCCGGAGATGCAGGAGCTCACCTTCTCCTCAGAAGACTTGGAGGGGGTGATATTGCCTCATGACGACCCACTGGTGATCAGTGCTAAAATAGCCAATTTCACCGTCAAAAGGTTGATGGTGGACACCAGGAGCTCGGCAGAAGTCTTATTCCTCAACGCTTTTGAGCAAATGGGGTTGAACAGGAGCCGACTCGGGCCCTTGAGGGGTACTTTAGCAGGTTTCACCGGGTAATCCCACCGAGTTGAAGAGGTCATCAACCTCCCGCTGAAGCTGAAAGATGGGAATAAGTAGGTATCGATGCAAGCCAACTTCATTGTGATGGATTGTAACTCCACTTACAATGGGATCTTAGGTCGGGTGGCACTCAATCACTTCAGGGCCGTCCTCTCAACTTACCACCAGGCCCTGAAATTCCCGACCCCGGCCGGAGTGGCCACTATTCGCGGAGCCCAGCTCTCAGCTCGGGAATGTTATGAAAACTCACTCTGACCCAAATATCAGGTCGGCTGGGGACCGGATCTGCCCGAAGAAAAAAGAGATGCCAAGAGAGGAAGCCCGGCTGAAGACCTCCAAGAGGTGGAGCTCTCTGATGAAACCAAGAGAGCAAGGATCGGGAGTGAATTCTCTGCCAACCTCAAGAAAGGTATAAGCCAATTTCTTTTAAAGAATGAACATATATTCGCCTGGTCTGCCTTTGACATGACAGGTATTGACCCGGGTGTGATTGAGCATCACCTGAATGCCGACCCAAATCACTATCCGGTAAAGCAAAAGCGCAGGCACTTCCATTATGATAAACAACAAATCATAGCAGAAGAGGTGGACAAGTTAGTGGACGCCGGCCACATAAATGAAATACAGTACCCAACCTGGTTGTCCAATGTGGTGCTGGTGACTAAGTCCTCGGGTGGATGGAGACTGTGTATAGACTTCACCGACCTCAATAAAGCCTGCCCAAAGGACTGCTTTCCTCTGCCACGGATCGATCAGATAGTGGATGCCACCTCCGGATTCGAGCTACTCTCTTTCATGGATGCCTTCAAAGGCTATAATCAAATCAAGATGGCTCCCGGAGACAAAGAAAAGACCGCATTCACCACTGATAAAGGACTCTACTTGTGACACCCGAGAATTTCTCCCTAAATTTATTTATAATCCTTGCATACTTATGTGCGCATTTCTACGTGCATCATTTTTCTTGTTTAATTGTTTTTATTGTGGGTTACTATTCATAATATTTTTGACTGTTTCGAAAGCTTGATTTTAAATTTTTCCTAGGTCACTCGACATTTAAAAGGAACCAAGAAATTTTTGTTTTGAACTTTTGAGCTTAGGAGTGTGTGTTTGAAAAATATTTTTCATGAACTTTGAATAGTGTTACGTTAGAATAGTGCTAGTCATCAATTAAAAAGCATTTGTAATTGCAATTAGCCTTAATTGACCAATATTTGAGACTACATAGCTTAGAATATTAATTATATACAACATATAAAACAACCAACTCATGAAATTAAATAGAATAATACACATAAGTCATCAAAACAAATTAGAAAATTCCCTCCATGTCCTAAGCCTTGGCCGACCCACTCAAGGGAGAAAATGAGGATTTTTGCTTCTTCAATCTTGCACTTTGAGCTCTTAGATTGATCTTGGGAGGATTTTGAGCAACATAGAGACTTCAACAAACTTCTCCATCTTCAAAAATTGTGAGGGAGTCTCATTTCTTAAGTTTAAAGTTTATGTGCATATGTTTAATTTTCTTGATTTGTCAACTATAGCTATATAACTTGTTATGAATGCTTCCTATGAGTTATTTAATGTCTCTAGAGCTAACTTTTGAGGTTTGATAACATAGTTAATGGTTGAATGTTGAGATTGATCAAAGAGGTGATGAATAGTGCCTAAAATTAGGGTTTTGAGGAAATTTGCTAATTGGCTTGAATTGATGCATCAATTAGGTGCTCTAGACCCTAGGGAAGTTAATTAAAAAGCCACGTTAGGTTGAATCACTCGAGTTTGAACTTAATTGCATAATTAGCTTACTTTAAAAAGGGGGTTTTATACGTTAAGCAATCCGGGTAAGTTTGGGCATTGATTTGGGTGTCCTTGAGCTAAGGAAGCACCTTTGGTGCTTTCGTTTCGCGAAAATGGGATTTGGTTAGTATAGTTGTAGTTCAAATCCGTTCGGGGCCTTCCCGAACTTTTGCTTCAAAAATGAGTTTTAGTGACTTAAAAAGGTTCCTTTGAGCTTAATTAAGAATATAGAAAGACTAGGGTATGATTGGGAATCTCAAACCATTCTTAGGAGAAAGAAAACTCGGTTAAAGAAAGGGAAAATGTAGTTTTTAGCCATTTTAGTTGCATTTGGAACTTGTTGTGGGATTGTAATGCCTTGCATTGAATATTTAGGATATATTTAAGCTATTTGAGTAGATTATTGGAATTAATTGTGTTGATTGCTTCTTTTGGTATCTTTAAGCTAATCTCGTGCTTATGTGAACTTATATCGTGCTTATATGTGAGGGCGGCCTACTTTGTCGTCCCTCTTATGTGTTATGTGATATCTTGATTGCTTGTGATCGAAAATCGGGTTGCGCAACCTTTTCGGACATGGTAGCGTCGAGAAACATGGGCGGCGTCGGGCTTGCCGTGCTCCCTCGACTACCATGGTGCCTATTCCCTTTCTCGCTGAGGCATACTCCACTACCCCAGAGGCGTGGTTCACCTGCTGGGCATGGACCTACCTCGGGAGAAAGGGTCGTAGGATCGGGATACATCCGGAGTATCCCAATTGTTGGTGTTTGGGGTTTGCCGGCATGTTCATGATGTTCGTGATGCTCGTGGTTCGTGGCTCGTGAGTGAAGACTTGGAAGTTGAACCGTATCCTTTTTAAAAGTGATTAATTGCTTGGCTTATTATTTTGTTGGTTTACGTGGCTTATATATGTTTTCTTGTGTTTGCATATCATGTTGCACGTTGGCATGTTGCATCACCTCCCTCGCTGGGCAACATTGTTGCTCATTCCTCATTTAATATGTTTCAGGTGAAGCTGAGGTGAATCCTCAGCTGATAGAAGAAGAGGAAGTTCACGTAGATCAGAATCCGTGACTTTGTGTGCTGAGGTGGATTTTATGTGCTTCTTGCGTGGAGTTCTTGTTAATATTGTATTTTGAGACCTTGGGGTCTTGTGTATATGTCTAGTAGCTGTGGACTAGAATGTTAAAGAAAGTTGTTGGATTGTAATAATGAATTCTAGACTTTAATTTCTCTTGCATGCTTGGAGTGTTTGTTGATCTTCATATGGAACTTAGAATTTTATTGTATTTAACTACTTATGGCTAAACCAACTATCTCGCATGCTTGTGTGCTTAAGTAGAATGTTGTTGCTCCAAGGCTCGGATGGCCTTGTGATTGTGTTTTAGCTTTGGAGACATTAGTAGATAAGTTGTTGTTATAGTTCAAAAGTCTTGAGTGGCTATTTGCAGGTA
This sequence comes from Ehretia macrophylla, assembly GCA_037974665.1. Classification (NCBI taxonomy): domain Eukaryota; kingdom Viridiplantae; phylum Streptophyta; class Magnoliopsida; order Boraginales; family Ehretiaceae; genus Ehretia; species Ehretia macrophylla. The sequence continues at coordinate 15,338,062 of CM075768.1, read as the reverse complement.
ACAGTTTTGTCCTATAAACAGGGGAGACTCCGTCCGTTTTTCCCCTACATTTCGTGCCCGGGGTTTAGAATTGGGTGAGAATAGCATGTTAAATAGGAGTCCCGGTCTCGTGAGGGATCGGGGCGTTACACTACTACTATGAGGTCATGCCTTTTGGCCTCAAGAATGCTGGAGCTACCTACACTCGGATGGTGAACAAGGTCTTCAAAAATTAGATTGGCCGGAATATGGAAATCTATGTAGATAACATGTTGGTCAAGAGCAGAAGGGCGGAAAACCACGTAGCCGACCTGGCTGAAGCCTTCGCCGTGATGGAGCACTTCGGTATAAAACTAAACCCGAAAAAGTGCACATTCGGCGTCAAAGCAGGCAAATTTCTGGGCTTCATGGTCACAGCCCGCGGAATAGAAGCCAACTCGGAGAAGGTACAAGCGATACTTGACCTGGCACCGCCGACTTGCGTGAAAGACGTCCAGGTGTTAACAGGCAAGGTCGCAGCGCTGAGCAAATTTATGTCCAGGTCGGCTGACAAGTGTGCTCCTCTGTTTAAAATATTAAGGAATCCTAAGAACTTTGAATGGACTACAGAATGCCAGAACGCCTTCCAAGAGTTAAAAAGGTATCTAACTTCGCCACCCCTGTTATCCAGACCTGAGGTGGGGGAGGAGCTGGTACTGTACTTAGCATGCTTGGGAACAGCAGTGGCGGCGGCACTAGTCTGAGAAGAAGGAAAGGAGCAGAAGCCTGTCTATTATCTTAGCAAAACCTTGCAAGGGGCCGAGGTGAGATACTCCTCCTTGGAAAAACTCGCCCTCGCGCTCATCACAGTGGCAAGAAAGCTGGAGCCATATTTTGATGCTCATCCAGTTAAGGTCATGACGGATGCCCCGCTCAAGTCCATCATGCACAAGCCAGAGGCATCGGGCAGGCTACTGAAATGGGCAATTGAGTTGAGTCAATTCGATATCACCTACCAGTCCAGGACAGCCATCAAAGCCCAAGCCATCGCGGACTTTGTTGTAGAATGCACTGGCCGAGCAGAGCATGACCCGGAGGACGTGTGGAAAGTCCATGCGGATGGGGGCTCAAGGAAGTCCGGAAGCAGAGCTGGGGTGGTCATACTCGACCTAACCCGGCATGAGCACCAATACTCCCTCAAGTTCAGCTTTCCGGCGTCCAACAATAAAGCAGAGTACGAAACGGTGATTGCAGTACTAAAAATTGCAGCTCAGCTCGGGGCACAGACAGTAGACCTGAGCACCGACTCTCAGTTGGTTTCTAGTCAGATATCGGGAGAGTTCGAAGCTAAGGACAGTACTATGCTGGCCTACCTCAACAGAGTCAAGGATTTGACCTCAGCACTTAGAAGGTTCACGATACAGCAGATTCCCAAGGAAGAGAATATGAAGGCTAATGCCCTGTCTAGGTTGGCCTTGGGCGAGAGCAGACCTGCCCTGGTCCATGTGGAAGAAGTATCCGAGCCCAGTATTCAGTTGAGGGTGCAAGCCGTAGCCGAGCTCAATCTAAGCCCAGATTGGACCAAACCAATCATGGACTACTTGGAGGGGGTATGGCCCCAGAAGATGAAAAAGTAGCTCGGAAACTCGTGAAGCAGGCCTCAAGGTTTGTCATAATTGCTGGGCAACTCTACAAGAGAGCCTATACTTGGCCTCTCTTGAAATGTGTTGGACCCGAAGAGGGAAACTATGTACTCCGGGAGATTCATGAAGGGGTATGTAGAAACCACTTAGGTGGCAAAGCTTTGGCTCGGAAGGCATTAAGGCAAGGCTATTTCTGGCCAACCTTAGAGCAAGATGCCAAAGAGTATGTAAAAAAGTACGATACCTGCCAGAGGTTCTCCAATGTGCAGAGGAAGCCTGCGGTGGACCTCACAGTAATGATAAGCCCGTGGCCATTCTATCAGTAGGGTCTAGACATCATCGGCCCATTGCCAACCGGTGTCGGCCAAAAGAAACATGCCTTCGTAGCTGTAGACTACTTCACAAAATGGCCCGAGCCTGAAGGTGTTGCTAGAATAATAGAAAAGGCAGCCTGGGATTTCGTATGGAAAAACATCATTTGCCGATTTGGGGTGCCAAAGGTCATCATCACTGACCACGGCAAACAATTCGACAGTACATACTTTCTAGGCAAATGTGCCGAGATTGGGATCGACCTTAGATTCTCATCTATTGCTCACCCTCTAAGTAATGGCCAAGTTGAAAGGACTAACCAAATCATTTTGCAAGGCCTGAAAACCAAGCTGGAGGAAGCGAAAGGCCAATGGGCATCAATTCTTCCCGAGGTGTTATGGGCTCAACGAACCAACACCAGCTCGGCAACGGGAGAATCGCCCTTCGAACTGACCTTCGGCACTCAAGCAGTGCTGCCAGTGGAGATCGGGTCTCCGACCAGTAGAACCCTCCACAGTGATCCAGAAATAAACGGAGCACGGATCCGAGAAGAGCTTGACCTCGCTGAAGAGCTTCGAGCTAAAACTCAAATTAGAATGCTGGCCAGCAAAGCTGCCATGCAAAGGGCCTTTAGCAAACAGGTTAAGCCTAAGCCTATTAAGGTTGGCAACCTCGTGCCCAGAAAGGTCATCTTTTCGCCGCGCTCCAGTAACAAGCTCTCCCCGACTTGGGAGGGACCCTATGAAGTCGTGAAAGAGGTCGGACCCAGGACCTTCTACCTTCGCGACAAGAACAGGAAACTATTGAAGAATGCATGACACTCGGAACACCTGAAGAGGTATTTTGTCTAGTGGCCCCGAGCCAAAATATTTTGTAACGGCCCCGAGCTGGAACACCTTGTAACGGCACTGAGCCAGAATATTTTGTCACGACCCCGAGCCGGGAAATCTTGTAAAGGCCCCAAGCCAAGACATTGCTTGTACAAACTCAATACAATGCCTCTTTACAAACAAGTGTAATTTTCGACCCAGGCCCAAATTGCCTCAGCTACAAAGCTACTACCAACTCGGATTAACGCGGTGGCCACGCTTGATCACGAGCTAATTGTGAAGAATACCAGCTCGAACAAAGTTTTAGCTAGGTTATAATCGATAATAATTTGTTTTTAAGTTTTGTCAGTTCGAATTGAGTTCCAACTCGGTATATTCCGGCTTCAGGTCGGTATGTTAGTTTGGGGTCCAAACTCGAGCTCAACATTTGTCAATATTAGTTTGACCAGTTTAAAAATCGGACTGACGAGTCCAGGTCGGCGACGATTATACAGTTGTCCAATTAACCAACTCGGATTAGGATGACAATTCATTAGTCGCGTCCAGCTCAGTTCATTACGCTTAAGTTTGAATGGTCCGTTAAATTGGTCCGACCCCACTTACTTAAGAAAAATTTGCGAAGAGAAAAGTACACGTGTAGAAACTCGGCCAAAACGCAAATAAAAATAAAATAGACATTTCATTAAAATTGAAAAAAGATTACACAAGCCCAATCTGGGCAGAATTACAAAAGCCCGACCCGGGCGACTTTACAAAAATTACTTAGGAGCAGCGGTGGAAGTGGTGGCCTCGGCTACGTCGCCGATCTGGTCCATACCCTTCTGGACAAATTCTAGTACCTCTTTGGCCTGGGACATCAGGTCGGCCGGTAGCTCGGGAATTTCCTAGAATTCCTGGGGCGGGGCCTCCAAGATCTCGATGTAATCGTTCTTGGTGGCAGGGAGAAAGGTCTTCGCCCTCTCGCGAGCTGCAACTTGGCCTCGGAAGTAGTATTCTAGCTCAGCGTATCGGGCCATCACCCCACCCTCAGTAGCTAGCCAGTCCACAGTCTCTTGGCTGGACTTAAAGGCTTCCACTGCCTTCTTCCCTCGCAGGCCGACCTGATCCAAGAGGTCCTTAAACTTCGCTTCGGCCTCGCGCTTCTCCTACTTATAGCGCTCAACGTCATTGGCTGCGGGCTCGCGCTGGGACTTCTCAGCCTCGAGCTCCTTCTTTGGCCGGGCGATCTCCGTCTCATCCGCTTTATGCCTCTGGGCCGCATCCGTCTTAAAGGCCTCCAACTCGGCTCGAGAGTCTGTGTAGCGCTGTTCGAGCTCCACACAGTAGGTCTAGGCCCGGGCAAGTAGGCCAGGCATTGTAAGGATGTGGGACTTAACCTGCGTGGAAGATCGCAAAGTGGTCAGTCAAAGTAATAAACAAAAGAGACCCTGACGGCACGTCTAGATATGCCTTACCGTAACTATGGTCGTCCTCAGGTCAAGGGAGAGCTGCTCCGCCGGGACCGACACCAACTTGGGATCGCGGGCGACCTTTACAGCCTCCACAAAATCCTTATTTGGAGGGCTCACCTCCGTGGCCTTGCCCTTCCCGAAGTACTCGGACCGGGGCCGCTTCCTATTGTCAGGACGGGATGCCGAGCGCTCGGGGATCGCCACACCCGAGCTCGCTCTTTTTGGTAAGAGAGATCCCGACGAGACCTCAGCACCAACCTCCGGCGCATGGCCCCCGGACCGCTGCCTCTGTTCCTGAGGGACGGAGCCTAAGCCAGACTGAGCTGACGCTTCGCCACTGGCGTCGGGCCTTCTCCTTCTCTAGAGGTACGCGAGCTTCACCGTATCTGCCATGCTTGCAAAAACAAAGGAAAAGAAAGGTAAAAAATGGCCAAGTACCAATCGAGAAGAGCAACGACAAACAGGGAGACGGGGAGGTCGGGCATTGATCTTGTGAACTGACCCTCTTCTGAGTCGGAATTAGCGTTCTCTTCAAGCTCGGGAAGTAAGTGAGGGTGCTCCTCGGTCAGGTCGGGTTCTCTCCCGAACAACTTAGATTTCCAGATCCTGTCCCACCTAAGGACACTATCGTTGTCAATCAGCATACCCGGCTCGGGCCTCAGCACCTTGACCTCGGCGAGCTCCTCTTTCAAAAGCTTGGGGTCGTCATTCAAAGTCTTTTTTAACGAAAGATTCCAATTTATCCTGCACCCCGGGTTCACTGTCGACTCGACCCAATAGTAGTCATTGTGCCAGCCCTTATTAGAGGAGTGCCGTGAATATGGCATTGTTGACCCGAGCCGCGAAGTGGAACCAGCCTGGCTGCTTCGGGTTGGGCTTACAAACGAAAAAATGCCTGAATCGGCGCAAGGTCGGCTCTATCCTCCTCTCGAGGCAGAAAACGAAGAATGCCACCATTATGGCCCAACCATTTGATGACATCTGACCCGGGCTGAGCTCAACGTAGTTCAGAATGCCTGTAATGAAGCTGGGAAGTGGAAGGCGGATGACATCGAAGGCGATGTCGTAAATCGTAAAGTGATCGGGCGGAGGATAGCAGGCAAGCTCATTCCGACCTGGGACCTTCAGTTTGTGGTGTCAGTCCACCGACCAGTCCCTAAGCCGAGCGTTGGCCATCTCGATGGTTGAATGACACTCTCGCTGGCAACAAGCGAATAACTGCTCTATCCTCTTCCCCTGACCTGATGAACCACTGGCTGTAGCTGAGCTCCGAGGTCGGACTGCCCTAATCGGGACCACTGCAGTCGGCTCCAAGGTGGAAATTCCAGCTAAGTACTCATGTGGTATCGCGACCCCCTCCAACTTGTTCAATGGCTCCCCGTCCTCTCCATCTCCCAAGTCTCCCAAGTCGGCCAAAGGATCCGCCTCGGCCTCCTCTTGTACCAATCTGACCCCAATAACCTGGCAGTCATCATCGCTCTCCCGGGGCCCAAATTTCCGAGTTGACCCTAAAGACGAACTGGCGCTCTCTCCACCTTGGTCCCTATTTAAGGTAGAATCCGAGCTCAACGGACTTTCATCTCCATTGTAGGACCTTACTTCCATAGCCTGAGAATCTTTCGACTCCGACCTCCCCATCCTATCTACAGACTAAATATAAATGTACAAGAATGACTAAAGGGAGTCGGGACGTACCTACTGCTCTTGACTGCGGAGTGCGACCGACCAAGCTGGCTCCGAGCTGAAAGATCCCGAGAAGAGTCTTTCCAAGCTCGTTGCATCCCACCACTCTGGTGTCCGACCTAAAATTCTTGAGGATATCAAAGCCCTATTTATAGACGTTTCTAAAAGTCGCCTCGGGTAGCCCAAACGTCGCGTCTCGTCAGAATCGCCAGGTGACGTGTCAGCCATCCGTTGGGCATACACCGCTGACATGGCCATCCCTACTCCGTTTGGGTCGGGCACCTACAGCTCGAGGGCAACTGCCAATTCTAGATCTCACCCTCTCGATCTCGACTTGGGGGGGAGAATTGACGAGGGGTTCCCGAGCTGAGATAAGAATCCATCCCGAGCCGAGGCGGGCTAATCAGCTCCAAAACCAGCGCGTTCAACTGAATGTCCAACCAAGTTGACTGGCCCGACCCCGGAAACCCCGACCTCAGTTCCAGCGGTTTCGATGGGACATAAAGCTGCACCACATTAAAAGCTGTCAGACCCGAATTTAGTATAAATAGAGCTCCACCCTCTTCACTTAGGAGGTAACTCGACATTAAATGCTCTCAGCTACCTTGCCAGCTTGGACATACTAATCATTCGCACGCTCGAGGGGAAAATTCGGGTCATTACCCCGCTTTTTCCTTCTTTTCCTTGTGAAGGTCTGGTAGCCGACCCGGAAAGTACAGCTCGGAGGTGACTGGAAGGATCCAGCTCGGCTCACGTAGTTCCCAACCTCAACTGCGAGATTTCCGACCTCAACAGTATATATTTATCAAGTCCCAATAAGATGCGCTGCTCTAATTTGTTTTTAATGATGTTCTGGTGGTTACAAGACCAAAAGTCATGACAATGTTATGGATTAGTCTAGCACAGCAGGTCACCACTTCCATAAGATTTGCAGGACACGAGATCAAACTCGTTAATTGCGTCCTTTCTACTTTAATTTTCTTTATAATCAAACACATCCAAATCAGAACCGTCTCAAATAATTTAGTGACTTTGGGTGATTATTTAAATTGGGGCCTTAATAATTAGACTTTTTCTTAATAAAAAAATACTCTAAATTTTCTACTAAAAAATCACTACAAATAAAAAAAAAAACCAAAATTAGAATTATAAAATAGTATAATATTACAAGTTAACAAAAAGATAGAGTTCTAACCAATCATTAAAAAAATTAAAAATTCTTTTAATTGGGGTCAATGGGACCTTAGAGTCCCAACTAATTTATTGATGAAGGAATAAGCAGGTCTTGGGACTTTAAGGCCCTCTTAGCCCCAATTAAAAAATACTAGTTTATGATAGATTTTTATCTTTAAAAAAATAATATATTTTTTAAATTGTGGCCAAATAAAAGAGCCTTTGGGCATAAGCCCCCTTAGGCACAGGCCTCCCCTTAGTCCAGGACTTGAACCGGCCCTGATCCAAACTATAATGCGGACCAACGATTACATGCCAAAGTGAAATTAACCGCTTACTGGTATTGCATGAGTTTTAATCTCATTGGTTATGCCGCTTCTTTTATTTTGTTTGCGTATCATACTTGCGGGCCATAATGAACAAAAGAAATTGATTGCATCTCATAATTGCAGTTCAGGAGTTACATCAATAAGCCATTAGCACCTTTCGTTCATTATAGTCATTAAAAATTTAAAGGCTCACAAAATACAACAAACTGTCTTTTGTTTAATGGTAAGCCATGTCGCTGATTAAGACCCATTTGTAGTTCTTTTCAACAATAAGTAAGGCCAAAAGAAAAGATAACAATAATGGCTTCTAACTTTTCGTTGGCAGTATCTCCCATTTGTACAGTGATATACAATCACAAAATTAGCTTAAAGAACAAGTTGAAGCAAGTTAATGTAAGTTACCTTTTTCTTCTGTCACTAACATATCATATTCTGGTTACAATTTATGCATATAATTTCCGAACTTCAACAAACATTATGCAAACCATTATATGTCCAAAACGCATGGAGACAACCAAATTACTATTTGGTTTGCAATCTGTTGGTTGGCACATATGTTCGCACACTCATCTTTAATAGAAAAAGAAGCAATAGCTTAAATCATAAGTTTTTAAACACGGGTTCTGATACCACATGTAATAATACTTTAATAATTTATGTACAAACAATTATATATAAATACTGTAATACCCAAGATTTTAAGAACTTTATAATTTTCACAAAATTAATAAAAAGATGTGTACTTTGATCAATTGTAACTCTCTAATACAGACTTTTATTCTATAATTTGGAAGAACAAGAAGAACATTGAGTTCTCTCACTTTCTCACTTTACCGTTATGTAAGCTTTTGATAAAAAAAAAAATATATTTTTATTTCAAATGCAAAAAGAGGATCAGGTTCTGAATATATATATTAAGTGAATGAGTGTCTTTCATCACCTAATCAGAATAAGTACTCATTAGCCAACAGGATTTAAGTATTTAATTAATTATTTAACCTATAAAATAATTAAATAAATAATTATTTAATTAATATTTACAAGGCCCTTTTATTTGCACGTAGGTCACAATAATTCTAACAATATAGCCCTGTTGCCCAACAGCTAATTGAAAATGGTGCATTTTGGCGGCCAAGAAGATGGAAAAATTCATCCAAAAAATCACCATTTCTCACCAAAATTCCCTTGTCCAGGCAAAAAGAAAATTACAATATCTACATTTACATTCAACTTCTATTTCACTCATTTTGAGCCACAATTTTTTGCATATTTCAACACATTAAACACAATTTAAGCACATTCTAACAATAACCAAAATAAAATGTCTTCAATATCACCATTCACCTCAGTTTTTGTAAATATAAATAACATGTTTTTGTATATTGCTCAATAAAGCAACAGTACAATATATAGCCTGTAAGGTATAGGCTATGTGAAGTGATAAGTATACAAAGTAGTGCCTATCATGATATGGTACACGATAAAGTCAAATCAAGAAGAATATAACGTAAGCATTTTAAATTACAACTATTCCCTATCTATTCCTTATCACGTCCCCTCAAGCGAAATTGAGTCTTGGAAAGTGAGCTTAGACCGAAGATGTCTGAACCTAGTAATAGAGAGCCCTTTTGTCATAATGTCCGCTAACTGATCAAGAGTTGAAATAAATTGAATATGTAGCGCACTAGAAGCAACCTTCTCTCTAACAAAGTGCACATCAATTTCAATGTGCTTGGTGCGGGCATGAAAGACGGGATTAGCTATCAGGTATGTGGCACCAATATTATCACACCACAGAGTGGGCGGTGTGGATAGTAGAGCATGAAGTTCACAAAGTAGCGACTGAAGCCAGCATAATTCTGTTGTAGCAAAAGCAATGGCACGATACTCGGCTTCAGTGCTGGAACGAGCAGTAGTAGTCTACTTTTTGTCAGCCCAAGACACTAAGTTAGACCAATGTAAATACAATAGCCATGAGTGCTGCGACGATCATCAGGACAACCAACCTAGTCTGAATCAGAGTAAGCATGTAAAGTGGTATCCGTCGACTGCCGAAGTGTCAGACCAAATGACATAGTACCCTTCAGGTAGCACAAGATTCGTTTAACAGCAGACCAATGTGGCTCATTAGGGGAGTGCATGAACTGACAAACTTTATTTACAGCAAAAGCAATATCGGGACGAGTGATTGTTAAATATTGAAGTGTACCGATAATGCTACGGTATAGAGTGGAGTTGGGAAAAGGGTCTCTAGAAGACAAAGAAAGACTGTGGTTAGGAGGAATGGAAGAAGAAACAGGTTTGGCTTTTGCTAAATTGGCACGAGTAAGTAGGTCTAAAATGTAGCGCCGCTGAGACAAAACAAGGCCAGTGGAAGTGGGGGTGACCTCAACGACTAGAAAGAAGGATAAGGGGCCTAAATCATTTAAAGCAAATTCCTGACGCAGAAGAGTGATAAGAGAAGTAACCGTGTGAGAGTCATCACCGGTGAGCAAAATATCATCAACATAGACCAGAATATAGACCACATGGGAGCCAAGGTAACACATGAAAAGAGAAGAGTCAGACCGTGAGGTAACAAAGCCAAGACAATGAAAAAAGGCACTAAGACAGGAAAACCAAGCTCGTGGAGCTTGTTTCAAACCATACAACGCCTTTCGTAATTTGCACACATGATTAGGATATGAAGGATAAGTAAACCCAGGAGGTTGGGACATGTATACATCTTTATCAAGGAGGCCATAAAGGAAGGCATTGTTAACATTGATTTGACGAACATACCAATTTTTAGAAAAAGCAAGAGAGAGTATTACCCTAATCGTCGTCGATTTTTCTTGGTTATACCCCTTGGCTACTAGGCGAACTTTATAACGCTCAATTGAGCCATCAGACTTCTGCTTAATGCGAAACACCCACTTACAACCTATGACATTAGCATTAGACGGAAGAGAAACAAGAACCCAAGTGCCATTAGCAATTAAAGCATTATACTCAGTTTCCATAGCTTGACGCCAGTGAAAAAACTTAGACGCCTGAATATATGTTGTTGGTTCAAAGTCGGAAGACCCAGATGATGAAGTAGAAGTGAGAGCAACATAGTCTGAAAAGGATTTAACCGGTCTAGTGTGATCACGACTACGAGTTATCATAGGATGTGTAGAACTCGAGGTGACAATCGAGGCAGGGATATCTGTATGAAGAGGTATAGTAGAGACGCATATAGACTGAACTGGTAGCACAGTAGATGAGATTGGGGATAGAGAGAGTTTGGAGAGCTGATCAGTGACCTGTGGAAGTAAGGTACCAACAGTATCAGAGGAAGACGGTAAGCAAGCACTGTCAGGGGAAAGCGAGTGCTGGTCCAGAGATACATGCGATACAAAGGATGGCGTATGGGTCACAGGTGATGTTTCAAGCACAGAAGACTCATTACTTAAGGATTATGAGATTGGGCATTGAAGCGACTAACTAATTGGTGAGGTGGGTAAGCCGTCCGGTAACGTGCTGGCAGAAGTTGGAGGTAGTAAGTTTGAAGATGTATGAATAACGCGGGACCCATACATTGAATGGGCAATTGGTGATGGCTGAGTAGTAGGCAACGTATTAGTATTGTCTGATGGTAAATTAGAAGCTTGAGGCGATGGACCATTAATGTCGTGGGGTCCATACAAAGAAAAGGCATTGTCTTGTATCGCATGCGCGGCAAATGAGGCATTTATTGTGGCAGATGATAATTTTGTGCATGTGGGCAAAGGGACAAGTGGGACTGCGGTGGGACAGGGCAATAATGACAAATTTGACACATTATGGGGTTGATTGGTACGAGGCTGTGCATTTAGTTGGGGCGCAAAAGTGGACTTGTGAACGCTACGAGCATCTTTTGCATATGGAAAACAATTTTCATCAAAGAGGACGTGACGGGACAAAAAACCTTTACCCGTAATTGGGTCATAGCACCTGTAACCACGATAATTGTCCGCATATCCCACAAAGACACACGAAACTGATTTGGGACTTAATTTATCACGGCAAGTAAGACCCAAGTGAGGAAAACAGCGAGAACCAAAAACCCGCAAAAAATAGTAGTTAGGTGATCGACTATGAAGTTTTTCAAAGGGTGAAACATTGGACAAGACTGAACTAGGAAGTCGATTGATTAAGTAGACTGCAGTGATGAATGCTTCAAGCCAGAATTGTTTTGGAAGAGACGATTGAAATAATAAAGTGGTGCCAGTCTTTGTGATGTGGCGAATTTTCCTCTCTGAAAGTCCATTTTGTTAAGGGGTATGAGGACAGGAAATACGGTATTGAATTCCTGCATTGTTTAAGAATGTCTTAAAGCGACCTTGGGTCAATTCTTTAGCGCCATCACATTGGAAAAATTTAATGCGAGTGTTACAAAAATTTTCAGAGAGATGTTTAAAATTAATAAAGGCATCAACTGAATCATTTTTATTCATCAACGGATAAATCCATGTAAAGCGGCTAAAATCGTCTACGAAAATTACAAAATAGAGATAACCAAAGAATGAAATGACAAGAGCAGGACCCCAAATGTCACAATGTACAATTTCTAATGGCTGAGACGTCTGACGACTAGAGCTAGAAAAAGGAAGTTTATGAGACTTCCCCATCATACAAGCAGAGCACAGCCTATTTATTGACAAAAAATCAGAAAACCATAAACAATTTTTGGAATGTCACAAAGAAAGAACAGACTTCGACGTGTGACCCAGACGGCGATGCCAGAGTGAAGCCGACGCTTGAGAGGCAGACAAAGCAGAGTGAGATGATGACGGCGGCAGCGGAAGAAAGTACAGATTGGAATCAATATGGCCCTTGAGTAACGGAGTCCCTGTGTGGAGGTCCTTGACAACACAAGTAGAAAGAGTAAACTCTAGTGAGACGTTGTTATCTTTGGTGAATTGAGAGAAAGAAAGAAGATTTTTTGTTAAACTAGGAACACGTAGAATAGGTCGCAACTGAAAAGTGCGAGATGAAGTAGAATAAGAGGATGAATCATTATGAGATATAGAGAGAGTCTTACCGTCCCCAATAACCACATGATCGGAGCCATTATACGGTTGCAGCTGCTGAATGAGAGAAAGATCTGAAGTCATGTGGGCTGAGGCTCCAGAGTCAGGAATCCAGGGCTGGACTGAATCACCAGCCGGAGCGGAATGAAATAAATTCTGGCGGTTGTGGTATCCAGCAAAGTAAGTATTAGATTAGCTGTTTCTTGATTGCGAATACCTGTAGTGACACTTGGCTGCAGCGTGGCCAAATTTATGACAGATCTGGCACTTAGTCTTGGAGCTGTTGGAGAAGAAACGATCATTAAGGGAAGTGGAATGTGTAAAACGTTGAGAGGACGAGCCAACAGGCTTGGTGGTGGACGTCGCCAGGAGGGCAGTGTTGGAGAGCGTAGTAGATTGGAGCTGACTGGTAAAAGCTGTTATGGTGACGACTCAGGTGAGCTTAAGGAGTGTTGATCATCCAATAGCACTCGTTGTTCGTAGGTCAATAACCTGGCCCGAAGTTGACTGAATGTAGGAGGAGCATCCTGATTCTCTATAGATGTCACGAAGGAGCGATAATCTGACGGAAGGCCATCAAGAGTCGCCAGTACTAGATCTGACTCAGAAAGCGGATTGCCAATGGCAGTCAGGGCAGCGGAAAATGTATGAATCGACTGAAGATACTCGACAACTGATTGAGTGGTCTTTTTGAGGGAACGAAGCTGTTTACGCAAGAGAGACTTACGCGCTGTTGACTGTTGCATGAACGACTCTTTAAGAGACAACCAAAGAGCACGAGCAGGTTGATGGACAAGGGAATCCGAGAGTGTTGTAGAGATACACGCCATGACAAACCTGTCATAACGCGTCCAGTCTTCAAGTGCGAGTGAGGATGCTTTTTCCTTAGGCTATTCTCAATGGAGTCTCTATAATGGGTCTCTATCTATCATTTTAGAGACCCATTTAGAGATCAAGATCAATATTGGAGACCCACGTAGAGACCAAGGCAAAAAAAACTATTTTAGAAACCCATTTAGAGATCAAGATAAAAAAAAAAAAACTGAGTCACTATATTGCATTAATTTTAATTTTATATAGTCATTTAATTATGTGTTATTTTTTCTCGTGTGTGACCTTTTTTTAATTAATTATTATTTAGATAATTTCAACTTTTTTAACGAATATTTCAACCAAAAAATAAATAAATTGCAACGAAGATAACATTTAAATAATTAGAATTTCGTTTAATTACATAATTGAATGAAAAAAACTAATTAAAAAGGAAAAAAATATCTTAATTACAAAAAAAAAAAATTACAAGTATATTTTTAAAAAACTACAATTATAAAAAAAAAGCTCAATTAGAATAAAAAAAATCTATAAATTACAACTATATTAAAAAAAACAACTATTAAAAAAAACACAATTACAATCAGAACAGTAGAATAAAACCTAAACTAAAAAAAGTATAATTAAAAAACATAAAACAAATAAAATTAAAAAAATAAAATAAAATACAAAACCTTAATTAAAAAAAATATAATTTAAAAGCCCTAACTAAAAAACCTTAATTACAATAATGTAATTAAAAAATTCTAATTAAATAAGCCCTAATTAAATATATGAAAAAATTTAATTACAAAAAAAAAACAAAAAAACAAAACCTAGATATAAAAGCCTATTATCTCACTTCATCCGCCACCTCCCCGCCCCTACCCACCCCTCCCCCATTTCCCTTCCCCGCTGCACACCCACCCACTTTCCCTTTCCCTTCCCCGTTGCATACCCCCCCCTTTCCCCACCCCCACCCCCACCCCCACCCCACCTCACCTCTACACCCCTCCCACTTTCCCCGCTACACACTACCCCCCTCCCCCAACCTCTGCTTGTTATTTTTTTTTTTTTTTGAACGTGGAGGAAGAGAAATTTGAATTCATAATTGTATTGTATTTTTTTTTCTGTTTGTTAATTTTTTTGTTGCTGTTTGTTAAATTTTTTTGTACTTTTTTTTTTTTCCAGATATGACGATGTCAGACAATTTGATATCGTCAGATCTCACATATTTTTTTTAGAGACTCATTTTTGTCTTCTTGTATAGTCTTTATTTTTTTTAATAAATTTGTTGAAGAAAATAGAGATTAAATGCTATTTTGGAGACTCAAGACTATTGTGATATCATTATTTTATCAAAAAGTGTCAAATAATATTTTAAAAACTTTTATTGGTATTGATTTTTTCTTAATAAAATCTTTAAAAATACCAATATTACTATTTAAATACTCTATTTAAAATGTCCTTAGTGGATGGAGAAATAGTACCGTCAACGTAGCCAAGCAAGAAGTTGAAAGTCAAAAAGTTTAGTAGTTGTGACTTCCACGTAAGAAAGTTGGAGTGGTCCAATTTTACAATAACAAAGGTGGCAATAGAGGTGGCATTTGGGCCGGGTCGACACAGGCCCAATTCAGTCCAGCACACTAAAATTCGGGCCCAGCCCAGCTTGTTTGAAAATGGGTTCTACTCGGCCCAGTCCACCATATATAGGTAGGCCGAGTTGGGTCATATATTTTTCAACTCAGCACATTTGTGCCTAAACCAATTTGTCCCCAAGCCCAGCCCAGCTCAGCCCATACGCTCAACCCAGCCCATAAGCTCAGCCCAGCCCAGCTCGAACCCAGCACAGACCCAGATTGAACCCAGCTTAAGTACAATTCGAGCCCAAATAAAGCACATCATGAGTCCAACTCAGGCCCAGCACAATATAAGCACAATTGGAGCCTATTTATTACACAAATTGAATATTATGCATTATGACTAATAACTTTTTTTTTAGATAAGTTAAAAATATATATAATAACAAATAAAAAATTTATTTTTTAAGATGATACAAAATAACTTGTTATCAAATCTTTTTTATGATATTATAAATTACAACTTACAACTTTAATTCAAAAAATATATGTATATAAAGTCAGTATTAAAAAAAATGACAAAGTTAACACTTTTTTCACTTTTTAAGAGCTTAGCTAGACTAAACAAAAATATATACATACACACACATATATATATAGTATGCATACATATACATATGTATGTATGCATACATATACATACTAACATTATTTATAACAGTAAGCTCACTATGTTGAATGCTGATTGCTGAGCCTGAGTGTTGACTAACAAAAAAAAAAAAAAAGCAACAAACATGTTTTGTTGCCAATGCCAACAGCCAACAGAATCTTTAGTTATTTAATAAACAAAGTAGATGTTGGCAACGGATATGTTGCCAACGGTTACTTGGCTTTTTTTTAAAAAAAATTTAATCCTTTAAATTTTTTTATTTACATTTTAGTCCTTTAATAATTTCTATAAATACCCTAATTATTTTTCATTCTTCTCACACCAAATCAATATTTTTTCTCTCAATTGTTCAAAGCTTCAAGCCTGATTCAACATTCAAGTGGTCAATTTATTTTCAAGAAGAGGAGTTTCACTTTTCTTCAATTGAACTTTATTGAGGTATTCTTTTAATTATAATAGTAGTTTTATTGTAATATTTATTTTGATTATGAATCCTTATTCTCAACGTAGCACTCCACCTCTTGAATTGGAAAATATAAATATTGCACAATCACAATCAGTATCACAATCATTTATTGACTCTAATTCGCCTACTATCCCCAACACTAATCCTAAAGGTGGTAGAGGTACAAGTTCAGATGTTTGGAAATATTGTACTCAAGATAAGGAAAAACAAATTGCTACTTGTAATATTTGCAAAAAAGTATTTTCTTTTAAAAAAAATTTTGGAACAGGTACTTTAAAAAGGCATTTGGAGTGTATCCATCCCGATTTATTTAATGATGGAATTCAAACTCAATTAGATATTTCTTCATCTAGTTGTGTGACTACTTTTCGTTTTTCACATGAAGTAAATAGGAGAGAATTAGCAAAATTTGTTCTTATATCTGAAAAACCATTTAATTTTGGTGAAGATCCTGCTTTTGAAGCTTATGTAAAAAAAGCTTTACAACCTACTTTTGTAAAAATTCCAAGAAATACTTTGAAAAAAGAAATTTTTTCAATTGTTAATGAAGGAAAAGAATTTTTGCAAGCAACATTTTCCTCTCTTTCAACTAAAATTTGTTTGACATGTGATTGTTGGAGTAGTAGAACTGATCTTCCTTTTATGTGTATAACTGCTCATTGGATTGACTCTGATTGGAATTTACAAAAAAGAATACTTTCTTTTCGTGTCTTCCCATATCCACATAATTATACCAACATTTATACTTCTATGTTAACAGTTTTAGATGAATACAATATTTCTGATAAAATACTTTCTATCTCTTTTGACAATGCTACCAACAATACTTCTTCTATACGTTTACTTCAAAATTTATGTAAACCGATTTTAAGTGGAAATTTTTTTCATATTCGTTGTTGTTGTCATATTTTGAATTTATGTGTTCAAGCTGGTCTAGATAATCTTCGCCCTCAAATTCAAAAAATTAGAAGTGGGGTACGATTTTTTAGATCTAATCCATCAAAAAATCAAGAATTTCATGATTTATGTCAACAATACAAACTAAAATCAAAGAATATCCAAGGTGACATGGAAGTTAGATGGAATTCTACATATAAAATGTTAAATGGCCTTATTCCTTATAAAGATATTTTTTCACAAATTTATAACAATTCACTTGGACATGATCAGTCTGATAAATGGATAGAAGATATAGATTGGGAAAAAGCTAAATTATTTTGTGATTTTTTAAGTGTTTTTCATGACATGACCAAATTACTTTCTGGATCATATTATCCTACTTCAAATATGGTACTTTATGCATTGTGGAAAATATCTGATGTTTTATCAGAACATGAAGATAATTTTCTACTTCAACATATAATTTATGACATGAAAGAAAAACTTTTAAAATATTTTGAAAATGTACCTATAGTTTATTGTTTTGCTGCACTTATGGATCCTAGATTAAAAAAACCTGTTGTTCAAAGTATTTTACAACAATATCATTCAAATATGTGAAATAATAAAATTGATGACACTCAAACTTGGAATGAAATTTGTTCAACTTTGACATTATTATTCGATATGTATGTAGGACAATATTCTAATGAGACTTCCTCTTCATCTTGGTCTTTAAGTAGTACTAATAGTAAAAAGTCCGATTCAAAATTTCTTCAATTTTTCAAAAAAAACAAAAAATGGTTCTTCATCGTCACAAATTAATGAATTAGATTTTTATTTGGCAACGATGTCTCCATCTGATGACTTTGATCTTGATTTCGATGTATTAGCCTGGTGGAAAGCATAGTCTAGTCAGTATCCTATACTTTATATCCTGGCCCACGATATACTAACAATTCCAGTGTCTACTGTAGCATCCAAAAGTGCTTTTAGTCTTGGTCGCAGGATATTGAGTGAGTTGAGAAGTAGCTTGGCACCGGACTCACTACAAACACTGGTATGCGGCAAAGATTGGGTTTCTGCAGAAAACAGGACGCAACATCTTATTGAACTTGATATTGACATTCAACAAAAAAGACAAGTTTTAACAGAAAATTCAACTAATGCTCCAGTCGAATGATCGATGTTGAAAGATAAAGATGGAAGATCGAAGTTATTGAAGATTTAATTTTTTTTAGAAGAATAATATTTTTTTATGTGTATTTTATGTCTTTAACTTAATTGTAAGTTGCGATTATCAAGTTAGTGAATAAAAATTTGAGGTATTATTTAAATTTTTTTCGACTCTATATAATTTATATTGTAATTATTTAATTAAGTGAATAAAATTTAAAGTATTATTCAGAAATTTGTTTTATTTTCTCTTTTTATTTAATAATATATACATTTATTTTAAATAAGATAATTTATATATTAATTAATTTATACTCAAATAAATTTGCATTAATCCAATTTTTATTAATTCATTTTTTTTTATCTTTTTAAATTTTTTAAAATTAATAAAAATATATATACAAAAAAATACAACTTATCAAAAATATTAAATAACTTAAAAAAATAATAATAACAAAAAAAAAAAACATCACGTCCCTGATGTCAATGCACGTCTTACAACAGCGGGACGTGCAATTATTTTTAAAAAGTGGAGTCCTGTTACAACACAGGACGTGCCATTGTTTTTAAAAAGTGGATGTCAAGTCCTTTTGACTTGACATCCATGACATGATAATTGTATGACACATGTACTTTGCCTCTGTTTTACAGAATTAAAGGGACACGTTAACGAGACATGTTAACTTGTCCTTTACGTTATATATTGTAAAATTTATTTTTATATTATTTTATTTTTTATAATTATAATTCGTACATGTACTTTTTCTTATAAATAGGTATTGTATTTCACTTCATTTTATTGTCTTTTTATTTTACCACAAGAGAATACACAGTATTTATGGCTATCAATATTTAGAATCATTTTGTTTACTTTGAAGAACATGGGTATGTAATTTGCAACTATTGTGAACGTAAATTTATATTTCGTCGTCAATTTGAAACTGGAACGCTTGTAAGACATCTTATATCTCAACACTCAAATATTCCAAACTATTTCAATCCTCAACCACCGCCGCCACCACCACCACCGGCAGGCCCAGCACCTGCACAAGAAGCATAATAAAATGGAGAACTTCTTCACCAACTTTCTTCAGGCATTTATGTAATATTTTTTTTATGTTTATTAGTAACGTATCCGTGTCTCGTAAACTTGTAGTTTGTTAAGTAATATTTTAATGTTTTATTATTTATATTAATATTTTCAATCAACTTATGTCTTGTTAATCGTTAAATTATTTTTTTCGTAAAAAAGGTTAAACTTAAATTTTTTTCGTTATTAATCCAACTATCAAAATTTAAAAAATAATAATTACAAAACAATAAATAAAAAATGGACTGGCCTAGCCCAGTTCAACCCAGCTCATGACTCGTAATAGCGGGCTCGTGAGCCGAATTGAGTCCTTTATTTTAAGAATTGAGCCCAGCCCAGCTCAGCCCACTAAACATATATGTCGAGTCGGGCTTATATTTTTTAACCCACGACTCGGCTGGGCCGTGCTGTGCCGGGCTGGCCCATTTGCCAGCTCTAGGTGGCAATATTAGATGATGGTTGAGAAAAGGTAGATGGCATGACACTACTGGACGAAGAAGGAATGGTCGATTCAGCCATGGAATTGTGATGAAAAAGTGAGAAGCAGGAATGGTGGGATGTGACAGGACCGAAGTAGACGTTTGTATATTGTAATCTCCTGATACCATGTAAATGTAAATAACATGTTTTTGTATATTGTTCAGTAAAGCAACAGTACAATATATAGCAAAGCAACAGTACAATATATAGCCTGTCAGGAGTGAAGTGATAAGTATACAAAGCAGTGCTTATCATGATATGATACATGATAAAATCAAATCAAGAAGAACACAGTAAGCATTCTAAATTACAACTGTTCTCTATCTATTCCTTATCAGTTTTTTCATATCCTCGTTAGTCTCTACAACTATGAGTGAACCATTTCAAAATATACAATTTGCCCCCAACCATTCTCCTCCGACACCAACACATACATCTTATAAAAATTGTTCATAGTCATAACCCGTGGATTCTAAATTAGTAACAAGGGTTTCTTCTCCATTATACAAGATGTTTAAATGAAACAACATTTAGAATATATAACATATAAATGAGCCAAAAATTAAAGCATAAGTGCAACAGCTGAAAATTTGAGCATATATAGGAGCCGGAAATAGTCTAGGTTAAATTTTATTTTATTTTATAATTGTAATAACAGAAAAAAATAATAAAAAAAATGTTATAATAACACAAATAAAATGCATTTTTACTCATTTTTTGCCAAAACCCTAAGCTTAAGCTTGAAAAAAATGTTTGATCACAAACCCTAACCCATAAATTCTACATGCAATTCAAAATCTTGCAATTACTCAACCAATATAGATCTATAGTACATAATAACAAAGCAAAAAAATATGCATTATAAATTTCTTAGTTTTTATTCATAAAACCTTAAACTTTAGCTTCAAAATCATAAATGGAGATAAGAAAAAAGAATTCGAAGCAAACTAACATTTATAAGCTATATTAATGTCCAACCAAAGCAACCCCTGAAAAAAATGGTTGTATCAAGCTTGGATCAGCCTTACATGGCTTCTTCTTCCTCAATAAGCCGCGGGTGTGTGTGCATTCTTTAGTGTGTTTAGTGTGTGTATATCGTGTGCGTATTGTTTCCTGTGGCATGGTGTGGACTTAGTGGAGTCCACGTGGCTCCACTAAGTCCACATCTTACTTTTTTTTGTTTTGTTTTTAAAATTGAAAAATGACGAACTTACTCCTAAACCGTTAAAATGAGGCTGACGGGAGTTAACAGAAGGGACTAATTTGGGTGTTTTAAAAATTGAGGGACTTGTTGGGTACTTAAGCAAAACCTGAGGGACTAAAAAGTTTTCCTCTCCAATTGAAAGTTAGAGACTTTCGATCCTGTGGCCTCACCTTTTTGGGACAAAGGTTTCAATATGGAGTTTGACTGAAAATATTGAAACTTTAGATGCTTAACTCATAAATTTACTTAACTTAAAAAGAGTTTATTTCTTTGACACTCAAATTATTCAGCATATGTATGTACAAAACATGTGTGACAATATAACGGCAATTATGAAATTAGACAAATGCAAATGGGACTTTTTAAACATCAACTTTAACTTCTCTAATGGTGCCAACGGAAAAAACAAATGGAATACAGACAGGGCCAATGTAAAAGATGGACTAAAGGGAGGGGACCTGAATAAGAGTTGTTAATAACATGGTCAAATTAGGAAGACCAAGACTTTCCCCTCTTTTTGTTAGGAGTAGGTAGTGATAAATGTCTTGATTTATGAACGATGTTGCAACTTAATTAGAGAAGTTAAAGCTCCATGAAAGGAAAAGCGTTGGTAGATATCACTTCTTCTTTTTTTGTTTATTTATCACCTCTTATATTTATACTTAGTCGATATGTCAAAAAAATAAAATAAAAATATTTGTTAAGCTGGTATTTCAACCAAACATACACATTAAATAATAATAATAATAATAATAATAATAATAATAATAAACAACTAGACATATGTGATAAATAAGTGATAAAAAATGACCAATATCTAGCATTTCTAAAAAAAAGAGTTGTTACAACGAGCTAGTTATTTCACCTAAAATCAATTAACTTTAAGATAAAAACTTGATTTGCACGTTAAATAATTTATGCATCAAAGTGTTAGTACAATAGATTCGGTTCCTTCATAATTAGCCTTAAGTACAACAAACCAATGCAAGGAACTCACGCTTCTTTCACGGTATTAAGAGTTAAACCTTGATCTAGTCTGGCCTATGCACGTGCAATCCATTGTTAAATCAGGCACTGCACATTTTTATATGCATGTGTTTTGTCAAGTCAATTCTGATACATAATTATTTTACGTTCAATCCTACCTTTTTTACCATATCAATGCATCTTCAACAAAGTTTTTTGTTTATTTCAACAATTGATTTTAGAAACGAATTGGGTTATCTAAGTAGCCAAGGAGCTTCTTTGTGTCGTACAAAATGAGTAAGGTCTTCCTGAAGTCAATGAGAGACATATAATCAATCATTGCAGAGAGTCTGCAGCCAATATGCAATCAAAGATGACATTCCTCATCTTCTTGAGCATATTACTAGTTTGCTCAAATCACAGAAAATGTCATGCAAGAGACACAATTACTATATCCACTAAGTTAGTCGACAATGGCGAAACTCTAGTTTCAGCTGGAAAGAGATTTGAACTAGGCTTCTTTTCTCCTGAAGGTAACAGCAGCAGCAGATATGTAGGCATATGGTATTACCAACGGAAGCCACAAACAGTTGTCTGGGTTGCCAACAGATACAAGCCATTACTAGATCCTACAGGAGTTGTAGCCATAGCTGCAGATGGCAAGCTCACGGTTTTGGACAGAAATGGAGCTACTTACTTCTTCACAGACCTCGAAAGCTCAACCACTTCTAACAGCTCAGCGAAGCTACTCGATTCTGGAAACTTGGTGTTAATTGATAGCCAATCAAGTACTCATCTGTGGAAAGCTTTGAGAATCCAACTGATAATAGACTAAACCTCTCAGTCCGTGTAGCAGCTACCGAAATAGGTACTCTTTTTTCCTACAGAAAGCCGATAATATAATAAGTAAACTTAAATTGAAGAAACACAAATACATGGATTTACATTGGAGTGATGTCAATGACTTAGTAATATGAAAAGGTTAGATATTACATGGGATTTGTTGCAGGAATTTAAGAGATACACTTAACTTTTCAGGGTCTCATGGCATTTTTTGCCGATTTTGTGAATGCCACATTCGTGGCTGCTTGATGCTCAACAGATCACTTCCTTTTGGATAATAATTAGAGAATAATTACATTGAAAAGATTGCTCAACAGATCACTTTGTAGTCAAATGGTTTATTCTCTGAGTCCCTTTTGACTAGTTTCAAACAAAGATGGGGGATCTACCTGTCACATCTGTTTACATAGATAGATGGTTTAGCAGCCATTGCTCTTGACATTAAATAACATGCTTGTAGAATCAACTAAAAGAAATTGTGAGCCTTGTGGAGCAACCGTCATACCTTATCCGCTGAGCACTGGACCAGACTGTGGTGATCCCATGTACCACAGATTCTACTGCAATCCTTTAACAGACCAAGTTGATTTCCAAACACCAAATGGCTCCTATCAAATGGTTAGCATCAACAAAGAGGAGCTTAAATTTGTGATTGAAGTCGATGATGAAATTGCAGAAAGTTGTGAAGCCAGTGCAAAGAAAATTATGGTGATTAACCAGTCAATGCCATTTCATGTGACTAACTCGTGTTTCACTGATCCCCTTAGTGTGAGTTCTGTAAATTCAACTCAGAGGCAATACAAGATAGAGATTGGTTGGAAGCCACCATCAGAACCAACTTGCAACTCATCCATTGCCTGTCAGGATTGGCCCAATTCCAATTGCAGCGACACAGGACATGGGCAGAGAAGGTGTCTTTGCAGACCAAACTATCGATGGGATGGCTTAAGTCTAAATTGTACAGCAGGTATGAAGTGACTTATCCTGCTTATATTTCTATCATATTTTTGCGTACTCTATTTTTGTTGTTTAAACAGTACAACTACAACCTATCCTATCCAACTTCCTTAACCATGGCCATAATGATCAACGCCGACGTAGTGTGGATCATCTCTCGTAATCTATTCATCCCATCGCCAAACATCACAAATTTAATCTAACAAATGTTGCAATCGATAAAACAAAACAATCCTAACAATTCTAAATTAATTACTTTACTTTACAAATGTACAATAAGTGGACAACATCATGCAGATTCGTATATTGCACTCCAAAGATAAAGGCAGTTTGCACTTTGCCTCCTTAAAATCTCAAATTGGTCACTTAAAAGATAATCTCAATCCTTGACAATCAAAAGTAAGCCAATATAGTTGAAAGACCAAAGGCCATGACAGAGTTAGACATCAATGCTGCCAGTGAATCAATTGTGAGGAACAGAAAGAACAGGAGGCAAGGAAAGTAAAGAAGGAAAAGAACGAAGACAATTCCAAGAAATCCGACCTATTCCTGACCAATGTACCAACCCACCCATCACCAACATCATCTTTGGCCCCCCACCAAGTCCAACAATCCCACTCTTGCCCTGCCTGGTATTTGTGGGGTTTGCAGCTCCCTCTTCCATCATTGCCGCAACAAGTTACACTTGTGCAGAAGAAATAAAGCAATTGATCTTCACGGTTCAAGAGTCAGTACCACTTGTGGCAAAGGTGATATGATGGTGGGCTTCTGTGTGATGATACAAGCAGTGGAGTTTTGGCAATAAATCAGGTGGTAGTTTGTGAAAAGGTTTATAGGAGGAGATGATAGATGTGGAATATGGTGGTAGGAATTCTGTGTGACGAAGGTGTCACTGGTTTCTGATGGCCGGGTTTATATTGTATGAACAGTGGGATGAGTGGAGTTGGGATGTAGAAAATTAAATTGTGGTTGCTTTCTGGTTAATTTCAGGAGTTTTGGGGAAGTGTTCAGATTGTTCCAGCAGTCCTTTGGCTTCGTCAGTTGACATTATGGTGGTCAGGGTTCTCAAGAAAGAGAGAAACATGGTGATGAGGCTTATATTTAAGTAATATGGTTTGTTAAGGAAATAACATAGTTTTGGGTTTTGATTAGAAACACAAGCAAGCAAGAGAAAAGAGGACAAGGTCTAACATGGTTCAATTATGCCCTAGTCCACTAGCCAGAGAACAAATCAATCATACAATACAATAAAAATGAATCACAGACTCCCTATCTCACACAACCACCACTTTGAACCCCTCTATTTATAATTACAAGGAGAAAACCTTTAAAACTTTGGACTGGGAGCTCTCCCTTGTATAATTTCAGTCAAGACCCATAATAAATGAAGCACAACAATAGCATGTCACATGCAGGCTATAACATTCCCAGCCTCTACCTAAAATGTTTTTTCATATAACTTGTTGAAAGGGAAATTTGAGCATTTTCATTTACTTTTCACACTATATTGCTGTCTACCAGAATTGAAACCTGAACTAGCAGGAGCAAATCAAGAAATTTCCCCTGAACTCATTTAGAGAAAATCAAAGCACTAGAAAAGACCAATAGTTCGATACTACTCGAATATTTATTTGACTTAATAGTTCATCCCATTCCAATAGTTTCTCCCTCACTAATGCTACCAAAGAGGTTGATTTGCTTAGTCAAAGTTATACTAAGAAAAAGCACTAAGCCAGTAAAAGCAAGATATTGGTGACCTCTCCATAAAAGAACTCAAAACTAACCAAACTCAGCAACTTAACCACAAAAAAAAAAAAAAAACTGCACATTGCTCCAGAATAAACTAACAATAAATTGATTGCACATTTTCTTTCCAAAAGAAAATACAGATTCATCTTAATCCTTGATATACATGCTTCTTTTTCCTCTTTATTCGAGAAAACTCCACCTTGAATTAAGAAGAGTTGAGATACAAGAATCCCTTTACCTTGATGCTACAGATTCTAGCTGGTATTTTTGGAGATTGATGTACAGAACAATCTTTTAACTGTAATAGAAATAAAAGAATGCAGTAAAACAAAATTAATACCTTTTCAAAAAGTAAAACAGATATTTCAGCTAGTGTTAGTTAGAACTTAGAATTAGCTGGCCCTCTTTCTTCTAGAATCCTCACTACATTGGGCGCTCCATTTCCTCCGCAAGAAGATTTCTCACCATCACGGGCTTGTTATGGCTGTAAAAGAATGCAGTAAAACAAAATTAACACCTTTTCAAAAAGTAAAACAGATATTTCAGCTAGTGTTAGTTAGAACTTAGAATTAGCTGGCCCCTTTCTTTGAGAATCCTCACTACACTGGGCGTTCCATTTCCTCCGCAAGAAGATTTCTCACCATCATGGACTTGTCATGGCCGTTGGTAGGTGGGACTAGTAATGGAGACAGGAAAGAATGGTTGGACCCACTGCCAAGACAGCTGGGTCATGAGGGGAAAGCCTCAGATGGTGGTGGTGGATGAGGCAGAGTTAGTCGCGGGGGCATCAAACGAGGAAGAAGAGGAAAAAGGAAAAGAGAAAGCAAACAGAAAAAGAAAAAAGAAATTAAAATTAAAGTGCAAATAAAATAACTAAAATAAAAAAATAAAGAAATTTGAGTTCCTGATTTCTCTTAATTATGTTTCAGCCCTTGTTAGTTAGTTTTTTCTGATGACAATTACACTATGTTTGGATTCACCATTTTAAAGGAAAGGAAGGGCAGGGATTAAGAAGTTCTTGCTTCTGTTTGGATTAATTTCCGTATGAGAGGAAAGTAAATAAAGGGATTGAAAGGAAAGTAAATAATGAGAAAATTTTGCAATCCTTGAAATTTTGGGTTTTCTGAAAGGAAATGAACAGTTGATAAATGAACATTTTTAATTTTTCCCAGTACTTTTACATAAAGGAAATGAACAGTTGATAAATGAAAATTTTTAATTTTCTCCGGTACTTTTACTTAATTTCATACATATCCTTAGCATAACAATGAACATGAAAAAAGTATTTAAATAACTTTTAATAAAAACTATCCCTTCATTTCCTTTCATTCTCCAACCCAAACAACGGATTAATGAAAGGGACACATTGATGCTATTTTGACTGTTTAATGGTCCATTTGAAACTAAATGTAGTTAAGACTAAGTAAAGCAATTTACTGCAAATCCAATTTTCCTTCAGAACCATATAGTCCCAAATTACAATAAATTAAAACAAACTACATTCCTGCATCTTACAGAAACAGTAGACATTATTTGAGCTTAACAGTAAGAAAATTGGTCAAGTTGAATGTTCCTTTATATTCATGCAGCGTTGTGTTGCCTCCAATCTTGAAATCTTATTAAGTTTATTAATAGTGTAAAGGGGTCCAGCAATACACTTCATCATCTCAAGGTAGTTTTCTTTCCAAAGAAAAGGAAAAGGAAAGAAAGGCATATTCATGTTCTACTGCTTAACACCACATGCACTTTATATTTCAAACAAATTTTAAATCTAGGTTTAGCTCTGCCTGATATAAATTCTATGCATCTTATAGACTTAATTTAAGAAGACATAGCTATTAATTTGAAGATGATAAAAGAAGGACACTTATATTATGCTTTTCTACTTCGTCTTATTTTTAATATATGGTCCTTCCTAGTATTTGTTCATAAAGAAGGCCTTAGCCTAAACACGTTAGTTCCCTCTTTTCTTCTTTGCGTGCATATGAGTATGCAGTACCTACTGATTGTCTTTCTCATCTTCACTGATACTCCAAGACCAACTTGGACTCTAAAAATGAATCAGAATCTACTTTCTAAGAAAAGTATCCAAATTTTCTTTGAACATTTCATATTTTTCTAATTCTTCTTTTTGCCTTTCCAATTTCTTTTGACATCCTAACTGACTTGCCACACGAGTAACAGAAGGCTGTGGTTTAACCAGAAATGCAGTATGATAAAAAAGGAAGGGATAATTTCTTCTAAAATCCTAGCAACTTCTTTTCTGTAAAATTTCTTATGTCATATTAACTGACCGGCCACACCTCATAGTAGAGGGCTATGGTTTCAACTAGAAAATGCAGAATGTAAAAAAGGAGAGCCAGTTTCTTCAAAAATCTGACTAAGTGCGTCGTCTTCTGCTGCAGATGTTGGCCCATCAAAGTTTCCAGAACCAAAAATAACCATTAACATCGGAGCTGTGGTTATTATTACCTTGGTGATAGCAGCAGTTTTAGTTGTTTGCAGCTTGGGCTATTTCTTTTACAAAAGGAAAATGTTGGCTGAAAGGACAGGTAATTTAAATAGTAGTTCTCCATAGACAACCTCTTTTGCTTCTGCTTTATGTTCTGTGAGGAAGATGCTCAACATATGTGCGTCCTTGCTTTTCACTACAGAAGGCGCTGGAAGCATTCTTAGGAACACATTGCCTAATGTGTACAACAGGGACAAACAACCCACAGACTTGCTAAGTGAAGACGATAGGAAAGGCACTAATGTTTCTTTCTTCAAATTGGAAAGCATATTAGCTGCTACAGAAAGCTTCTCTGATGCCAACAAGCTTGGAGAAGGGGGCTTTGGGCCTGTTTACAGGGTTGTTATGCATATTTCTATTTACTTGACCTTTCCATTTCCACCAATGTGTGTCACAAAAATAACATATGCAATGGAAATCCCTAGCAGGGTAAGTTTCCTGGAGAACAAGATATTGCGGTAAAAAGGCTGTCAAGTCACTCTGGGCAAGGAATGGAGGAATTTCAGAATGAAGTTGTGTTGATTGCTAAACTTCAACATCGGAATCTCGTTCGCCTTTTGGGCTATTGCATCGAGGGGGATGAAAAGATTTTGCTCTACGAATATATGCCAAACAGGAGCCTGGATGCCTTCATTTTTGGTTAGTCAAAGTGTATCCACTTGGTTTATGATTTAAATATGACTATATCAATCGTTTATTATTTTAACCCAATGAAGAGAAGCTTATCATGACTTCTGCTTACAATTTTCAAGATAAAAAACTCTGCATGTTATTGGACTGGACGAAGAGGTTTGACATCATTTTAGGGATTGCTCGAGGGCTTCTTTATCTTCACCAAGATTCAAGATTAAGGATCATTCATAGAGATCTGAAAACAAGTAACATTCTACTAGATGAAGAGATGAACCCCAAAATTTCAGACTTTGGCTTGGCAAGGATTGTTGAAGGCAAACAAACAGAAGCAAACACAAACAGAGTTGTTGGAACCTAGTAAGTATCATTACATTAGCAGCAATCATGAGATTTTGATACACATGATCATTTGTGTCCTGACTTCTCAACTGATGTCAGATTCTTATGATAACTTTGTGTCATCCAGTGGTTATATGTCCCCAGAGTATGCATTAGAAGGGTTGCTCTCAGTGAAGTCTGATGTATTTAGTTTTGGAGTCATTGTTCTTGAGATTGTTAGCGGGAAGAGAAACACTGGATTTTATCAGTCCAAGGAAGCCTTAAACCTCTTAGGCTATGTGAGTCTCAGCATTTATTAAACTCAATTAACTTTTTTAGCTTCCTTTGGTGAACTTCATAGCTGACTTCAGAAACATGTCAGGCATGGATACTTTGGAAAGAAGAGAAGGCACTGGACTTATTAGATCAAGCACTAATAGAGTCCTGCAACAAAAGTGAAGTGTTGAAATGTATAAATATTGGACTATTGTGCGTACAAGAGGATCCTAGTGATCGTCCAACCATGGCAAATGTGGTTAGTGTGCTTGGAAGTGAAGCTGCAACTATTCCAAGTCCTAATCAACCAGCTTATGTGGCAAGAAAACGCCTCCCTTCAACATCTTCTAAGCCTGAAGCATTCTCCCACAATGAGTTGACAATCTCTATGGAACAAGGCCGATAAGGGGCTTATAATGCATTTCTCAATCTTGATTATCATTAGTATTGTATTTATGCATCATAATACTTGTTTATACAGGAATGCTGATCTCACTTGGTACCGGTAGATCTTCATGCATCCAACTGCCCGTGGATCACCAACCATATACTCAAACAGACAGGTGATACACAGATAGTTTTGTGACATACTCGTGAACGTATAGCACGAGTGACCCAAGAATCATTCTTCTTTGTTAAATAAACAAAGAAGTGCCTACTACCAGAAAGCGAAATTTTAACATTCATTTAATATGATATTCTTTCCTAAAAATATATAGATCCATCAGTAACTTTATGTCACTTTTGTCTTTTAGGCTCCCTTTAGTTTCACAAGGGAAAGAATAATAAAGGAAAGGAAAGAAAAATTAACGAAACCCTCTTGTTTGGATTGTGCAGGATTATGTATTTTCTTTGTTTCAATTGGAAAGGGAATGTAAATTGACGCATTAGTTTGCAGTGTGTGCACACACAAACACACAATGTCAAACACTCCATTTAGGATTTTTTTTATTATGAGAGTATGGTTGTAGTTATGGAGAAAGTAGAGGAGCAACATTTGGAATCGCATAAAATCTGGAATCACTCCCCTTTCTTTGACACCAATTTAGAGGAAATAAATATTTGTTCATTAACTTCAAGGTCACAGGTTCTACTCGTTAAACCAACCTCTTACGAAAATGCAGGGTGCTTATACAGAGTAGCTTGGGGCACCTCTAATACCATCCCAACCCGGCGCATAGAGGGAGCTTCCCTTTTTTAAAAGATTTAGAACATTCCTCTACATACGTTTTCTTACTTGAGAGCTTAAAACAAATGAGAGGATCAAGTGGCGGAGGCAGGGGGTGACCGGGGAGCCCAGAACCCCCAAGCCTTCAATCTTTTCTTTTGAAAATACATGTACTATTTAAAAATAAAAAAATGCTATCCACTTTCACTCTATAATTCGGCCCCTCCAATATCTATTTTCTGGCTTAGCTCATGGGAGGATCCCACCCCATCTATTACTCAAGTTTTTCCCATGTGTCCACACTTATTAGTGCATATATAAATAAATTTAGCAATTACATAAGCATTGGGAAAAGAAACTACCAATTAACTCATAAGGAACATAAGAAACCAAAATTTAACTACTAAAAGGAAATATATCAGACCAACAGAAATTAAATCAGAATTTTAAGAGACGAAAATAAGGGAAGAAAACAAAAATAATTACCTGAAATATGTATCATTTGCGTGGGCTGAAGCTCAAGTATTGCAGACACAAAAAAAATGTTAATTAGCTACTATGTATGTTAGTGGTTGCGAGCGTTTTAGGCCTCCCCTGAATTAAAAAAAAAAAAAAAAAACTAACTACCAATGAGAATTTGTATTATAATATATTGTTACCCGATCACTTTCCGTAAATACTTTGTTGCTGGAATTAGCTTTGGCGTGTGCGCGCAGGAGTGATGGAGAATGAGAAAAACTAACTACCAATGAGAATCCCATTCGTAATTCGGCTCACCCAATGGTATGGATTACCTGTTTTTTTGGTTTTTTTTTTGGTTCAAATGTATTACCTATTTTAAAGGAAAGGAAATGGAGGGAAATACATTACTAGGGAATCACTCCCCCGTTTGGATTGAAATTTGAAAGGGGAAAAATGTTACGGAGGAATTCCCTTCCATTTTCTTGCATGCGAACGATTTTATAATCCTCTCAAATTGAGGTTTTTTTGGAAGGAAAATAAATTTAATGTAAAAAGTCTTATTTGTTCCTAATTATCTCATAATTATGAAAATAAAAAGAATATTTAAATAATTTTTCATCTAAATTTATCATTTCCTTTTCTTTCTTCGATCTAAATAAAAAATTATAATTGTTTTTCTTTTTTTATTATTATTTTTTTCAATTTAAACAAGGTAATTTATTTTATTTAATGTCTTTTATATTTCTTCCTCCACTTTATTTACTTTCCTTTCCTTTGTAAAATCCAAATAGAGGGTAATAAGAAAAAAAATAAGGAACCCATTTTATCGTTAATTTAATTTTGACCCCTTGTGTTTAAGTTTAGTGATATTTAAAGGGTAAATTGTGCTACATGTCATCAAACTAGTGCAAAGTTTCAAATCACCCATTAAGGGTTTTTTTTTTTAAATCATTCACAAAACATTTGTTTTTTGTTACTAGATTTCTAATTTTAGTTGGGTTAAATTGTCATTTTTTATATTATTTTTTTAATATAAAATAGATTAAAAATTTATATCACCCATTTAATAAAAAAATTCATTTTAAATACTTGTTAAACAATTCCTGTATAAGAACTTAAAGATTAAATATGGTTTATTCTTTCAGTTCCTCATTGGCACTGGTTTATAATACTTGGTAGATGGATGTAGAGGTAGCATTCGAGCTGGGCCAACACTGGTCCACATCAGCCGAGTACATAAAAATTTGGCCCAGTTTAATTTGGTTAAAAGTGGGTTTGATTCGGTCCAATTCACCACATATAGGTAGGACGAGCTATGTCATATAATTTTTGACCAAACTCATTTTAGTTTAGACCTAGCCCAGCCCGAGTCCAAATAAGGCCCATATCGAGTCCAGGTAAGGCTCATCTTGAGCCTAACACGAATTAAACACAATTTGAGCTCACTTATTAAAAGAAATTAAAATATTGTGCTTTTATGCAATGTAAGTCATAGCAACTATTTTCTTTTTGAACAAACTAACAAGTCATAGTAACTATTTTCTTTTAACAAACTAATAATAATAAGTAGCAAATTTATTTCTTCAGTTGATATGAAATGACTTGTTATCAATTTTTTTTTATGATATTGCAAGTTTGTAATTTGCAATACTTTTAGTCCCTCCATATTATTTTTTAAAAGATTTTAAGTATAATTTTTTTTGTTACAATTTTTATAATTGTACATATAACTTTTCCTATAAATACATAGTGACAAAGTGCTTTAGTCATTTTGTATATTATACTTTATTTTACTACAAGTCTACAATATTATATATAACTATATCATGGGAGAAGAAATTTTTTCACAACGATTATATTTGTCAAAAGTTTGGAATCATTTTACATACTTTGAAGAATAGAGGTATGTAATTTGTAACTATTACCAACGTCAATACATATTTCAACGTAAATTTAGAATTAGGACGCTTGTAAAACACCTTGTATCTTAACACTCAAATGTCACAAATTATTTTAATCTTGAAGTGGTTATTCAACCACCGCCACTGTTAAGCCTACTACCACTACCACCAAGCCCAACACCCATACAATGATCATAACAAAATGAAGAACTTTTGCACCAACTTTCGTCAAGCGTTTATGTAATGTTTTTTTTTTTTTTGTTTATATCACTAATGTACTTGTGGCTCATTAACTTGTAGTTTGTTATGTAGTGTTTTATCATTTATGTTGATTGTTAATATTATCAATCAACTTGTGTAATGTCTTGTTAATATTTAAATTAACTTTTCTTAAAAAATTAAGTTTAAATTTATTTTTTTAATTATTAATTCAACTATCCAAGTAATACATAATATATATATATATATATATATATATGTATATATTTGTATATGTATGTGTTTGTATATTAGTATATACATTATATATTCAGAATACACTAATTACAAAAAAAAAAAAATGGGTCGGCATAGCCCAACCTAGCCTAGCCCAACTCGTGACTTGTGGTAGCAGACTCGTAGGCCGAGTTGGGTCCTATATTTTGAGAATTTATTCTAAACCAACTCAGCCCACTAAATATCTGTGTCGAGTCGGGCTCAATTTTCTCAACTCATGATTCGATCGGGTCATATAGGACTGACCCATATACCAACTCTAAATGGATGTGATCAGGGGCGGAGGGAGAGGGGGCCCCTGCCGATCTCTGAAAAAAAGAAAAATGTTTAATGCATTTTTTAAATAAATAAAAAAACAGATTCCAACCCCCCCCCCCCCTCCCCCCTACCCCCTAAATACGTTGAAAGTTGTAAAATAAAATTTAAGTTTTGAGTTATCCTAGGCGGTTAATAACAAGCAAATTCACTTTGGTGGTAAGGGTTCAAATAACCTTGACTGCATGCAAAGCTTTTTTTTTTTTTTTTTCCTTTTACCTAGTATGCCTAGTTTTAAGTTGTTTAAAAATAAAAAAAAAGCCTAGGGAAGTACCATGTAGGCACTTCCTTTGCCAATTGCCTTTGCCCGGAAAACACAAAGATAAAACTTAAAAGACATATGATATATATATTTTTTCTTTTTAGTTTTAAAACAAAACTAGCATCATCTTTTTTTCAAATCTCAAAAACTATCATCATCTTCTTCTCCCATCTTCTCTCAAGTCTCCATTTTCTTTGTGTGACCAAGTAGGTATGTGTGTATTAGTGTATATATCTGTATGTATTGATATATGTATGTATATATATAACTTATATCTTGTGTATTAGTGTATATATGAAACATACAAGAAATTTTGTTTCCAACTGTAAATCATAATTGTGCAAATTATGTGACAAGTGATTGAGGTCATATTTATGTGCAGTGAAAAATTTTGTAGCATATATATACATATGCTCTTGTTTTGATCCCGAAAATGTACAATTCTTGGTAAAAGTGAGACTATTAGTTGTCATTAGCTTTGCTTTTCTCTGTGAAATCTCTTGCCAATAAACTTAAGTTTGATTGTCACATGATTTTTACCATCTATTTTTCTTCCATCACCGAAGAAGTGAGATCACTTTTTCTCTTGTTCTTAACACATAGTTAAGTAACTTGAATAACGAGAAATGTATTTAACCAAAAAAGAAAAAGAAAATTACTGCAGTTGCATTTTGTTTTTTGTCAGTTTTTGCTAATATGTGTATGTTTATTAGATTTCGATAGATATATATAAGTATGTTTATTAAATTTAGATAGATATTTATAATTTTTAATTTTAATTATAAAAATTGAGTCTTTTTTTTTCTACTAACACAAAAATTACTGTACAAAAAAATAAATAAATTCGACCCCCCAACATTCAAGTTCTGACTCCGTCCCTAGATGTGCTTGGACATTACTTTTCCAAAAGCAAACTCCACGATGGAAAAAGGTTTGGATGTGCACTTTGAGGATCCACCCTGCCTGACTAGAAAGTAGGGCAATATTCATATACTCAAAATCTCTGAAACTCTATTTCCATTGCTCTTATTCTTCCCTATGAGCCTCGCCAACACTTCGCAATTGTAGAATTCAATTTCTAAGGATTTGGGGAAATAGAAAATAGACATATATAGCATAATTTGGGATGGAGTGAAGTTTTTGTATTTTCTAAATTTTCTCACAAGAGTTTACGGTCTTAGAGTTTCACCAAATTAACTTGAGAGTAACGTGTCTTTTGACAATTGTAAAAAATAAAAAAGAAAAAGAAAAATTGAGCGTTAAACTATCAATGAAGAAATCAAAAGTGGTTGCAATTCTTATCCCTTCTCTGGACATTTAATGCAGTTTAAGTGAAAAAAAAGGAGCTAATATAATAAGTGTTAGAACAAATAAACAATTTATATATATATATATATTTTTTCTAAGTATGGAAATAGAAATTCACCCTTCAAATTCAATGTATTCTAGTCTCGCCAACTCACATGAGAAGATTTGGGTAAAAAAAAAGTTCATTGAAAATTTTAAAATGTAGTTGGTAAACTCACGATACAAGACAACACTTCCCGTTTTGCTTCGTAACGTTCCATAGTGCTTGACCTCGGACCCTGACCGAGTCGGTCGTAACTTTGCAAACTATGTACAAACTGCAAATTGATTCCGCTTGAGTACTCTGATGCTCAAATTAATAATTTGATCTTATGGATAATCAAATACCAAAAATAGTGTTTTTTTAAGAATGGGAAATAAGATACCGTATGAGTAAGTGTGAGTCGAATATTTATACATTTCTAACAGATAATATTCTGAATTTGGTGAAATTATGTCATCCCGACCTACAGTACCAAAAAGAGGTCGGAGGTCGGCTTTTACTTCTTTGGGTCGGGAATGTCCAACCTCATAAGTAGATATGGGGCCCACTATCAATATGTTGATGAGGTTGGTATTTTATATTAGGTCAGACCGATTATTTTATCACATATTAAGAGGTATCACTGCATTCCAAGTATTTAATTAATTCGTTGCATATCAAACCATGTCCTAATATAGTGCAACAAAGCCCGTCGTAATTTGATACAGCTTCTTTATCTTGGAAATCGTTTGCCTTGCTTGCTTTTGAGGTTGTGTCCCAGCTTCCACAAGACAATTAAGAAAATTCTGTAGTATATTATTCTTTCAAATCTATTTCTTATTTATTTTCAGTTAAATTAAAGAAAACTATTTGTAATTATTCTTTCTTGTAGTGGCCCTTCCAGATTCAGATATATTATATTTTCCATCCTCTATTATTTAACTAGTCAGTAGCCAAATCTATATGCATTTTTTATTATATATATGATGTGTTTTCAGTTGTATACATTTCTTAATACGTTCTAATGTTGCTTTTTTCACATAAATCGAAACAAGCTCAGCTCTTAATTTATAAATAGTCATGAAAGTCACATGTTAGTGGAGTGTTAGTAATGTATTTGTACATTTTACTAGAGCAATTATTTTATTCCTAGAAAATCTTTCCAAATAATGTGAACTTGTTAGATATGTCAAATCTTTTTTTTTTTTTTGTGCTTTTAAGGAGGTTAAGGATTTTTCTAGCCCATCTTTTAGATACTTAAAAACACTGACATATGAGTTTAGAAGTTGAAATCAATTTATTTAGCCTATTTTTTTCAAAAAAAATTAAGGTAAAAGTTAAAGTTAAAAAAAAATTAAAAAATAAGATACTCTAAATCGAAACTTTTCGAAAAAAGCTTTCGCAAAACTGTTTTTACATCATGCGATAAACTTTTTTTCTTTTCTCTCCGCGATAACTCTATATTTTTTGAAATCCAACATTACTCTCAAAATTATCCCTCCATATTTTTTAACCGTACTTTTGACGTAACAAGACTAAACAGTAAATGACTTTTGTTTTTTTTTTTTTTTGGTCTGAAATAACTTTTGTTCAACAATACTTTTAATCAAATATTCAGCCTAATGGTGAATACTTCCCTTGACAGTTTGAAAGACCAGAGTTCAAATTTTATGAAAATATAAAATAAAATAAAGATACTTCTAACAAAAACTCTGTTACTTAATTAAAGTTATATAGCTCAGCTAAAGTTCAACAATTAGGTCCAAGATACTCTAAACCTAATACTATGATATCATATTACATACTTAAACCTAATACTATGATATCATATTGGGGATGTTTCGCCCCAAACCTAATACTATGATATTATATTGGGGATCTTTCGCCCCGCTTGTCACCTCCCGTTCCCTAACAAGCCAACATTATCAGCCATCGTTATCATGTGAACAAATTTAATAATTAACTTCCAGAAGAAATTACTTATACAATCCGCAAGAAATCATTAACAACTTCTAAAATGAATATATTTGCTATTAGAATCTTAATGAAAGTTTAATTTTTAAGATTTCTCCCGTTATGATGGATGAGTTGTCAAGGAGACAAAGAATGTTATTAAATTAGATACAAGATAATAATTAGATGAGTATAACAGCCCTGACAAGCTTATTCTGAGAAGCTGAAGAGCAATTACAGTTTGCATGAGTCAAAATCGACAAAAATGACTTTGTACAATGACTGTCATCCACTATGCAGGATGTATTACCAAAACAAAAACTATATATATATATATATATATATGTATATAGAGGTGTAACGTTGTATTACGGGACTTTTATATTTTTAAAATGGATTTAATATAATCTTATTTAAGATTGTAATTCAATTAATTTAGGACATTATAAAATTTTAACTCTTTTGTAGTAGTTTAAATGAAAAAAAGAAAGAAACTATATATTGTAATAAGACAAAAACCCATTGCAATGCCACTAGGCATTTGGTCTAGTATTATGATTCTCGATTTAAGTGCGAAAGGTCCGAAATCGATTATCTGAGTGTACAATATTAAGTGATGTAAATTTGGCTTCTAAACCTCCCAGGATCTCTTAAACTGTTATTTATCCTATCTCTCAACCATGACATGAGTTTGCTCTACACTTGCCTCTCTGAGGATCCTGTATATCAGAAAATATTAGACCAATATGACTATGAGAATCTTTGCTAAGGTCCTCTCAATTATAATATGACTATATTGTTTAAATTTATGATATAATCCTCACACCTCAGCTCTAGCCTAACCGTCTCACAAATCGAAAGACAGGTTTGAAGTAGGTTCTGTTGGATTATTATATTGCAATAATTTTTAACCATTATATGAACTAAATTTTTTTTGCAATGGTTTAATTTTTTTTTTATCACTTTTTATTGATAGTTAGTCATGAAATTACTTTTTTTACAATTATTTTAAAATTATAGTTTAATTGCAAGAATTTCGTAAAATGTTGCTTATTAATTACAAAAAATCGTTATACTAGTAAAGAATTACAACAACATTATATCCAATAGTTAAAATAATTTACAACGATTTTAACTTTTTTTTTTGTAATAGTTTTAAATATTGTAACAAATAAAAAAAATATAGTTATGTATGGTAATTAAGTTTTTCGATATAAAAACAAAAAAAAACAATAGTTGTCAGCCATGGCTGATACCTTCATGAGCCATGATGCCCCTCTCTATTTCCTCGAATCCCTCCACGTCTTTCCTTCTTATAACAAAGCCTCTTGTTCCTCTAACCCTATCCAATCCCTCTCACATCAATACTATCTGCACTATCTAGAAAAGATCAGTGTACTTTAAGAAACAGTAGCATATATTATGGCTGGGACAAAGATCAATGAATTCAAGGATATGTTGCCAGTGGTGGCTGATAAGCTTGGTGGGGATGGTCTAATAAGAGAGTTGTGCAATGGGTTTAGGCTGTTGATGGACAAAGACGAAGGGCTCATCACAATTGAAAGCTTGAAGAAAAATTCAACTCTTTTGGGCTTTCAAGACTTGAGTGATGATGAGCTGCTTAGCATGGTCAAAGATGATGATCTAAATGGTGATGGTGCCCTTGATCAGATGGAGTTTTGTGTGCTTATGTTTAGATTAAGCCCTGAGTTGATGCAAGAGTCTCAGGCCTGGCTTGAACATTCTCTCCAACAAGAGCTCAAAACTACTACTGCTGCTGCTGCAGAGGCTTGGTTCAATGGGAAGTGAACAATGAAGATCCGAAGAGAGGTCGATGTTAATATATATCTTAGTTAGTTCCTGATATTTATAATCTTTGATCAACTGTCTCTTATTTTTAAAAGTACTACATTTGAGTTTTTTGATTATGTAATTTGTAACACTATTAGTATTTTTGCCTTTTAAAAAAAAAAAAACAGTAAATTAAAAGTCATTTGACAGAAGGACAAAAATTGCATTAATTTTTTAAAAGAAAAGGAAAAAAGAGTTAATAGGGTCACAAGCTACAAACAACAACAATAATAATAATAATAATAATAATAAGATTTACGAGATGAATGGTGTAATATCGAATAGTAATTAGCCAGCCGTGTACTTGGATACGCTTTCTTGAACGTCACTCTGAAGATCCTGAAAATTCCTTGGGCACTATTTAGATGTACAAGATAGGGGTTGTAGGATATGGTCATATGGTGGATTTGATGACATGAATTACTACAACAGATTATGAACAAACATCCGTAATTCTCCGTACCCTTGTGATCATGTGTACTCTTTGTAGGTGGTGTGGTACCACCACACCGATTATGCTTATCTTCTAATTAATAATTAATTTTAATATTTTAATTTGTATTCCAACCCATTTAAAATATCCCCCAAGAATGGTTGGGACAAAACATTAGTTATGGAAGAATCCAATAAGTTTTAGTATGAAACTTCGGGTGATTTAATATGGAATTAGAGTTAAACTTTGGTCTTATATTATTTATTTATGTATGATTCATTCGTATTTTAGGCTTTGAGTGTCAATTTTAATATACAGTTTTCAAATTCGCTTCTTTTGTACCTCGTCATTTATTAATTGTGCCTTCATGCTTCAACAATTGACTTCGTGTGACACTTCAAAATTTGTTGCTTATTTGATCACGTCAATTAATTAATCATGGGTCACACGTGAAGGAAAGGTGTTGGAGAGTCCAGTTGTCCCATATAGATAAATCATGACATTCAAAATCAATATATAAGGTCTTAGGACATTCACTTAACACCAATTGATTTTAAAATGAAAGTTCAGGCTAATTAACATGATATCATTGTAATACACTTCTTTTTATTTTTCATTTTTTGAATCGGAAAAATGTCACATTTAATATCTATTGTTTTCCAAAAGTTTCAATTTCTTCCCTATTATTTAATTTTTTTCAATTTTGTTCTTATTGTTTCTCCAAAAAATTCAATTTTGTCCCTATTATTTCTATAAAAAATTTAATTCCGTCCTTGTTATTTTTCTAAAGTATCAAATTCATCCTATTATTTAAAATTACTCAATTTAGTCCCTATTGTTTTCTAAAAAAAAATTCAAATTCGTCCCTATTGTTTCTCCAAAAAAATTAATTTAGTCATTGAATAATAGAGATAAATTTAAAACTTTAAAAAAATGATAAGGATGAAATTGAATTTTCTAGAAAATAATATGGACAAAATTGAAACTTTTTAAGTAATAATATGGATGAAATTGAGAAATTTTAAACAATAGAACGAAATTAAAACTTTTTTAAAATAATAAGGACTAAATGTGATATTTTCCTTTTTAAATCCGTAAAAAGAGATTTTATAAAGTCAAAATCAACTTCTTCTTTTTTTTTTTGTCAAAAAATACCTATTCTCGAAAGTACAAAATAATTAGCAGCACAATAGGCACATCTGAAACCCAGTCAATTGGAAGCTGGCTATTAAGTCATTAGTTTGCAACCCAATAACAGAAACTCGGATATTCCTTAACAGAAACTTGGATTCCTTATCTGTAAATGCGTCGGAAGTTGATAGAACTTTTTTTTTTCTTTTGTTTTTGGTCAAGAAGTTGATAGAACCTAATGAATAAGCCTTGTGAGTGATGTCTTGGACAATCTGCTTGATTTTCTAATTAGCCTCAGAAATACTCTTGGAGAGTGCTTTGATTGTGGTTTCAGAATAAGATTCAATAAGAGCACGTGGTGATGTTAATTGAACTATCGGGGTTTGTATTCGTGAAGTGAGAGAGGTCATAGTGTGCACTCATATAACAAAAGGTGTGTTTGTCACCACATAAGTCCGCCACTGACCATGACAATCAATCTTCTTAGCATTTCCATTATGGTTTTTCCCAAGATGATCTCTAAAAATGAATGTTGCAGCTGCTAAGACGCCATATTCATGAAAGGTTGCATACAATTAAAGCACGTTAGAAGGTGCGCGTGCATGTAAAGTCATGATTGTAATCCTTTTGAGTAATAAAATTTTTGAGTTTGGGCCTCTCTTAGAGAAAGGAGAACTGTGATTTATACCCTAGAGTTTTGGGGAGAAACAAAGGATAAACAAGAGTGACATCAATTGGCAAGAGCAGTACAATGTACTAACAAGAAAAAAAGAATGCGAAACGGAAAATGATAAACGGGTTAGGTTGGCCAGCATAGCTTCAGCTGGATGGATTCTAAAGAATGCCCAAAAAACACATGGGAATGCTCCTATTAGCAAGAGTTTTGAAGAAAAAAAAAAAAAAGAATATCCAAAAATATTGTAGTTTTAGGAAAAATTTACACCATGAGCTTAAAGATGACTTTATCTAGCACGAGAAGGATAAACGGTAAAACACCCTCATTTAATTAGGTGAAAATGTAAGTTACTTCCTTGTGATATTATAACTAGCTCATAATCTTCCAAAACTTTTCTTAATGTTGCACATTACTTCTTTCGTTAATATTTTCATCCATTTAAATTACACTTTTGGTACACGTATTGCATATGTGATTTGTTTCATATTCCCACCTAAAACTACATATTTTTGGACAAGAATGCCATCAATATCCATTAGAAAATCAAGAAATAAATGGCACAATACCTCGATGGTTTACCAAGAGTATACATTACCCCTTCCCATTTCTTTTTCATTTTTCCCTTTTTCCCTTTTTCCTTTTTCCTCTTTTTCCACCAACCCCCACACCCCCCCCCCCCCCCCCCCCCCCCCCTCCCTTTCCTTTTCCTTCCTTTTCCTTATCCTTTCCTTCCCCCTTCCTCCCATCGCTACCACCACTACCAACTCTAC
Organism: Ehretia macrophylla; assembly: GCA_037974665.1. Classification (NCBI taxonomy): domain Eukaryota; kingdom Viridiplantae; phylum Streptophyta; class Magnoliopsida; order Boraginales; family Ehretiaceae; genus Ehretia; species Ehretia macrophylla. The sequence goes on along the minus strand of CM075768.1, from coordinate 15,296,291 downwards.
ATTGCCACCCCCTTAAGTTTAATTACTTTGGCACCGAGATTAAGGAAATAACTGAATGTAAATATAAAATAAGTAGGATATAAGTTTGTTGAATTATACTTTTACTTTATCTTATAAACTTTTAAAAAAAAAGTATGTGAGAGATATATAGGTATTTTTTTTGGGGTAAATAAGATATTTTTGTTATATCTTATTATTTAAATAATATGAAAATTTCTATTTAACAAAAATTGAAATAACTCAAAAGAAAAACAAGACTTTTTTTAATTTGAAAGAAAACCAGTACTTCATAACACCAATCCCAATCTTTATGTTTAAAAACATGAGAAACATCCTGACGGAGGGCATTTTCAATATAGAATACCCCCTCCGTTAATATTTTCGTCTACTTAAACCACATATTTGATAAACGAGCTGCAAAATGTAACTTGTTTCATAATCCTACCTGCAAGAACTTTATCTAGATGAAAATGTACACTTTCAACTAGTTATCTTCGATTGTGGAGGATATTCAAAAAATTGTAGAAAATGAAACTAATATTAGACTTCGCTACATCAAAAGAATTGCGAAATGGCCCTGCGATTGGGTTGCTAGAGAAAAACTTAAAAGGACTTTGCCAATAGATTGGATTCCTAATATTTCCCTCAATTGTATCAATTTTCTGAACTTGAATTTTCACCCATTGAGGATCGATTAACTTTGTATTCTCTTTCATTTAGTAATGAATTTCCATGTTCCAAAAAAAAAACTAGTCCTCTTCGATGGCATAAACACAAACCAATATTGCATCTTTGCCATTGAATTACGACAAGGGATGAATCTTTTTTAAGCAATAGACGTCTACTTTCCATCTGCTAATGGTCAATGTTATTACCTTGTACCCAAGGTTCCTAAAACTTGAACCGATCTAATGGTTTGCATCTCTTCAAATCACCGTAGTTTACATCTTCACAACATGAGGCGTGACTAATAGTTTCTTTTTTGTACTACCAAAAGAAAAATAAACTAATAGTGTATATTTCGTGAGCTATCGTATAGGATAATTAGTTTTTGGTCACTGGTGTTTTATAAAACGTGATATTTATGTCATACAGGTAGTAATAGATCATTTTGAGATGATCATATTGAACTTAAAAATATTTTTAACTCATCTTTTATGTGTCGATGCAAAATTGAACTGTAAGAAGTACATAAATGAATTAAAAAAAAAGAAACCCATAAGGAAGAAAGAAGGTTATGGGGAGCGGAAGGAGAATTGGTTTTGTCCAATTAATATAAATTACTAACTAGAGAGTGAATAAGCAATTTCAAGTTTTGAAAATTAATTAATTCAACCTTTATTCTTTCTTCTATATGATAAACTATTTATGTTCTTCTTTGTTACATGTGCATAATTACCTTCTATCTTTATGATCAAGTATTTGTATTATTAACAAATATCTGAAATTGTCTGGCACGTTAGTCTAAGTTGCCTTTTTTTTTTTTGTTGTTGTTGTCAAAATGGAAATATTATAAATCAAGAAGAACTATCCAATCCCATCTGGGGAGAGATCATGATACAAAATGGAGTACAAATTTATGAAAGTTTTTGCTAAATAAGTAAGTATATTCATTTCAAATTAATCATCATCAATAAAGTACAAAATGATTGTTCACCACCTAAATTAACGAAAACTTAATATTCCACTTTCTACAGATTTTTCTATTCATATCATTGTTACTACTCTATGGTGAAGGCGAATTTTTTGCCTAACTATAGCCACACTTTTTGCAAAAAGTTGTTCCTTTGAGAGAACATTTATACCATGCAATCTATTGTTCATTTCCGTCCATATATTATAAACAATAGAACCAACAAGAAGTCTCACAAATACTGTTCGAAAACTTTTACCCTTACCGAAATAGTTACTCCACTGGACAATATTATCCCAGCTCGAAATTTGTCTATCAATTAAACACAGACTCAGGCTCTTCTTCTAGATTCTCGCACACAAACTACATTGAAAAAATAAGTGATTTCTATTCTCCACAACCGAGTAGCAAAATTCACATACACCATTTGTATTCAGTCCTCAAGAAAGCATCCTCCATTTAATAGGAAGGCGATCCATAATTGCAAGCCAGAGGATAAAACAATGCTTCTGACTACGAAATTTATCCCAAACAAGAAACCACCACGGCACAATAGGATTTCTACTCCTACTAACATCCCAAGCAGAAGACAAAGAAAACATACCATTTGATTCAGGTCGCCAAAGAAATTTGTCATCATTATGAGATTGAGGCATGAGGTTGTTAAGGTTATTGAAGATTTCCGCCATCTTGATCCCCAACCTTCCAGCACCATTCACCACCAGAAATGAACTTGGACACTTTGTCATTCCAACTAACAACAATATCATTTGGACAATGTGGAAATGACTAGCCAAACAACCAAAAGGAAGCCAGGAGTCGTGCCAAAAGAAAATAGAGTCACCATTACTGACCTTGCAATCCATATGCAATCGAACTTCATCCCTGACCTTCATCAACTTTCTCCAGGCCCAAGATGAACTTTTCATAACCTTAGCCACCCAAATAGAATGACCTTTAAGTAAGTTCCTGTCAACCCATTGTCCCCAGATAGAATCCTGTTTTGAGATGATATTTCATATATGTTTGAACATGGTTGCTTTGTTGATCTCAGTCAACCTCCGAAGACCCAAACCACCTTCACTATACGGCTTACACACATCTGCCCATGCAACTCTGGCACTGACTCCATTACCATCCTTGGCTTTCCACAAGAAGGAGACACATTTACTCTCAACAACTTTCACAATGCTTTTGGGAATAATAAAAAGACTAGCCCAAAAGGATTGAATATTTGACAGCACTGATTTGATCCAAACCAAACGTCCCAAAAAAGACAACCATCTGTTGGCCCAATGATGAATTATACTGGTAATCTTTTTCAGAAGATCATTACAAGAGTTAACAAAAAATCTTCCAGCAGATAAAGGAAAGCCAAATACCTGAATGGAAGCTCACCGGATTCAAAGTTCATGATCCCAAGTAATTGCTCCACGAGAATATCTCTGCATCCTTCAAAGTACATAAGACTCTTTTCATTGTTAATATGAAGACCTGAAAGCATACAAAAGATGTCAAGAGCACATTTAATAGCTGACACCGAGTCAGGATCAGCTTTTGAAAAAATCATAATATTATCGGCAAAAATCAAGTGATTGAGCTTTGTTTTAGAACACTTCGGATGAAAGGAGAAGGAATTCCACTGAGCAATTTTGTTCTAACAGTTGAGACAACACCTCCATTGCCAAAGTAAAAAGGTAGGGAGACAAAGGGTCCCCTTGCCGAATACCCCTCTTTCCCTCAAAATAACCTTCAAGTGAGCCATTGATGGAGATTGAGAATCTGGGAGTTGTAATACATGTCTAAACCCATTGAATAAATCTTCTCGGATAATTCAAAACAGCCATTGTGAATGTTGCTACCTTGCCAAATCATTATGACTGTTGCTAACTCAATTATTAAGTAATTGGGTGCAACTAACTTTTTTTGCAACCCAGTTTGCAGTTTTATTAGCATGCCGAGTGAGGCTAACAGATGGTCTAGAAGACAACCACCTACGAAGCTCCCTAATAATAGGATCAATTTTCTAGCTGCTGGATCAGATTTGGTAGCAACAAGGACCGCATCACTTGAATGAGTTTCTAAGGAGAAGTTCTTCGGTGCGCCTACACCCTGTGCTCCCTATTCACATGCATGTGAGCTCCACATATGTAAGGTCCACTTTTGTGTCTTTATAGTGCACCAAGCGCAGGCGCACCATAGAATTTTCCATTTCTAGCAAACATTAATCATTTACTTAATAATGCCCAACCCAAGAGAGGAAGAAGCCCTCGAATTGTTAAGTGATCACCCATTTGCTTGAGCCGAGAGATAACCACTTCTCACCGTATAACATCCAGTACTTTTTGTCAATGGCCAAATAAGCTTGACAGACTTATTACAAGTACGCAAATGGAGGTCCTGAACTTGTGTTCCAGTGCTTTCGGGAAAACATTCCCTTAAAACATTAGAGTTCCAGCTCAAAGGATTAAAGTCTAATAACTCCCGTCTTAGGGGCTTGGTACAGCTGTAGTGGAGTAAAATCGCTTTTACGAACTCGTGAATTCTATACTCTCAACTGTTTTAGAGTTTTGTTCTTCACTGAGCTGGTGCTTGTGTGGGACGCACTGTTGTACCCTGAAGTCTGTCAGTTGATGGTCGAATTTTGCCAGCTAGATTTCCACATTATAAAAAAAAAAATGTCTAATAAACTCGTAAACTTTGGAGAAGTTGCAATGCGCTGGTTTCGCCAATTTCTTGAAGCCTGGCCAAAAATGGTCCCAAATATCAATAGATTCACCATTTCCAACTAACCATCTAGCATGTAGCTTGAGAAAATGGCGACCTCTAACGAGGCTGCGCCAAACCCACGAGCAGCCATTCTTTTGCTTGGCGTTATTAGACTTTAATCCCTTGAGCGATTTCACAAGCAGCCATCTTAAAATTAGAGGCGCGTGTGGAAATCAAACTTTAAAAAAAGAAAAAAAATATTCATATATATATGTAATTTGTTTAAAAAATAAATGGGGTCCCTGATTTTTTACATTCATTTATCGTCAATTTTTTTGATTGAATTTTGGCCTCCAAAATCAAATTCATGGTTCCATCCCTGCTAATCACGTATAATGCACATGAAATCAAAAACCAAAATTTTCCCTATACTTCTTGTTTCGAAAAAGTGATGTGAGAAAAAAGTGGGAGTAGTTTCAAGTGACTTAATATGAAAAAAAAAATCATTTGAGATGATATTGATATGTTAGAAGATGATTAACAGAAATACTATCAGATGGTGCAAATGTATAATAGTTGTACAACATAATAGAACAAATGAAGATATAAGAAAATTTGGATAAAAACATAAAACTAGATCTGGCTTAGATGAAGTTAATTGAAGATAAGGCTTTCGATAGGAATATGAAATCATCTCATCTATATGACCGATCTCACTTAATAAAATAATAGATTTAAGGCTTGTTAGAGGCGTGAGCAAGACTCATGATTTGTCCTTGAAAAATTAGACAGAAAAACGTAATTTGAACGAACATTATCTCAATTTGTAAATATATAAAAGTATCAAATAATATTTTAAAATATTCGAGATAAAATTATGCGATTTTAAATTTAAAGACCACCTCAATAATTCACCCCTTTAGTTTAAGATTCAATCTTTGATTTAAACACATTTTCAAACTTAAAACTACATCTAACATTTTGCCAAATTAAATATAAGGTAATTATCTAAAAAAAATTAAATATAAAGTGTTAATTCGATCTATATGTCGTGAATTGGTTGAATGAAAATATTTTATTAGGTTAGTAGTGACAAAAAAAATTAAATATAAGGTGTTCCACTTTTGTTCGAACGCTAATCAGTCAACTTCACTATTTGACTCACACTTGTCCGTACACTATGATTCTCCGGCGAGTTTATCAGAAGAAGCCTTTCTGTTCCCACCGCCGGCTGCGGTGGTTCTACTCTTCCACTGCTGCGCCATCTCCGGCGGCCGGCGGCGGCAGCCAAAGCAGTCCTCCACTTCTGAATTCACTCTCTCATGCATCATACATCTTTCGTTCCACAACGTCATCAATTAAGTTTAGTGATGTAAGTTATAATTTTATTATTATTATTATAATATTAAAATTAATTAGTTACTTTAATGAAATCTTAATGTTTCAGGTTTAATTTTATTCAATTAATTAATTAATTTTTTTTGCATGTAATCTAACTTAAATATTTTTATATGTATCTATCCGTGTTTAACTGCTATCAAGTGATCGATCTTGCTTAATTAATTGACTCAGACGTGCTTAAGCACGTATTACCCGTATTGATAATAGTGGAGATTACCCGTATTGATAATAGTAGAGAACTGACTTCGAATAAAATAGACACGAATCTTTTACAAAACTAATATGGAACAGGATGTCCCATTGTATCTTAATGAGTTGTGTATCGAATGAGCTTGGTTTGATTACTCAATGAATCGATTTCAAAAGAGCTTTAATCAAGTTGACAGAAAAACCAAGTTTAAGTAGCTTGGATATTTTCGATACATTCATTCAAATAACAACTCATCGAGCTAAGCTGGAGCTGCCTTTAAATGGTTGAAGTTTGGCTTGATAATTTGCATGTGTACATTACATCCCTAGTCTTTGTAATTGTTGTAGAGCTGTTTCAACTAGTATATTAGAAAATGTATACATTCAACTAATGAAAATCTTATGACTAGCAACAGAGAGATACGTTGCACGTTAAGAAGCCAAATATATCTGTGTTTGTTCTTAAGTTGTGTTAAGATGGCTAGTGAAGTTTCGGATTTAGAAAAAGTGTCAATCTTGAAATGGCTGGGCTTTACTACATATCACCAGGATATAGCTGGTGTCTGTTTTACCAATGGCATGTTGCTTTTTGGGTCACTATTACTAAGCGTGAGGCGGAAAGTCAACTGACTGCTGTTAAGAATCATGGGTAAGTGGTAGGTGGAGTAGCCCAAGATCTTATATGGTGGCATTTTATGATTTTTCTATGCGGGAGGGGAAATGTATATTCTAACAATTGCATATCTTTTATTTGATTTGCTTAGGTGATCAAATTTGAGCATTCACCTAATATAAGGTTGCTTTCTTGTTGAATTGGGTGCCTATGTTTGTGTGTCCTTGATACTGTTTCTTTGGAATTGTATAGTTCTAGGAGCAAAAGTTGTACACGTCAGACATTAATTCATTTATCTTTGTGGAGTTCGTTGAAATCAGTGGACATTTTCTTTTCATTCCATTTTTATAGTTCTGTCCTTCTTTCGGTTGTTTTACAGTTGAAGTTTCCATATGGTATAAAACAATGTTGCTTTTCAACTCAAGGTTTGGCTAATCATCCAGTGGGCGGAATAGTTGATGTACCTTTAGCACAAACTGGCGAAGGTATTGCAGAATGTGAACTGCTAAAATGGTTTGTGCAGGAGGTGAGCAACTTGTCTGTTTCTCATAGAATTGGACTATGATTCCAGTGTTTTTTTGGTATTATTAAATCCAGTATTATCTTTCTTTTTAGATTCTTCCTTCTTTTTTCTCTTACGATGATACAGTATCGTGCAAACATGCTCAGTATTACTTAATGCATATGATGTTAAATAAATTGACTCCTGGAACATATTGTTCAAGAAGAAACTGTAGATGGTTTTACGTGCTATAGAATTCCTACATCATCATGCACCTCGTCTAGAAGCCTGGAAAAAAACGAATCATTACTGCCATCGAGTCTAGTGATTTATCTCTTCTCGTAATATCTAATGCTACTGGTAGCCTCTGGCTCATCGTATTACCAAGCTCTATGTTAAGTTATCTCCTGTAGCCCCAAAAGAGTGCTTCTATCAGCTTGATTTAATGGCATGGTAGTATGTGCTTAGTGTTAAAATTATTTCTTGCAGAGATTCCGTGCTGATTACTTAACTTAGTATTAGCTGTTATATACCAGTTTTATCAATTAGATGGACTTCAATGTACAAGCAATCTTTGATTTTAACAAGCATTTGTAGAATATGATACTGATGTAGTTATCCGGGCAGGGGGAACAAGTTGAAGAGTTCCAACCACTTTGTGAAGTCCAGAGTGACAAAGCCACCATAGAGATAACAAGTCGTTACAAGGGAAAAGTTTCTCAAATTCTTCATGTTCCTGGTGACCTGGTGAAGGTAACATCATAGAAAGTTTATTATAAATTGATTATCTTTTGTGGGTAAAAGTTCGATGTGTCTTCTGTGCTCCTTTATGTCCTTCTAGCATAGTAGCTAAGAGATATATGTACTAATATAAGATCACAGTTATCTTAAGAAAGCAAACATATTCATGAAAAGGTTTTCATATGCTTTTCAATAGTTTGATTGTGAATTGAATCGAGTGGATGCAAAGAATCCCTTCACTCAGGACATGATAGCTTAACGTTTTATCTTCCTTCTTGGTATTGATTATCATGTCATCCACTTGTAAGGTCTGGCGTTCTACCTTGTCTATCAATCTCATTTTCTTCTAGAATTATCTTCGACTTCCACCTTTAATATCAAGGTCTAGTGTCTAACCAGCTGTCAAAGGTTAAGCGCTCAAGCTTTGTGATGATTACAACAACTTCAGTTTCATTCAAAATTTGCAGGTTGGGGAAACTCTTATGAGGATGGTTGTTGAAGAAACTCCTATTTCCACTCAGACTGCTGATGCTTTCAAAACCATGGAGGCACTGGAGTTCAGTAAAGGTGACTCTGATGAGCAGAGCTCAGTTCCTAAAGAAACTAAGATTGGTGGTGTTTTAGCCACGCCTGCCATCCGTAACCTTACCAAGCAATATGCTATTGATATAAGCGATGTACGTGGAACTGGTAAAGACGGAAGGGTCTTAAGAGAGGATGTTCTCAACTATGCTGCGAACAAAGGAATAATCAAGGATAACCTAGCTTCCATAAGCACTTCTGGAGAAAAATCACAAGGAGAGGAGGTGTACCCAGAAGTTTCAGCTGCAAATGCATGGGAATACAAGGATAAGACTGTTCAACTAAGGTATATTTTTAACTCGAATAATATCACTAATAGCTTGTCTCTGTTGCATGTGACCCCAGGTGACAAAGATAGTCCTTATGTATTTATGCTCATGAAGAATGATAACTTGCTCGTAACTTCTATCTGTTGCTTAATAAAAAAATATTGTTAAAACTGGACGCTTCTTATTAAAAGCTATCTAGCTTTCATGACCTTAAAATTTTATATTTGTTGTAGAAAACCATCTAATTTTTGTTGCCAAAATTGCTTTTTGATTTATTTAGTCCCCATGAAGTATGGAGGTCAATTATTTCTTGCCTTTGCAGAGGGTTTCAGCGTGCTATGGTTAAATCAATGACCTTAGCAGCAAAAGTTCCACATTTTTACTATGTAGAAGAGATGATCTGTGATGCGTTAGTGGGGCTCAAAACATCTTTCCAGAAGGAGAATTCTGATCCCAATGTCAAGTTCACTTTCCTTCCACTTTTGATAAAGTCACTTTCAATGGCTTTGAGGAAATATCCCATGCTAAATAGTTGTTTCAGTGAGGAATTGTACGAGGTTACCATGAAAGGTTTGGAATCTTATTTTTTTGTCTTCTATATCACTTTTTGAGTTAGTCCTTAGATGATATGATAGTTTTTCAGTCTGCCCTGCACTATAGAGGATGATCTTTATTTCTCTCTTCTTTCTCTTGGTTTGGCTTTTAATTCTTTTCTTTCTTAAATCATCAACAGGTTCCCACAACATTGGCATTGCAATGGCTACTCCACATGGTCTGGTTGTACCAAACATTAAGAACGTTCAATCACTATCTATCTTAGAGGTGAATTTGTTGCTTCCAGTCTAATTAATGTGTCATTCTCCTTTCTTATCGATCACAATCCATCTGTTGAGGTCAACAATCTTGCATTTCTTTTGCTCTATTCGTACCTTAAAGGTCTGAAAGTATTTTAAAAGAGAATGAGTGTTGAAAGAGTAAAGGAAAGGTTTCCTTTCCTCTCATCGCTTTTGACAGTGTTGTGCTACCTGTATTAGTTAGATTCTTTCAAAGGCCTAAGTTTTAATTCAATCTTTTGCTGTAACAATGGTCAAGCGTGAACATAAAGGATTTAATGATCTTTCAACAGAGAGGGAGGGGAGCTGGGAGGGACAGAACTTATACGTGATAAAAATGACGTTTTGAAGAAATATATATCCCTCTGTCCCGGAATTAGAGTCCTTTCCTTTTCAGTCCATGCCAAATCCTGAAAGAGGAGTCCCCTTAATGGATATACTTTTCCTTCCAATTGCAATAAGTACCCTTGTCTAGGACAAAGAGTCCCCATATTTTGAATTACTCAAGAGGACAATTTGACAATTTGATCACTTCTCAAATACAAAACTCAAACTTAAACAGTTAAATGTCCAAAGTGGCACTCTCACTCAAGTTATGGGATGAAGCCTGAAGGGAGTAACAAAATGTGCATATAATTTTCGAAAAGCTGAATTCTAGACTTCTAGAAGTTTGATGTTCCTGTTTCATGCTTCGACTCAGGATACCACATTACAAATTAAAAGTCATGCTTTGATTCACTATAAATGTGCAGGTGTAATTTTCAAATAGCTGAATTGTGAATGTGTTTCTTCAGGTTTGATGAACAGGTTTTAGACTCTCACCTGCAGAAAACATATTACTTCATCCATCTCATTAGCTGGGTTAGCCATTTATCTTGTGCATAGCTTAAGCACAAGTGCTAACCTGTATAGAATGAAAATGTATGCAAAAACAAGCAGGTTCTTGCTCATGCCTGCTTGCCAAGAATTGTGGACATTAAATTCTGCTCTCCTGCAATAGGACAACTATAACTTCTCTTTCATGTGACACTGAATCCTACACCACGTAGAACAGTGAATGAGCAATTCTTTAGAATGTATCAACTGCATTTTACACTCAAATTTAACTTGTATTCTGGAATTTGTTCTCTTTCCCCATTCCTTTGTACGTGGTGTGAGTCACAATAGGAAAATCCAACTAAATGAGGGTATCCAGAGTAAATCTATATGCGTTCACTGGGATTTGGTAAATCTGAAGGCACTCACTAGGATTTGTGCATTCCATTGTTTGCCGAGGTTGACCGGTCGTTACTTGACATTAATGTCTTGAGTCAACCAAGCTGTTACTGATGTGGTGTATATGTCTACAGATAACAAAGGAGCTGTCAAGGCTACAACAGCTAGCTTTAGCTAACAAGCTTAGTCCTCATGATATATCTGGTGGAACTATTACTTTAAGCAACATTGGAGCAATCGGAGGGAAGTTTGGTTCTCCGTTAGTCAATGTGCCTGAAGTTTCCATAATAGCGATTGGCCGTATTCAGAAAGTTCCTTATCTTGCTGAAGATGGAACTGTGTATCCTTCTTCAGTCATGACTGTAAGTAGAGAACTCTTTCATTCGTATTATAAGCCTTACTAAATCTTATATTCCTCTTTTACTGCCTCTTTCACACACACAGGCATGCAGATACATGTGCTTTACCATGCCTGCAAATCCTCAATTCTGTTTACTATAATAATTGTCGATGAATTTCTTTGGTCTAGTCAATCTATATATATGCGAATCTACAACATAGGTTGCTCATGATTTGTAGTATTAGATTCTAATTATTGTGTGAAAGTATGATGTCTGTATGTGCAATTGAAGAATCTCAACCTGCTAAATCAATGACCATGCTTAACCTTTTTAACCAATGATATAGTGATGGTTTAGATATTTACTGCTACAGCCCCATGTATAACGTTGTTTTGCATGACTTTTCAATCTAATGGTCTCAACTTTTTCAATTTGCAAAAGAGGAAATATGAAAGGTTGAAGTATTTACGTTGTTCAATTGCTTCTGAGCCAAATCCTTGCAGTTGATTTTCTTATATAGCTTGAGGAGACCATTAAACATCTTCTCTTCCCTCCAATTCGAAAATACAATTCGACATAGTCAAGTTAATCATGTGCCTCCAACATATGTACCTTATCAACCCATAAAAGAGAACAGAAAGAAAAAGAAGACAAAATTAAGATTTGAAAAAGCAAAGAAACTATTATACAACTATCATAAAGAGGTTATACCAATTTCTAGTGTAAAAAGTGATGTATATCTTTTGATTATTCTTAATGCAGTAACCATAATAGCTTGCAATGTTTCTTTTCGACCGATCAGTTTAGTATTCTGTCTGGCCTGATGTGCTCCTTTTTCAGGTAAATATAGGTGCTGATCACAGAGTTCTTGATGGGGCAACTGTAGCAATGTTCTGCAACGAGTGGAAACAATACATAGAAAAACCAGAGCTTATCATGTTGCACACGAGATGACGGATCTTTGATAGACTAACGATCCAACAATCTATGTCTGTCTGTTGTGGTCAGCCTTTCCAGTTTCTTTACCGTTCTTCCTCTTGAGCAGTCACTTTTGAGCTACCGCTTTCTGATAACTGATTTTCCAGTATCATGTCAGGAAGATGAACTGATTGCAAGGTCATACATGTGGTGCAAGCTTAACTGAACAATGTGGATACACTGAACAAGTAACATTCTCCTTCTTGGAATCATGTCAATTGTGTATGACAACTAAAGAATTCGACGAGTATGTAATGTAATAAGTTCAAGGAATAAGATGCCTCGTTATGTTCATTTCGATTGTTGTTGAATTCATATAGTCGACTTTACCTAGTGAACTCTTCCTGTCAACAGTTAACCAGAAAACATTCAGATGAAATACAAAGTATTTTTTGGATAATTCAGTGAGTTTTATTTCCAAAAAAATTCCAAAAAAACACGCAGTAACAAGTACAGCCGAGATATGTTATACATCGGTCAAAGACCGCAGAAAAGTAAGAAATTACAAATGGACAGCATAGTAAAAAAGACAAGAAAATACCAACGGATAGCAAATCAAAAAGACAAGAAAATACATTAAAATCAAGCAGATCAAAAACAAGAAGGATTAAATGAAAGTAGGCTGAATGTCAGGTGGTACAGGCTTCCCGTTCAATAAGTCTTGAATGTCCTGTGAAAGTTTGCTTAGATTTGCTTTATCATCCTTCTTGATTTGGGATCTGAAAGATTCACCTCTCTCATTGCTTTGAAATGCCGGAATAATTTTACTTTGAGTACTTGAGGAAAACTTTTTGTGGGACGAATTCATCGGAGTAATCGAAATGAGTTTATTTGTACCTTTGCCATCGGCAAAGTTAACTTTAACCTCACCCGGCAATTCCACCTTCTTCCCATTGTCATGGTGGGGGTACCATTTGCAGGTCCAATTTTTGGAACAGTGATTTCAGATGAAATACAAAGTTGAGTGTGCTCTAATCACCAATAGTCTCCACAAGAACAATATCCATCCTTGAAACGATGAAACCGATTAGCATCCCTAACCACTATTTCTCTATTAACAATCTTGGATATTAGCTTTGTTGCAGAATGGCAATTCAGACATGCTCTTAGGTTTTTCGATATCCGAAGCGTGGTTCCAGGAGGGGTACTGATGAGCCCGAAAGCAATGGCTAATCTCTCACTATGATTACACAGAGTCACCACTTTGTCTTCACTGTCTAAATCATGCAAAGCAGATTCTGCATCTGGGACAAATCCAGCCTCCAACAACCTCCTCTCCAATCTGTCAAGCTCGCGATAAATTTCTGTCGACCTTGGGTGAGATTTGTCTCCCATACGAAAAGCCTGCAGTTTTTCATTAACCTCAATCATACTGTAGCCGAGATCTTTGCTTAATCCTTTCTCCTTCATCAGCACTCGTACTCTTGCTACGCCATCCCACATGCCCGCGGAAGCATAGAGATTTGAGAGCTGCACGTAGTGCCCTGTGTTGAAAGGATCCAAAGAGAACAGACTATCTGCAGCATATTCACCAAGTTCTACGTGGAGATAGATCTTGCACGCACTTAAGAGTGCTCCCCAAACTGATACTGCTGGTTCAATCGGCATATTCTTAATGAAATTGTACGCTTTCTGCAAATGTCCAGCACGGCCCAGCAAGTCGACTACACAAGCATAATGTTGGTGGCGAGGCTCAATCTCATAATCTTTCATGCTGTGAAAAATTTCCCAACCTTCTTTAACAAGACCTGAATGATTGCACGCTGTGAGGAGCCCTATAAAAGTGACATCGTTTGGGTGCACGTTGGCATGCTTCATTGCGTTAAAAAGATCAATAGCTTCTCTACCCCGACCGTGCAATCCATATCCCATGATCATGGCACTCCACACAACAACATCTTTACTTGGTATCAGATCAAAAACTTTGCGAGCCAACTCTACACTTCCACATTTCGCATACATGTCGATAAGAGCTGTGTTAACATAAATATCATCCTTGTATTCACTGGTACTCACATAGTTGTCCATCCATCTAGCTTGCTGAAGTGATCCCACTTGCGCGCAAGCCAGGACCGTGCATTGTACAGTCACACAATCCGGCCTAATCCTTTTCAAGATCATCTTATGAAAAAGCTCCACAGCTTCATCAGCATGACCGTTTTTAGCAAATCCAGATATCATGGCATTCCATAGCATCACATCCACAACCTCCATTTGATCAAACAATGCTTTCGCAACCATCACCTGTCCACACTTTGCATACATAGCCGTAAGTGCTACTCGTAGATCAGGCTCAAATTCAAGCCCCAGCTTAATCACTAAACCATGAACACATTTTCCTTGTTCCAAGTCCTCTACATCACTGTACGCCCTCAACACACTCACTAAAGCAATCCAATCCGGCTTCACACTCACACCTCTCGTTTCACTGAAAATCCTCAAAGCCTCCACAGGCTGCCCATTCTGAGCATAACCAGAAATAATCGAAGTCCACGAAACAATATTCCTCTCATCCAAACGATCAAAAACACCGCGAGCACGCTCAACATTCCCACATTTTGCATACATTGCCACAAGCCCATTTTGGACAAACACATCAGATTCAAACCCATGTCTAAATACTTGCCCATGAACTACACGGCCGACTTCAATATCTCCTAATCCACTGCAAGCCTTAAGCACATGGGGGAAAGTAAAACGATCAGGGCTAACAAAACCCTCTTGCATTTTCTTATACATTTCAATAGCTTCATTGAACTTATTGTGCCATGAATATCCCCTAATAATTGCGTTCCATAAGAACAAATATGGGTTAGGAAATTCATCGAACACGTTACGGGCATAGTTGATTTCCCCAAGATTTGAGCTAATGTGAATGAATTTTGTGATTACGAAACCATTGTGTTGAAGCCCAGATGCATATAACTGGGCGTGGATTTGATTCAGATGGTTTTTGTTTTCCGAAATTTCGAGAAGTGATGTGTAATAGGTTTCCGGATTTAAGAGGTTGTGGGATTGAAAATGTGAAGAATACCAACGTTGGAGAAATTTGAATTTAGCGGGAAATTTGAATTTGGCGGGATGTAACGGTCGGATTTTAGAAGAAAGGGAATGCTGGTTTGTGAGTGTTCTAAAGTGATTGACGTGTAGAGTCATATGTGTAACATTGACTTTTAGCTACAAAGTGTGTCACTTATGGAATGAGTTAAAGAAGTAAAGAATTTGAAACTCTATAACGTAGATACAATTATAATAAAATAATGGGAACAGTTTGCTCTCTCTTGTCTTGGATGTGATAATGTCATTCTCTCTCTAGATGAACTGCTGCGAGGGGATGAAGCAGTTGACACAAATAACTATAGTTGGTGAATGGTGATTCCACCAATATCTCTTAGAATGCTTTGGCAGTTTGACCAATTTAAAAGATACCGCGACTCGGGATTTGCTCTAGTGGTATAATTTTTGCTTTGTATGCAAAAAGTTTCGAGATAAATTTTTGTCAAATATAAATTCTTTTTATGTGATGTAATATGTAGGATTTTTTTAAAAAAAAATAAAGGACACTAATTATTATACTAAAGGATTGATTTCAATCAGTCCTGATTAATATTAGACCTCTTATATAAGATGAATTTTACAGATATGTGAGACTCATTCTAGTCTGAAGTGATAGAAGAAATTTCTCAAACTAAGGCTCCGTTTGTTTGCCGTAAAATATTTTCCCAGAAAATATTTTTCGGATTTTACGGTGTTTGGTAACACTGGAAAATTGGTCAACCGTAAAATGTTTTCCGGTCAAAAATTACGACTGCTTTTTCTTAATTTTACGGTGTTTGGTAACACCGGAAAATTAGTCAACTGTAAAATATTTTCCGATCAACAATTACAGCTAGTACAAAATTATGTAAAATCTTTTCATGTCCTTTGAGAGAAAAAAACATTTTACAAAACTTACGTCTCATCCAAACACTATAAAATATTTTTCAGTATTTTATTTTCCAGTAAAATATTTTCCTCCAATAAGTTATTTTACGGCAAACAAACAGAGCTCTATAAAATATTTTATTTTCCAGGAAAACACTTTCTACAGAAAATATTTTACAGAAACAAGTTATTTTACGGCAAACAAACGGAGCTTAAATCATTCAAACTCAACTTCAACTTTAGGAATTTTCTACTATACGGTTGGGGAACGGAAATTCTTCCGCAACTGAATAGACAATTAAATGCATAAGCCGCTGACATGTGTCAGTGCACATGCGGACAAACTTATTAACTAATTGTGAATCAAACCTTTAAAATATGTATGAAATGATTGAAATGAACATGACTAAAAATTAATAAATATGTAAAATGACCTAAATGAACAAGAGAGTAAAGACAAAAGTTTTTTCAAATGATAAAATTAGGTTCCATGTAGTGTTATTTATTTATTTATTTAATTTTTTTTTAAAACTTATCCCCACGTTTAGGGTTAGTCTCTTTCTTTTTTTTTTTGGTTCAAAATCTAACACTCATGCGTGTAATCAACGTAGCCAAAAAAAAGAATTTGCAAATGCGCTCTTTACATTTTACCATTTGTACTTCATCAGCATTAACAAATCCAACCATTAATATAAATAGTTTGTAAGATATTTGATCACGTGACATATTCATATAGTCAACTCCACTTAGTGTAAAAGGTAAATTATGCAAATAGTCCCTATTATTTCCTAAAAATTTAATTTAGTCCCCACATGTGACCCTTATTTGGGGACTAAAATAAAATATTTTGGAAAATAATAAGAATTCAATTGGCTAGTTTTGAATAATATTAGTCATTTTAAATCATTTTTGTAGATATTAGGGACTAATATAATTTTTTTACAATATTAATGACTAACTTAAAAAAATACATGTAAATAATAAGGACTATATGCATATTTTACCCAATTACAAATATCAAATCAAAGGATGTGATTTAAGAAGGACAAAATGTGTATATATAAGGAATATATTTAGTAGATCATCTAAAATCAATGTCAATATCTCATAAATAAAGCACAATAAATGTCAACTAACATAATTAATGTATCTTGTATAAAACGCAACTCATTCGTGTGAATACCTCTTGTAAAAAAAATTGATCAAGGCTTGGATTATTATTTATGAAGTTAGTTGATCTAATACTGATATTTATTTTTGTAGCTTGATATTTTATTATTGATATTTTATTATGAGCTTATATTTTTCTTTTCTTTTAGTTAATCAAATTGGAAGCTTTGATACTGTACATGTTGGACCAAAAATTTAAGAAACATGTAAATTGTTACGTCTCATGTTGATGGGTGTCATTTGTTTGCTCATTTTATTTTGTGCTAATGGACTTTTTTTATTTTGTGGTCCTTTAGTCATTTGCTCATTTATCATCCATTTTAAACCGTTAGGTATACGTATTATGTAAAATTACCTTGCACTTAGTGATTAAGAATAGATGAAAAACAAGTGAAGCACTAATAGTGAAAATATAAGCATTAAAAACACATGAAAATTAAAATCAGAGGTTTGGGGGTTGGGGGTATATAAGCATAAAAAAACACCATATGAAGTATTATTTATCGTCCATTTTGAACCGTTAGGGTGTTAGGTGTACGTATTATTTATGCTTATATTTTCACTTCATATATAAAATTAACACAATTTTTTATATATAAAATTACTATGAAAATTATGTTATTTTTTCTACAAACACCACAAACACAAGAATCATACCATATAAGCATTAAAAACACATGAAAAAAAACAACCATGAATATCTCTTCACAGAACCCTTAATTATATCAAAGTAAATGGTACCAAGAGATGAAGGATTTTTCTTTTGAAGACTTTTCTTCAAAAAAGTTGTGGTTAGTCAAAAT
Source organism: Ehretia macrophylla (assembly GCA_037974665.1). NCBI lineage: Eukaryota > Viridiplantae > Streptophyta > Magnoliopsida > Boraginales > Ehretiaceae > Ehretia > Ehretia macrophylla. The sequence continues at coordinate 15,278,388 of CM075768.1, read as the reverse complement.
ACTTCGAGCAACAACAATTTTTTTTACATACTAGGAAGCTCAACAACGATGCATATTCATCTTAAAGAATCAGACGATCGAACAACAAAAAACAAGAAATAACAAAAAAGTAACGAAACGAAACGAAGAACGAACGAAGAAGAACAAGTTGTGGTTGAAGACGTTTCTTTCAAATCCAAAAGATGAAGGGGTTTTTGTTTTTGCTAATTAGATGAAGGGGTTGTTTTTGTTAGAGATGAAGAGTCGTTTTTGGGAGAGATGAAGAAGACTGATCTCGGGTATTGGACGAGGGTGCAAAGGTAATTTTGGAATTGATATTTCCTATGTGATATGTTTCCAGAAGGGCAATCTCATAAATACAGCATTGAAAGGTAAAAGTGGTCATCGACACTTATTTCAATATTAAGGGTACATGCATAATTGTGGTCTAAATTGACATTTTTTTAAATTAAAAAAAGAGATAAATATCAACCATTAATATTCACCACAATAAATCAACGGTTCAATTTCACCCTGCTGATGTGGCGTCTTCCGTATAGAAGACGAACCCTCAACTTTGTAGCATGACACAACCTATTTGTCATCTCATGTGACCTCTTGAAGTTTTCATGCAACGTGTTTTGAGTAATATAACTATGGGGAAAACTCTTTTTTTTTTTTTGGGTCCAGGTTGGAAAAACTCTTAAAACATTACAACTGAATGTAGGGGTAATCTCGCAGTGTGTGGGATCTACTCGTCCCTCAGTCGATCCATCCGACTGTCTTATTTTTTAGCATTTTCCTAACGATAGAATTGAGTAAAGTTAAAGCATTAATTCATGAGCTCAAGAAATTAGTTCATGCATTCCTAAAGTTATCGCCGTACGAGTTATAAATTCAATCACGCAAACAGCCTCATGTAAATATAATAACCCCCAAAATGGATCAAATTTTTCTCTAAATTAATTTTGCATATAAAAAGAGTTTCGTGCACCCGCTACTCTTTTAATTAAGGCACCTCGCCAATACATACCCTTCTCCTGTAAAAAGTTTATCAAAATATCAAAATTTCAATCCAAGTGTTAGCCGGCTAGGAGCAAGTCCTTCTTTGACATAACTATGCAAACCAAGACTAATGGAGAGATATACCACATGGCTTGATACCAATTAATCTCGATAATATCATTGAAAGATAAAAAACTGGAAATAATCAACTATATTTTGTATGCTAAACATAGAATGGTGATGGATAGTGACAAGAATAAGACCTACATTATTTTTAGCATGAAAAACTAATAGATGAAATGATAATGTATTTGAAAGCGAACGAAGGGAAGCAACTGGGCTAGACTGCTGGTGTGTTCACCATGGCTTAAATGATTGAATCACTAATGAAACTGCAGTCATTCTAATCAGATAATCCAGAAATTTCAGAATCAAGCACTTGTGTTACATCTTCACAAATCTACATGAACAATAAGTAAAATTATTTACCTATTTATCAGTAAAAAAAATTTCATTAAGATACTAAGGGAAACCCTCAAAGCTGTACCATCTCAGGGACATCAGAAATGATTCAGTCAAGGCTCTAATTCAAAGAAGAAGGTAATACCTGTTATTTACATGTCATATCTAGTATTCAGTATTTGTCTCGATTTAATACCTGCAGCCTCGTGAGAAACTAACGATTGGGCCAAATATTTCCAAGACCAACCAGGGAAAGAATCAAGCCAAGGTTGTTAATTGGCTGAACCGAACGACTCTCGCAATTTGGTAAAGACACATCATGTGTGTCTCACCTGTCTAGAGAGTCGTTTGATTCCAACTGTCCAAACCCAAACATTTTCCTCCAATTCAATATATAATAGCAGTAAGACTGTTAATTTACCAGTTTTCTGATGCCACTCTTATCACCACTTCGAATAACATATACGAAAAATTCTTCAGTGTGGCTGTGGCAGACATCCATTTGGAGGACACGTGGAGGTTTAGGTCCACGCGGACAACATGTGAAATTATGTGAAATTAAGTAAGGATAGGTACTTGTGAAAAATTACCAACTTACTCTTGATATAACCTCATATTAACATGTGTCAAATTGACTAAATTGAACATGAATAAAATAAATAAATAAAAATCACACCCACCCCTATCACACCCTAAAACCTTTAGTTTTCCATAGAAATATCACTCACACACACGAACATATACTCGCGGCGCACACACACAGGCACCCAAACGACACACGCACACAACTGATCTTCCCATCCAAACAACACACACTCGCGAGAAAGGGAAAGAGGTTAGGGTCTGGTTCTTTACTTCGAAACGAGACTGAAAATCGCAGACACACACTCATGGACCGATTTTTGCATACTCAACACCAACACAGACACTCGAGGGAAGGAAAAAGGTTAGTTTTAGATTTTATTTCAAAAGTATCGTTTTTGTTGTTTGGTACAGTTGCATGTGAATGGCGGAGCTATGTTACACTCAGTGTATGCACTGAGATATTTTGGTAAATTTGATTTATATAATAATAATAAAAAATACCCTAAGACAGATGTTGAGGAACTCTAACTGGGAATTATTGAGCCTTCTTTGATGGCGTTGGCTCCCAAATACAATAAAGACAAGACGATTTACTGCAAGTGCTATGCTCATCTACATGCAAGGGCTGTGAATTGCAAAAACAAGAAATATGGCCACAACAATCAGCAATCAGCAATCAGCAATCAGCTAATGAACAATTTATTTTGCTCTAACGAAATCAAATTTCCATAAGTCAATAGGTGTTTATTGAAGGAGATGTTCATTGTAAGACTAACTCCAACAGCCTCCCTATTTTTTTCTCTATTTTAGATAGTTTAGACTTGCCTCTTTATTTTTAGAGGTTCTCTATTTCAGTTTCACTTCAGCAGCCTCCTTACTTTTAATTCTCTATTTTAGATAGTTTAGACTTGCCTCTTTATTTTTAGGGGCTCCCTATTTCAGTTTCACTTCAGCAGCCTCCCTACTTTTAATCTCTCCTTATTTTAGGAACTCTCTATTTTAGTTTTACTCCAACAGTTTCTCTATTTTAGGGACTCCCTATTTCTTTTTACTCTAATATATATCTATTTTAAATTAAACACACCATTTCAAAAGTAAAAAAATGACATAGTATAAATAAAAGAAATACTAGATTGAAAATGTAATTTTGAAAAATAAAAACACTCCACAAACCCTCCCCCACACACATTAATCAATCGTTTTCTGAACTATTCACTATTCTGTTTTTCTAATATATCCCCTTTTATTTTTTTATTTACATTTTCATTTGTTAAAAGTGATATTTTATTTTAATTATTAATATTGTTCTAACCCAATATAAATTAATTTTACCTAACAAAATTCAACCCACTATAAAATAAATCTGCCCAAAACCCAATGTAAAACAATTCTACCCAAAAAGAACCGCCCCAATACCATCATATTTCATTTTCTGCCAAGCCTCCCTCCCCAATGGCACATCAACGTTCTCTCCAAACCCCTCATCTCCTCTCTCAATCACCATTATCACGACAGCCACTATCTCTACAGCCAAGTACCACCACCACTAGCAGGCACCACAAAACTCCATATCATGGCAGTCACCACCTCAACCAGTAGCCACCTCCACACACCACCACAGAGAATTGTCATGAAAAAAAAATATAAGAAAAAAAAACAATAACTTCCACTTTCAAATTGAGTTTTTTGTTTTGTCTGATTTGGTTTCTTTTTTTGTTTGATTTTATTTTTGAGAATTTGATTTGTTTCACAATTGGGTCTTGTTTGGTAATTTTTTTTTTCAAAACTTGTTGGTGATTCTTTGAAGCACGATCTGTGTATAAATACACAGATCATGCTTCAATCTCCAACGGTAATAATTATGGCCATTGGAGAGCTTTTTAGATTATTTTTTTTTTCCACAAAGTTTTTGGGATGTAGAGCGAGAATTAGATTTTGGATCGGGGCTCCCAATTATAGGGAGCACCACATAGGGATTCTGTTGGAGGGGTTTGGTTAGATTTGGCTCCCTATAATAACTTAGGAGTTATTATAGGGAGTTTGTTGGAGATGGTCTAAGAAGATGGTAGAATGGTAAGTAGGACAGATTGTCTCAGATTCTGTCTTTTTAATTAAACTAAACAACTTGTATGATCTCTAGTTTGGAGTCCACTCTCAAATCTCAAGTTTGTTCTTTGTTTTTTCAGACTAAACAACTTGTAATTTTTGTTGCTTAATATTATTTTAATTATATTTTGTAATTTTAGTCAGTGACATATTTCATGGAATCTACAACGAGTGATTCAATAATTTTAAAATATGATGTCACACCAAGGAACTATAGTTATTTATTTTTCCCTATTTTTTGTGTTATGTCATTACAATGTGATATGTTTTCGTGTTTAAATTTTTTAATTGCTATAAAGTGTATTTTATGAAGGATAGTTGTGCCTTAAAGATTTCATATATTTTTTAATTGCTATAGAATGTATTATATGAAGGAGAGTTGTGCCTTGAAGACTTCATATGTGTTATAATGTGTGTAAATTAAGCATTGGTTATGCATAGATGAGTATTCCCGAAACCTTGGCTACTAGTTGCGCACTGTAGTACTTACCCTGACCGTTGGGGCCTGTCTCTTCCCCTGTGTGAAGATCTGTATATATGTTAGATTTAGATTTTTAGGGATTGGTGATATAGTTATATGTTGTTACGATTTTTTTGTGCATTTGTTTTATTTTTTGATTTTTGTCAATTTAGATTTTTGAATTTTGCTTACGATATGGTTTGCTACCCTGGTTCTGTTCTCCACTTCAAGAATACTAATGCACGTTTTTACTTAGCTCTTCATACTAACATCGCCATCAATCTCTCTATTCTGTGGACCTAAGACTGAAAATATTGCAAATTGTAATGTAGATCTCAAAACTAGTTCTCTGTTTTCTACTTACTGGAAAATATGCTATGTATTTTAATTGTCACTGAATTCATTCCCTATGGAGATTTATGAGTAAAGAGAAATGATGTAGAAAATAAAAACCAGTCTTAGTGGTTGAAAAGAATTTTGGGTTGATTTTATTCAACCTTTGTATTGCAATCTGTAATATTTCGATCTCATAGCAATGTAGAAGAGCTCCAATATTTTGAAAGTTGAGATTGAATATAGCGAGGAGGTGGATGAAGAGATTTAAGTGCTTGATGACGAGGAAAGTAAAGGAAGTGAAGAGATTGAGGCATCTATATATGTGTCATTTTGAGGTAGAGGTCACCCATAAAAAAGCTTATCTGGTAATTATCCTTTTATCTCGTTCATAAAAAATTTCATTTTCAAAATACATTAAGCAACATAATTGCATGCTAATTTTGTATTTCGATGTTGTAGCTGCTTAGAAAATCATTCGTCGAAGGGACGGGAATACACCACGTTGGAGAGATGATATTGGTAGATTCCGCGGACAATACACCATGGGAAAAGACTGGATGGTATTAGACCATATTGATGAAAATCGTTTTCGGCTGTGGATAAATAGGTTTGGCGGTAGCAGTGTTGGCAGTTGATTATGACCCCTTTGTTATGAACAATTTGGACTTTAGGACTTTTGGATTTTGGACAATTTTTTTTGTTTGGCTTATATTTTTTCCGATAATTATGTCCGAATTCTGGTACTTAGTGATATTTTTGAGTAGGAAAGCCTTGGATATTTATTATTTATTTTGTTAATTATGTAATGAGTAGATGAATGGCTTAAATTTGATATCAAAATTCCAAAGGCACATCGTAAGAATGGGTAATCGGATGCCGATTTGCATCCCTGATTAAATGAATCAATGATTTGTCTACTAATTTGTACTTTAAAGTATAGTAAATGTATGAATTAATTTTTGAGCCACTCGATAGTTTGAATAAATAGAATAAATGAGTTTAATTTACAACCAAAGACCTTTCTTTATTTAAGAGGTAAATAGGAAAATGAATCAATAATTTTTGTACTTTTTGCGAGTCTCAAGTACAATAAATGAATCAATGGATCTTCAAATCACTAATAAGAGAAGAGTTCACACTACGTTTAAAGGATAAGAATTCTTTGCATTTTATATATATATAAAATCAAATATATTTAACAGAATAAAGTTTGAAACACATGAAAAGAAAGGTATATAAATCTCTTTGAGATTTTTATTTAAAAAGTGATGGTAAGTTACTTCTAGAAGAAATATTTGATTAAAAAAATGTTTTCTATTAAAATTACTTCTTAAATGAAGTCTTTGTTTATTAAATTGGCAAAATGAAGTAGCAATAAATTAGCCACCTCTAATTAATGTCATATCTCATAAATAAACCATAATAAGTTACAACAACACAATCAATATATCTTCTATAAATAAGATGTATAACTCATATGGATGGTAGACAAATTTGAACTTCACATATAAATTAGTAGAAGAGCAATATTGTTGAGAGAATAGGAAAATATCGATTATTTATGAGGTTAGTAAGAACGTATTAAAGAATGTTTAAAATTATGGTTCATCTTAATATTTTCTACTGATTGTATAATTTTCTAGCTTAGCTTAGCTTTAGTGTTTGTATGTTTGCAGTAATATATTTGCATCTTGCATCAATAATGTGAAATTTTTTTGATCTTCATTCGAGTAGTACATGTTAATTTTTTGTTGTTTGATGTAGTTTGTTTTCTTAGCACCAAATGATGTGAATATATTTTATTTCCTCTTCTATCTCGAGTAGTACATGTTAATTTTTTGTTGTTTGATGTAGCATGAGTCCAAAAATAGAACCTGTGACATTTTGAATGAATTTAGATTGTTTGCCTCTAGATTCGGGATATCATGAAATGGAAACGTAAAATGCTTTATTCTTTTTTATGTTAAAAAAAAAAAAATTTAAGTTCAACTATTGCGAGATTCGAACCTTGGACTTTTAACTTGAGTTTAAGATTGTTTTCCACTAAGCTAGAGATATCATTTGGCATGAAATAGACATGCAAATTTTTTTGTTCTCTTTTTTGTTTAAAAAATTAAAATTTTAAGTTTAGCTTTTGCAAGATTTGAACCTAGGACCTTTAGCTTAAGATAAAGATTGTTTGCCGTTAAACGGGGGTATCCCTTGGTATGAAATGGATATCCAAATTTCTTTATTCTGTTTCTATTAAAAAACACTAAAATTTTAAATTTAGCTTTTGCAAGAGTCGAACCTAGGACATTTAACTTGAGTATGAGATTGTTTTCCACTAGGCTAGGAATATCCATTAACGTTAAATTGACAGGCAAAATTATTTATTCTCTTTTCTATTAAAAAAACTAAAAATTTTAAGTTCAACTTTTGCAAGAGTCGAACCTAATTTGAGTTTGTTTGCCACTATGTTGGGGATATCCCTTGGCACGAATTGGGCATCCAAATTTATTTATTATGTTTATATTAAAAAAAACTAATATTTTAAGTTCAGGGTTTGTAAGAGTCGAACCTAGGAACTAATATTTTAAGTTCAGTGTTTGTAAGAGTCGAACCTAGGACCTATAACTTGAGTATGAGATTGTTTTCCGCTAGGCTGCGACATCCCTTAACATCAAATTGACAACCAAATTTATTTATTCTCTTTTCTATTAAAATAAAATAAAATTTCAACTTTAGCTTTTGCAAGATTTGAACTTGAGACCTTTAGCTTGAGATTGAGATTGTTAACCGCTAGGCTGGGACTATCCCTTAAAATCATGTTGACAAACAAAATTCTATATTCTCTTTATTGTTAAAAAAATAAAATTTGAAGTTTAGCTTTTGCAATTGTTGGGTGTATTATTGATATATGATTTCAGCACATTTTCACTTAAACTTTGTTAGTTTTTGAGTAATTTATGAGCAATTTGATTGGTTGTCTTTGATTTGCATTGTAGGTAATTTTCAAGAGACAAACTAAGTTTTGAGGCAAAGATTGAAGAGAAATTGCAAAGGATTGGATTTTATGCAACTTGTGGATAAATTGCTGAAAATTAAAGTAGCGCAGTCATAGCGCAGCTGTGCAGTATTGCAGGATTTTTAAGGGTAATTTTGTAAAAATGCGCGAAAAGAAGAAACCCTATGTTAAAAGAGAAGGAAATAAACGTTTAAGAGAGCTTTTGGGAGGCAGCCATCATTGAGGAGAAGAAAAGAAACATTTCAGAGGGAGAAAAGAGAGGATTCGCGAGTTGAAGACGGAGGAACGATCCGGAGACGGACTTCTAGCCCAATTCTTCTCCAAATCTTAGTTTTCTTTATCTTTCTTATCATGTTTTACGTTACAATTGAGATTTTATTTAATTTCATTATGATGTTCTAAGTTATTTTTCTAGGGCTACGATGTAGCCAGATTATGAATATTTGATGTTTTTGGTTTTGAATTAATTGATGAACTATTCCATATTTGCGTTGAGTATTTTTTGCTGAGTTTAATGCTTGTGGTTGCCTGATCAACAATTACATGATTCATGATTTAGTTTGAGACTAAGAAGTGATAACTAAATTAGACCACGTATAAAATACTATTAAATCGTCATAAGCTAGAGATAGTTATGAGATCTAGTGCAGCATTTGAATTTCTAGGGCTTAAAGCGTTCCATGAGTTCACAGTTATCACAGAGATGTAGTTAGCTTGCTTATTGTGATAGGTTATTGATGCTTGAGAAAGATTAATACCTACCTTAGCGAAATTGCTGGCAACGTAAGGAATAGGTTTCAATTGATTTAGATCAATAGTTTCAAATATGATTAATCTTGGTGAAGTCGGAACCCCTAGAGCATTTTAATCCTTGATTTATCTTCTTTATTAATTTCGTATTCGCTTTAGTTGTTAATTCCAAAAGTACTTTATTTATTAGTTTTTACTCAAAATCTCTCATATTTGATTGTCCAAATAAAGTTAAAGCTAAATTAATTTCGGTAGTTAGTAATCACAGTCCTCGTGGGAACGATCTTTATTCATCATTTTATTACTTGTTATGATACGTGTAATTGTGTTAGAATTCACACAACAAGTTTTTGGCGCTGTTGTCGGGGACTGTGCAATTATTAATATCGATACCAAATAGCTTTGATTTTACTTTGGATTTTATTTTATTTTGTTTTGTTCTCTTATTTTCGTTACGTGTGTTTCAGGAACATATTCCTTTAGGTGTATGCGAAAGTTGGGAGATAGCAATTTGTTGTCTTTCGATCCTGAGATAGAACAAACCTGTCGGAAGAACAAAAAGGAGAAAAGAGCTACTACAACTACCCATCATTTGCAAGAAAATATGGCTGACATCGTGGTAGCACAAGAAGGAAATAATCAGAAAAATTCGCCTAGAACACTGCGAGAGTATGCTTTGCCACCCACCGAAATTCAACCTGTGATTAGAAGGCCAGCAATTCAGGTGAATAATTTTGACTTGAAGATAGTGACGCTGCAGTTGATTCAGAATATTCCATTCCATGGACTGCCTTCTGAAAATCCTAACTAGCACATAGTGAATTTTTTAGAAGTCTATGGAACAGTTAAGTACAATGGAGTCACTGATGAAGCTCTGGGCCTTCGCTTGTTTCCTTTATCTTTAAGGGATCAAGCTAAGGAATGGTTGAACTCGCTGCCTTCAGATTCAATCACTACTTGGGAGGATTTGGTGCACAAGTTTTTGTCATGATTTTTCCCACTTGGAAAGACAGCAAAGCTGCGCATAGAAATTAATAATTTTGCGCAACATAAAGCGGAAACTCTATGTGAAGCGTGGGAAAGGTATAAGGCACTGCTGAGGAAGTGTCCTAATCATGGTGTACCCAGGTGAATGCAAGTTCATAATTTTTACAATGGGTTAATTAGTTCCACAAGAACTTTGATAGATGCATCTACAGGAGGAGCTTTAATGAACAAGACAGCAAATGAAGCTTATGCGTTGCTAGAGGATATTGTTTTGAACCACCAGCAGTGGTCAAGTGAGAGAGTCGCACCAAAGAAGACAATTGGGATTCATGAGATTGATGCCATAATCGCCTTGACAGTGAAAATTGATAATCTCACGAAACAGTTGCAAAATAATCAAATGATTGCTAATGCTATCCAAGCGGTAGTGGTGTGCGAGTTTTGTTATGGTCCACATCATAGTGTAGAATGTCATGTTGGAAATCCATTTGCGCAAGGCACAGTAGAACAAGCACAGTATGTGTGGAATTTTAATGGGCAGCAGCACAATCAGTACTCTAACAGATATAATCCAACTTGGCGTAATCATCCGAATTTCTCTTGGAGAAATACTCAGAATGTGTTGCAGCCTGAGCAGAATAACCCCCACCAGAGAAGAAGGTGAACTTGGAGGAGGTAATTGCTCAATTGGCGAATTCGCAGACACAGTTGGCTAATTCCCAGACTCAATTTATGAACGAAACTAGGATAAGTCTCCAGAACCAATCTGCACAAATCAAAAATTTAGAGGCACAGTTTAGCCAAATGGCTACCATGTTTTCAGAAAGACAACAAGGGAATTTGCCTAGCACTTCAGAGGTAAATCCTAGAAGAGATGACATAGAGCATTGTAAAGCGATCACTTTGAGAAGCGGCAAAGAGTTAGAGGAGCCAGTGAGAGCTAAGAAGGTTGAAAAAAGTGAAGCAAAGAATGAGGTAGAAGATAAAGAGAAAGTAGAAAATCAGCCACAACCTATGAAGGAGTCGTATGTAGTTGTGCCATTCCCTCAACGATTGCAAAAAAATAAGCTTGATAAGCAATTTGCTAAATTTCTTGAAGTCTTCAAGAAACTTCATATCAATATTTCATTCGCGGATGCACTTGAACAAATGCCTAGTTATGTGAAGTTCATAAAAGACATTCTTTCAAATAAGAGGAGGCTTAGAGATTACGAGACAGTTGCACTTACTGAAGAGTGCAGCGCAATCCTACAGAAGAAGCTACCATAAAAGCTCAAGGATCCAGCGAGTTTTACTATTCCTTGTGAAATTGGTAATGTTGTTTTTGAACGAGCTTTATGTGATTTGGGTGCTAGTATTAATTTGATGCATTTATCTATTTTCAGGAAGCTTGGATTGGGTGAGGTGAGGCCTACAACTGTTACATTACAATTAGCTGATCGTTCGCTAAAGCACCCCAGAGGAATAATTGAAGATGTACTCGTCAAAGTTGATAAATTCATTTTTCCTGTAGATTTCATAGTGCTTGATATGGAGGAAGATAAGGAAATTCCTATCATTCTTGGAAGACTTTTCCTTACAATTGGAGGAGCCCTTATTGATATTCGAAAGGGTGCGCTTCGGCTGCGAGTACAAGACGAAGAGGTAACCTTTAATGTGTTCAAAGCTTACAAGTACCCAGAAGCGAGTGACAGTTGTTTTTGCATTGATGCCGTAAAAGCTATAGTGTCTAACCATGGGGGTCAATTGGATCATGTAGAGGCTAGCTTGTTACAAGATGATTCTTTTGTTCCGGTACGATTAGAGCACAAAGAATATTGGTCTATTAAACAAAACATGGGTGTGCAAGCAGCAGATAAGAAAGAATTGTGGCAATTGAATGAGCTGGAAGAATTAGGTGATGAAAAAGATGAGAATTCAAGAAGTTACAAGGAGATGACAAAAGAGTGGCATGACAAACCTGTTTCAGGAAAAGATTTCTCTCCTGGGCAACAAATACTTCTCTATAACCCACGGATTCCATGAAAATGCAAGTCAAGATGGTCAGGTCCTTTTGTCATAACGAAGGTGTTTCCCTATGGAGCTATTGAAGTAAACCATTCAGAGAAAGGAACATTCAAGGTTAACGGACAACAGTTGAAGATTTATTGGGATGATGAGTTTGATAAGCAAAAGTCCGTTGTTCACCTCAACTCAGCCTGAGAAATTTCTCTGTCGGGCTATCGACGTTAAAACAAGCGCTTTTCGGGAGGCAACCCGACGTTTCTGACTTTTTCCTGATTCAATAGTTAGTTGTTTTTAGTTAATTTTTAAATTATAGTTGTTGAAGTTAATTGTTGATTTTATTGTCATGATAGGTTCAAGACTAAGTTTGGGGGAAGCCAAGGCAAGGAGAGGTTCTACCAAGTTATTTAGAGGAGAAAATTGGGAGAAATTCGTGTTTGGAGTGAAGAGGTTGCGTGCATAGAAGAGGAAAACAAGAAGAAATAATGTTGTGCAGTAGCGCTGCTGCGCTAAATTTTAGCGCAGCTACGCTGGCGTCCTTAAAAGTTACGTTTTTACAATAGCGCTGTTGCGCTAAAAAATGGCGCTACTGTGCTGGCGTCCTTTGCATTGACGTTTGAAAAAAAAAATAGTAGCGATGTTGCGCTAAAAGAAGCGCCACTGCGCTAACGCTGTTTGATGTTATGTTTTTGAAATAGCGTTGTTGCGCTAAAGAATGGTGCAGTTGCGCAGGCTTCTACAGTGACGTGAAAAAAAAATGAAAAAGAAAAAGAAAAAAGGAATCACCATGCCGCCGAAGACACAGTACCACCTCGGGCTCACGTCGACGACGATACTACTCAGGGAAGTCCTCTGGTTGCTTTAATTTCATGTTTTCACATTGAGGACAATGTTTATTTCTCAGTTTGGGGGTGGTGTTTACTTGTTTGTTTGCGTACTTTTTCTTTTCATATTTGTTTTTAAGTGTTTTCTTTTCATCAGTTTTGTTATTTTTTTTTTTATTATTTGTTTCATTTAGTGCTAAAAAAAATTAATAAATAAATAAATAAGAAAAAAAATTGAAAAAATTGTAAGTAATGCTAAAAGATAATAAATAGGCCGATGATGAGTAGTGTATGAATGACATGATAGAAATGAGGATAATTGACTGAAGCATAGTTTTGTTTTATGGAAAATCTCCATTTATTGCGCACTTAGCCTTGCCTAATTATGTTGTTGCTTAGAGAAGGGTTATGTGAGTTTAAGTGAAGAAAAAAAATGAAAATGAATGAGTATAGGACTTTAGAACTTGCATGATTGTCACTTGAGGCAAAATCCTAGGTTGCATAGCATTAGAGAAATGATTTAGGCCATCTTTGGATCGTTTGAGCCTTTCAAGCCAACCCTTGTAATAATTGAATATCCCTAGTCCACCAATTTGAGCCTAATTAGCCTTTTCTTTCATGTGCAACCTACAAATTCTTCTTTAACTTGTCAAATTAATTATCCCAATTAATGACCTTTTTACTTGTAACATATGATTGTTCTAGGATGAATATATAGAGCCATGTTTTGTATTGAATGATTGGAGGTTTGATGATTTGGTGATGTGTTGTTTTGTTTCAGAAAAAAAAACATGAAATATTGAGACAAACAAAAGAAAAAGAAGATAATGAAAAGAAACGAGAAGAGCCACACTCCTTATAATTAATATCAAAATGCAAGTTTGGAGGAGTGTGGACTCTATATGTCTTCAAATGTTGTGAATGATTGTTGAGGAAGTGAAATGAAAGATGAAAGAAAAGAGATATGTTGATTAGTTTTGGTGGTACGAAGTAGAGTTGGCATGTGCTCCATTAAACATCCTCGAATAGTTGTGTGCTTACAGGTATTTTAGCCTTATGTTATATTCATTATCCTACCTTGACCCTAGCCACACATTACAGCCAAATGTAAAGTCCTATTAATCTTTATGCTATGATTAACCTATATTAGTGGAGAGTGACATGAAAAGTAAGCATATGAAGTTCTAAGTGATTGAAAATAACAAATTCACATTGAAAACTCGCTTAGCTTGCATAAACTCATCCGGGTATAATTGATTAGGATAGGGGCTATTCATACACTCACTTAGGGGATTTGAAGTAAAATAAAATTATGTGAAGTTAATATTTCTCATGCTTATGATTGAGAGTCACCACTTGAGTTGTGAAATAAAGCTACTGAGGCCGTGAAAATTTACTATCCTACAGCATTGCTTTCATGGGTTTTCGTGTGTCAAGTCTTTAGTTTTAAGTTGTTTCTTTCTTTAGTTATGTCTTTTGTTGAGGACAAGCAAAGCTTAAGTTTGGGGGTGTTTGTTGGGTGCATTATTAATATATGATTTTAGTATCTTTTCACTTAAACTTTGTTAGTTTTTGAGTAATTTATGAACAATTTGATTGGTTTTGTCTTTGATTTGCATTGTAGGTAATTTCCAAGAGACAAACTGAGTTTTGAGGCAAAGATTGAAGAGAAATTGTAAATGATTGGCTTTTATGCAACTTGTGGATAAATTGCTGAAAATTAAAGTAGCGCAATCATAGCTCAGCTGTGCAATGTCGCAGGATTTTTAAGGGCAATTTTGTAAAAATGCACGAAAAGAAGAAACCTTATGTTAAAAGAGAAGGAAATAAACGTTTAAGAGAGCTTTTAGGAGGCAGCCATCAAGGAGGAGAAGAAAAACAACGTTTCAGACGGAGAGAAAGAGAGGATTCGCGAGTTGAAGACGGAGGAATGATCCGGAGAGGGACTTCTGCCCCAATTCTTCTCCAAATCCTAGTTTTCTCTATCTTTCTTATCATGTTTTACGTTACAATTAGAATTTTATTTAATTTCTTTATGATGTTCTAAGCTATTTTTCTAGGGCTACGATGTAGACAGATTGTGAATATTTGATACTTTTGGTTTTGATTGATTGATGAACTATTCCATATTTGCGTTGAGTATTTTATGCTGAGTTTAATGCTTGTGGTTGCTTGATCAACAATTACATGAGTCGTGATTTAGTTTGAGACTGAGAAGTGATAACTAAATTAGACCACATATAAAATACCATTAAATAGTCATAAGCTAGAGATAGTTATGAGATCTAGTGCAGCATTTAAATTTCTAGGGCTTAAAGCGTTCCATGAGTTCACAGTTATCATAGAGATGTAGTTAGCTTGTTTATTGGGATAGGTTATTGATGCTTGAGAAAGATTAATATCTATCTTAGCGAAATTGCTGACAACGTAAGGAATATGTTTCAATTGATTTAGATCAATAGTTTCAAATAGGATTAATCTTGGTGAAGTCGGAACCCGTAGAGCATTTTAATCCTTGATTTATCTTCTTTATTAATTTCGTATTCGCTTTAGTTGTTAATTCCAAAAGTACTTTATTTATTAGTTTTTACTCAAAATCTCTCATATTTGATTGTCCAAATAAAGTTAAAGCTAAATTAATTTCGGTAATTAGTAATCACAGTCCTCGTGGAAACGATATTTATTCATCATTTTATTACTTGTTACGATACATGCACTTGCGTTAGAATTCACACAACAGCAATAGTCGAACCTAAGACCTTTAGCTTGAGATTGAGATTGTTAGCCGCTAGGCTGGGGATATCCCTTAAAATCAAGTTGACCAACAAAATTCTATATTCTCTTTACTGTTAAAAAACTAAAATTTTAAGTTTACTATTAAAAAACTAAAATTTTAATTATCTCTTTAATATTAAAAATGAAAATTAAAAGCCTACTATTTCAGAATTAATTTATTATTTAGTTTACTGTTAAAAAATGAATTTATAATTTAAAGTCGTAGTTCATTGTAATTATAATAGAAATACACCGCTTAGTATTTCGAAATTTATTGTGTATCATATAACATAACAATAATGCTTTATATTATAGTTTACTCATCAAACATGCAACATCTAAGTAAAGAAAAAAATTGTCAAACGACTTTTCATCTGAAGGTGATGCATTCAACTTCAATAACAATTATGCGCTCGGTGTTGGATTTAGTGTCCGAAAAGGTACAATTCATAGAGATAATTTAACTAGTGAAGTGTTGAATCGTCAATATGTTTGTCATTGCAAGGGTGAGCAGAGTAAGGATTACTTGGATATACCGAACAGACAGCGAGAACATCGTGCATTAATAAGATGTGGTTGTAATGCAAAATTTTGTATTAGGCTCAACAAATTAACTATGCAATATGTTGTTACCACATTCATTGAAGAATATAATCATGAGTTGGTACCCATGTATGGCGTGTCATTCCTCCGCTCACACAGACACGTTGATGATGCACATAAGGATGTGGCCTAGGTTTTGAATCGATCCGGTGTAAAAAAAAATAGAGTCATGGATTTTTTTGACTATGTGGGCGGAGGTTATTAGGACATTAGGTTCACAAGGAAAGATCTTTACAATAAAATAGATTGCGATCGATCTGAGGAAGTCGTCGATGGAGATGCCAAAACTACTTTAGGTTATATTCATGGGAAGTTGGATAGCGATCCGATTTTTTTTTCAATACACAGTAAATGATAAGAATCGACTAGAGAAGTTATTTTGGACAGATGGGAGATCAAGGGATGAATTTGAAGTATTTGGCGATGTATTGATTTTTGATGCTACTTACAAGACAAGTGCCTATTAATTTCCCTTTGATCCTCTTGGCTGGGGCGAGCAACCATTGAAACACATGTATTTTCGGAGCTGCTTTGGTAGAGAATGAGACCACCGAATCATACTTTTGGGTACTCAGCACATTTCTGAATGCGATGGGAGGTAAGAGTCTAATATTAGTTGTCACATATGGAGATAAGTCAATGCAAGCAGCAATCACAACAGTGTTCCCTAAAGCAATGCACAAGCTATGGAGATGGCATCTTCAGAAAAATGCAAGTACAAATGTGAATATACCGAAGTTCAATATGACATTCAACTTTTATATGTCACTAAGATGTTCGATTGACAAGTTTGAGAATGTGTGGAGGGATATGGTTGTTCAGAAAGGTCTTGAGACTCACAAGTGGATCATGGATGCAGTGGCGGAGTCAGGCACCGGGAGCCAGTGTAGGCACCCGGTGTCTAGCTCCACCTATAACAGTAATATAATCCGTAATAAAAGGTTAAGATACTTATCTTTTGGGAAAATCATGATGACGAGGCTGACAAGGTCCCTTTTGCAAGTAGTATCTCCGCACTTTATCTCGATCATTCGTATTGTAAGACGTAATTTTCGGGCGTAATCCAGGATCCGTTGATAAATCTTCTAAATTGATCTCAATTCGAGGTTGCTTCGAACATTGTTGTGCATCATCTTTACTTCTCACTTCATTAGATTCAGAAATAGCTTCTTTCTCACAAATTGCATTTTTTCTTAGAAATTTATCCATCAAAATCTAGAACTTAGCTTTCTAGAAATAACCTACACATAAGAAGTAGAGGAAAAATTTATCAATCAAAATCTAGAACTTTGCAGAGAGGGATGGTTATATTTTTTACTTGTAGCCACTTGAACTATTCCCACTGGATAATTCTGGATGGTAAACTTTAAAACTTTCTTGAATGGAAAATATTCATACATTATTGGACTTAATGTGTTGGTTTAAGGTCACATCTACAAAACTTCCATTTTCTAACAAGTAGAGTAGAGCTACCTAACTTCAGAAGGAGAACAATAATTAACAAGTCACATAACAAAGAAAAAATCCCATCCAATGTCCAAATTGCTGGTTCACTGCTTGCATATCTACCAAGTAGATATATTGAAAAAAAAAATACAGAATCACCATATTAATATAGCTTTAGAACAACAAAAATTCAGCCAACAATAAAGGCTCTATCTTTTATGCCTAAGAACTCGGAGGGTCTTCGTTTTCCTCAATTAAGCAGCTCAATCTGCAATTAATTGTTTAGAACCATAGACCAAATTCTTTCCCCTTCCAATAAACAAAATTTCAACAAATTGAAATCAAACCCACAAAATACTTAAAAAAATAAGAAATTATCCCATTCTACACAAACGTGAATTAATTGTTGTTACTCCCTGATTACTTATATCGTTATTAATTTTAAGCATCACTATATATATATAATCAAAAACATTAAAACATTATTTGTTCAGTTGCTGATAGAAAAAAAGTATAATTAAAAAAAAATTTAAAAGATCGTAAATGGAGTTAAGAGAAATAAAAAAACATAAAAAATACCTTAATGAAGAAACAGAAATCATCCATCGGCCATGATCTTTCTGGTTGTTCAAAAAAGCATTTGGATGTATATATGATTAGGTAAAAGTTGTGCAGCTTTTTTTTTCCCTCTTTGTTGTGCAGCTTTTTTTTTTCCCTCTTTGTTGCTTCGAGACACAAACTAAGCCAAAGATGAAAGAATGATAAAAAGCAACCAAAGACAAAGAAAGTGCAGCCAGCTGTTTTTTTTTTAAAAAAAAAAAACCAGTGAAATTATTAAAATACCCCTGACTTTAAAAATAATTTCAGTGTAGGCATGAGCATACACTCATGCCTACCTCCCTCCGCCACTGCATGGATGTATACGAGAAGAGAAAACTTTAGGCAGAAGCATATATACGTTGACATTTCTTTGCCGGAGTGAAAAGTACTCAACGATGTGAGGGTATGGATGCATTTATGAACAGTTTCCTTGGAACATATTGAAAGCTAGTAGACTTCGTAAGGGACTACCATCGAGAAGTGGAGCACGCGCGAATTAATGTCATCGAGGGAGAAGTGAAGACAAACCATACGAAGCCAGTCCTGACCACTTCGCTGGTAGAAATCAAGCAATATACATCTAATGTGTATACACGAGTAATGTTCATGAAGATAAAAAAACACATTGAGTTGCAAGCGATGCTTTGGTACGATAAAGTTATCTCCCACAATGCTAATTCTCGCACTTATATCATTGCTGATTACAATAATGAAGGGTTAATACGCCATATTTTGTTCAATAGAGTATCATTGCAGATAAATTGTGAATGTAAAAGGTTTAAGTCGACGGGTCTACCGTGTAAGCACATTATATATGTGCTTAAGTGCAAAAGACTTAAGGAGATTCCACCAACATGCATTAACCAACGATGGACAGCTAATATCAGCAAGGAGTTCCATGATAAGAGGCTATAGGTGGCACAATAGAGGAAATGGAGATGACCCGAAATAGCTTCATAATGTCAAAGTGCAATGAATTGGGGTTTTATGCCAAAAGAATGAGTCAGGGCTTTAAGGAATAAGTTGAAGGCATTGCGATTCTAATGGCTCATGGCAAGGAGTTTTGGATGATAGAAGTACACGGTGATGATGCTGGACCATCCCAACTAATTGGTTTTGATGTTTTGGATCCTAAAAAAGCTAAGCCAAAAGGGTCCTGGGCAAAGGGTCAAGATAGCAACAGACAACCTAAAAAATTGTAGTCAATGCAGGTTATTTTATTTTTTTAATTTTTTAATTATAGATAGCATTTTCGAACTCGATATTTTATATGTTATATGCAATTTTTTGCAGACGTATTGGTCATCAAGCAAATAATTGTCCAAAGGTATGACATGATGATGAATCAGATGACAATGATGAACCACATTGTGACTTAAGCAACATGTATACACAATCAAGTGTGCCACATTATTATGGAGATCATTATAATAATCTTAGCCAACTGCTATTAGGTTTGCAAAATGACAATGTCGGATCGAGCTCCTCATTCTATCCAACCAATTTTCAATACTACTAAGTGAGGAGATTGTAATGTAGGATTTTTATTTTGGTATTTTATGTATTTTATTTAAAATGGCAATGTAACTGTGCACTTATATTTGTAAGGTAATCGTTATGTTTAATAAAAAATATGCACAATGCGTAATTTATTCTTTTTGACTGAATTTTTCAAATATTGATTATTGTGTTGATTTTACCATTATGCCCTAAATTTCTTCCAAAATGAACACCACAATGATTGTCTATATAAGGGTGTCTTTGCTTTGTCATTACATACCCTTGACACACTTTCACACCTTTGTTTACACAAGTTTTATGGTTACATTTTGTAATAATTCTTCTTTCCAATTTTCTAATTGCCTTTTATTTGAATACCGTCTTTTCATTCATACTAACTAAATTATTTTTCCTAATGCAGTGATTGTAATTTTTTTATTTTTAAAACAAATATTGAAATGTCAACATCGAGCTCAAAAATGCGAAGAGCCAGCACTTTACTTGAGATACAGGAACAAGAAATGTTGGTGCAATCGCAAGCGAAAATTTTAGTTGTGAGCGATATTAAGAAGAACAACATAGGTCGCTTATTCTATATGTGTAATACATGTAAATTTTTCAAATGGTGTGAACCTATTTCCGCATTTTGGTTTCGTACAGAACTTGACATGTCCAAAAGAATAACCGACAACGACGATGACGATCTTGGAGAAGAAGTAACATCTATGATAAAAGAGAAGAAGAAGAAAATTGAACTTGTAACCGGTGCCAATGTGAACAATTTTCTTCTAGGTGTATTTGTTATTTTTTGCATTTTTTTATTGTCAATCATGGTTGTATCAATCTCTAAATGAGTATAATTGTTGTAATATTACTCACTAAGTGAATAAAAATTTCATTTCATTTATTGTTATCCTTGATTATATATTTACTTTTATATTTAACCATTTTATGTCCTCACAAATTAAATTATAGAATTAAAATATAGACATAATTCACATGTGAAGAATAGTCTTAAAACTGAACGTTAGCTTCTATTTTCTTCTTTTTTCCACGTTTTCCAATGCCTTGTCTGAATCACCTTTGCAGTAATTTTTTTCCCACATTTTGTACCTCCTCCCACGTTTTCCAATGCATTGTCTTAATCACCTTTGCAGCAATTATTTTTAGGGTTGTTCTTCTATGAGGCTGTGGCAAATGTGCCACAACCACGTGGAATGGACACGTGGTTAGGGGTGTGGGACCCGCACGTGGATTGATGTCCAGCTATTATATCAATTTTTTTTAACTGAATTGGCTGAAGCCTGCACAATTACTTTTATGCCTCCCATAGGAAATATCATCGTTAAATGACAACGTTACCCTTTGTGCAAATACCAATGCCACTAATATTTTTTTTGCTAGAACCAATGCCATAGCCTACATGCATCTGACGACCTTTAATTTTCTTCATCCTCATCTCACAAAATTTTTCTCATTTCTATTTTCTCCAATTTTTATTTTGTTCGTGTACTTTCACTGGATCTTTTTTTGTAGCCATCTTGAAGCAACGCCGCTTTATCTGCCTTCCTCCTGTGTGATTCTGCCTTATTCCGGTGTGATTTCGTCATTCTCTGCCTCTATCCGCCTTTTGCCAGCTGCTCTTCATCCTTGAAGGTACGATACTAAGGTTGTTGCTTAAAATATATTTATGTTTATGTTTCTCTACCTTCCTCTGGTATAATATATTTATGTTGCTGGAATAAGAACAGTACATTATCATATAGCTTTGTTAAGCAATTTTGGTTGTACTAAATAAGGCAAGTTGTGAAGTGGAAAAAAAGTATTTTTCTTTAACCCCACCAAAAAATCTTCTGAAATCATTTTAAAAAATTTAATCTTTGTGTATATGTATGTATAAAGATTGAATCTTTGTGGAGGGGTTTGAAAAGTCTTGGTTTCTATATAGCTGCTGATAGTTCTAATAGTTTTGTGAGGTAATTTATTCATTTAGGTGATGAAAAGATTGAAATTTTAGAGGTGGGGTTGTGAAGAAATGGCTATGGTGGTGGAGCAGCATAGGGAGAGTAGTAGTGGTAGCATCAATAAGCATCTTGATTCATGGAAATATGTCTGGTACATGGCGGAGCAGATTGAGGCATTGAATATGTGATACTACTCATGTTAAAGTTTTTGTTGGTTGGGCTTTTTCTTATATAAATGGTGGTTTCTAATGCAGTGTCTGTAATAGTCAGACCCAGCATATAGCATACAGTACATATTTGCATATACTTCTGTGTTACTTTAAAAGTTTATTTATAATTATGTGAATAACTTAATACAATTCATTCGTTAATTGCTCTATTTATTATATTTTTGAAATACATGCATATATAGTTTAGTAAAAATTAAATAATGTAACTATTTTAATATTATAATTATTAGAATTTATTCTTTTGTATTTAAGTGCTAGATTCTATTATTTTTCATTAATTGTTTAAATAACCCAAGCTCGGACATCAAAATTTTATGTTTCTTTTTTTTTTTGTGAATTTTATATTTTTTTCTTAATTACTTGCTATTTATGTGTCATACGTTCATTGAGTTTGCATGCATAGTATATCGGGAGAGTTAGATAAAAATAATTGATTGGTGTCTTTAAATGAATAAACACTATTTTAACCGTTTAAATACAAAACTTGATCCATTTGCATATCAATTGACCCAAGCTTGACCCAAAACCATGACCCTTTGACCCAACCCATTTTCCTATCTTTTAAAATATGTCTTCCAAGAATAGTAGCATAAAAATAACAAAAATAAGAAAAAAAGGGCCTTTGGCCGAAAATGAAAGGAAAGGAAAAGAAGAGAAAAATTCTTCAAAACTTGTCATTTTGTGCTTCTCCAAGGTGGTTGGAAGTGAAATCAAAGTCTCCTAAACCTAATCCAAGCATCTTCAAGAACTTTTGGTGAGGTTTTGCATTTCATGATATTTTTAAGTTTTATTAGTTAAACTTTAATTTCTAGATTTGTGTTTATATGACTATATATTGCAAAATTCCTTCAGAAAGAGTTGTATACATAAGCTAGGGACTTGATTTGTGCAATTTAATGGCTTGTTTGCTTGAATTTTTGTGTGAGCCATATTGTTGAAAATGATGAATACTAAAAAATGTGAATAGTAAATCCTTGTGTTCTAGTTTAATTTATTGCTATATAAGTGTGATGTAGGAGTTATTAAACCTTGTTTGGAGCCTCACATGATTTGAAAATGTTTAGATTGCTTAATCTTTAAATTAAAGTAGGGTTTTTATATTGAAATTTGGGATTTTGTAACATCTTGCACCCTAGCTCGATTAATAGTTAATTATGCTTGATTTAGGAGTAAATGAACCTAGATTATAGTCTTGAATGGATTAGAGATGCTTGAAATGTAAGAACATTAAGTTAAAGTTAATTTTTTTAGGCACTATTCATTCAGGATTAACGAAATGTGACCTGATACTCGTTTTAACACTTGATATGGACTCTAGGGGTGTAAAAATGGTTAAACGATAAAAAATATCGAATTTCAAGAACGTTGAAAATTGAGAACTTAATTGCATATTAATTAGACACCATATGATGTGGGGTTTCGGAATGTAATTTAGGATGCTAAATAGTCTTATAAATGTAGGATAGAGCTTTAAATGTTATTATGGCACTTAATTGATGCACGTATAGGGCACTTGTAGTTCAAACGGGCTAAAGGGCATTGGGGACTTTTGTGTTAGTTGTAGCTTAAAATGTGATTTCGTGGCATTTATGTGTATCATAATATAACTATAGGTGATTAGTAAAGTTAGATTGAAGGTTTCATGACTTGTGTGAAGTTTAGAACCTAATTAGTAAGCATTGGAATAGCATTTTGTTGGATTCCTGTGAATTGCTTGAACTCGTTGCATGGTTAGTTATTGGTATTACTATAATTAGCTTTTAAATGATTAGATGAGTGTCTAAATGGTATTGGTAAGCCATATGTAGTTGTTTGGAGAAGTTTCATGAAATATGTTGTATGGCTACTTTATTAAAATATGTTTGTATCTTGTTATAGTGTCATATTGCTTATATTGCTTGTTAACTGCATTATGTGGGTTTATGTTGTGGAAAAATGATTATTTATTTGGGAAGGTTCGTGAGTTGAGTTACATGTTTGATTTGGTGAGAATTGAATGAATGTGCTTATGACTTGTTTATGTTACTAATTCTTGCAGGTTTGGATGCTAAAGGTGAGAGAATCTTAATCTCTTTTGTGCATCTTACCTTATTTTATTGCTTCTAGATTGTATGAATTAGTTTAATTGATAAAGTTTATATGTACTATTTACCAGGGCCGTCTCAAACAATTTGGAAACCTTGGGCGATCATCTAAATAGGGACTTTAATAATTAGGTTTTTTTCTCAATAAAAAAACTCTAAACTTTTTACTAAAATAATCACTACAAATAAAAGGACATTTATCCAATGTTCTTTCTCTTTATTAAGTATTTCTTCAGCATATTTCTTGGGTCTTAATAATTAAGTTTTATTAAGTCTATTGCATATAAGAACAATTAATAAAAAAAAATGAATATAAGTAAAAAAATTAATTATTTCAAGTTAAGATATATATAAATATGTAAATAATATCAAAATTTATCACTTAAAAAAATAAAATAAAAAATAGTTGAATGTATACCTCTATGCTTTCTTTCTTGGGACAACCCTGCTTTCTTATATTATATGCAAAATTAATATCACAATAAACAAAAATTGTTTAAGTGCTGACCTTCAATAGTTGGGCCTTCAATAGTTCAAAAATTGATTAAGTGCTGACAATTTGACATTCTTTTACTAAGTTAGTATTATTATTATTTTTAACTTGGGGCCCCCAAGCTAAAAGGGCCTTGGGCACAGGCCCAAGCTGCCCATAGCTTGGGCCGGGTCTGCTATTTACTTGCTATCTTGTAATTTCTCATGTTTATTTGTGATTATTCCGTGATATCTCATGAATTCTCGAATTCATGTTTCGGGTTGCGCAACCGTTTCGGACATGGTAGTGTTGAGAAACTCTGGGCAGCATCGGGCTGTCGGTCTAGCTCGACTACCATGATGTTTATTCCCTTTCTCGCTGAGTATACTCCACTACCCCAAAGGCGTGGTTCACCTCGTTGGGGCATATGGACCTACCTCAAGAGAAATGGGTCGTAGGATCGGGGTACATCCAGAGTATCCCATTTGGAGGAATAAGGGGTTTGCCGACATTTGTTTGAAGATCATAGCTCGTAGATCGAGATTAAAGATAAGAAGATGAACCGTATCCTTTTTATATGTGTTTAAATACTTGTTCAACCAGCTTGTATTATATTGTTGCTTATGTTATTATCTTTGTTGCATTACATGAAAACATTTGCGAAAACACCCCGGTTTACTGTATCCCCTCCCTCACTGAGTTAGTTGGAGATCGGATTACCTTCTATGTGGCCTACTTGCTCTACCAATGTGTAGAACATAGAAGAATGTGATTATAACATGCTTGTATTCTATTTGAGACCTTGTGGCCACGTATGTATTTGTGTCATATTAAGGAATGTAATATTAAAGTTTTAGTCTTGTATGATGATTAGGTTCTAGTGGGCTTGTAATAACTTCTAATGCTTTACTTTATTGCTTAGTAGTTGCATGCTTGTATGATTTAATGAAAGTAGGTTGAATGACTTAAAATATAAGAAGGCTAAGTAAATAATATTAGAGTGGTATGATAAGTGGATTTAAAAGACAAGATTTCAATGAATTTAACCTTGCATACCTGTGTGTTATGTTGTTGGGTAGTTCTAAGGCTCGGATGGCCTTGAGGAGTTTGTTGTATGTGTTGACATTGGAGGATGGGTTTGTATGATGGAGTTGCGTTGTGGTTTAAGGATAAATTTACTGTATATAGGTGAATTGATAGCCCTATAAATAGGGCAGACTACGTCTATTTTTTTTCATTTTTCATGCCTTGGGTTTTGAATTTGGGGCTCCGGTCTCGAGAGGGATCGGGGTGTTACAATGTCAAATGATTTATTTTGGGTCAAAATATTGAGGCTTTGTAGGTGTTACAGTTCTTTTGCTTAGCATCAAGTAGTGATAGTTGACAAAACAAGTTCTCTTAACTGTAAAAAAGTTGATTTTTGGCTGCATTTGGGAAATGTTAATTATTGTCTTGAACTGAAATTTTGTTCAAATTTGATACTAGGCTTGTCCAAATTAACATTTTTTCCGAGATTACTATACAGGAATTTATATGGTTCCAAAAAATTTGTATGCCATAAGTTTCACATATGGATACCTATTTCTTAGTTGTGATGATACCAGAAATGTTAATATATGGTATTTTAGTTGCGTAACATTTTTCCCATGGTTGCGAAAATCCAAAATTGCGTTTTTTAATGGTGATGGGATGAGGTTGTAGGAGTTCGGTGTTAAGATAATTAAGGTTTCATCCTAAAACCAATTGATATTAGATGAAGTAACTCAAGATCTTATAATGTAATATTTGAGTCGGTGATTTGAGGAATGCATTTTCCAACATTCGACATGTGTTTTCAATGTATTGAAATTTTCATACCTCCTGAGCATATGTGTAGTTCTTATATGTTCTTGAATTATCATGTTTTTCCATCCTGCTTTTATAATTCTTGCAACGTTTTTTATTACTGATTTCCTTTCATGGGAATGTAAGTTACACGATGATTGGTGTTGACCACGTGGACAATGTTGGAGAATCAATCACACAAGATCTGACTAGTGTCTTTCCTTTATATTCTTTATGGTAGTGGTCATCTTTATGTCCCTGTTGTTTTAAATCGATAGTTAAGATGAGATTGTAGAAGATGATAAAATTCTATAGCTCTCTGAAAAAATGATCTGAATTCTAAGGGTTGACCAATTCCATGCAATATTGAACCGTAAAGTACGAGGTACCGCTAGAGCATATTGGTTCTTGAGTTATTTGCATGATTGAAAGAATTTGACTAGGCTCATATTTTGTCTTCTTCAGTTTGTATTTACGGCTGAGTAATGGTTATCTCCCTCGTCACTTGTCTTGAGGAAAACAAAGAAGCATTTTTTCCTTCGATGTTCTTGTTCTTACATTATAATTCAAAAGGGGATGTAATCTGATTAATTGTAAATCTGTTGATTGTGTCATTTCAGAAAAGTCAAAACAAATTTTACAAGCTTAGAAGCATAAAATGCATAGTTTTATAAATATTAGTTATTGCAACTTCAAATGCTTAGTTTAGTATAAAAAAATCTTTAGATAGCGATTGGTACACTTGAATGAATTTGGGCATAAATGAAATGAGTCAAGGAATAGAATGAAATTGGGAATGAAATGAACTTGGGAATGAGAATGATATGTTTGGTATGCTCTAGAAATTAAGAGTAGTAATGTGAATGACCTGTATAATATGACATAATTGTCTTTTTATTATTATAGTATTAAAAATAAGAATAAATATAAACATAACCGTAAACAATATAAACATAAATAATAATAATAATAATAACAACAACAACAACAACAACAACAACAACAATAAATAATAATAATAATAATAATAACAAAATAAAAATAAATAATAATAAAAAATAATAATAACAACAACAACAACAATAAATAATAATAATAATAATAAAATAAATAAAAATAAAAATAAAAACAATAATTATTATTAATAACAAAATAAAAATAATAATAACAACAACAATTATTATTATTATTATTATTATTAAATTGGTATTTTTATTTTTTTTATTTTTGTTTTTATTTTTATCGTTATTATTTTACTTTATTATTATTATTAGTATTTTTTATTATTATTTTAATCACTATTATTATTTTTTATTTTTGTTTTTATTATTATTTTATTTATTATTTATTATTTTTATTTTTATTATAATAATTATTTTTAATTTTATTTTCATAATAATATTATTATATTTTTAATTATTATTATTTAATCACTATTATTATTATTTATTTATTTTATTTTTATTTTTATTTTCATTATAATTTTCATAATAATAATTATTATATTTTTTATAATAATAATTATTATACTTTTTAATTATTATTATTATTATTATTATTGTAAAACAAATTATTTATAAAGGTTATGTTATATAAGAGTATGATAGTCAAGTTGATTCCCAAACACATGGGAATAGGTCATCTGAAATGACTATTCTTATGTATGTGAGAATGGAATTCCCTTGAGAATGATATTCTCAAGTTCATTCCCTCATACCAAACATGGGAATTAAAATAGAATTGAGAATATCATTTCATTCTCAACTCATTCTCACATACCAATCACTGTCTTAGAATAAAAACTTAGGATAAAAGTAGATCATGCTCGAGCTCTTTCTTTCTTTTTTTTTTTTTTTGTTTATGATATGATCTTATTAGAAGAAGAAAAGAGCTGCATAGAGAAGAAGAGAATAGGTGACTTGGCATTAAAATAAAAACTTTAGAATAAAAATTTAGCATTAAAACAAATCATTATCTATATCAATCTTACACAACCCTCTAGTCACGTGAGTTCAATTTTGAAACACATGCAGAGAAGATGAGTGAACAGTTCGTTGATCTTACTGGCTCAGACGACGATGATGTCGATGTTCCTGTTACTCAAGACCAAATCAAGAATCAAGTGAGAACCTAGTTGATGCAGTCAGATGAGGCGCTGACAACATTCTTACTTTCTCATACAGACAATCAATAGTAAAGCGTTCATTTACTATTTAGCATCTTATCATTACTTCAAATATTAATTAATATTTTTACTTGTCTTGTAGGGAATTAGTTGTGGAAAATCGTATGTGCATCATCACTAGGTTTGAGATGCTTTGTTTGATGCCTGGTAGATAAATTCTTGATAGCGTGAGTATCGTGTCGAATATGCACTAATAATGCCTTGTATTTTATATTTTGGTATATTAATAATTAACTTATTATTTTTCTTATATGTTAGATTATCGACGCTTTCGCATGGTCATTAACAAATGCTGCTAGGAAGAAAATGACATGCTCGTTGAGATGGTATGTGCCAAGTTCTTTCATGGTAAATTATTTACACCTTCATTTAATTAAAAGTTACAAATGCTACATAAGAATTTTCTAAATTTTATTTACATGTAGAAAAAAGTCTTTGATATTCCATCATTCGACCCCAAAGCATGTGGGATGAGTTATTGGGGCCCGATAAATTCACAGGCAAATATACTTATGAGTGCGACGAGGTAATGATACATTTGCTATTTATTTATTTACTTCTTTTTTTGGTTTTGTTTTTTAAAAATTGTTCATGTGTCTTAATCACATTTTAAATGCCATGTGTATGGTTTGTCTTATAAATACGTGTTATGGTATATGTGCAAATATATTTGCCTATCAATTATGATGACCACTGGGTATTATGCTTAATTAATATATTGAAAAATACTGTAGACATATGTGATACCCTCATAGACCCAAGGCCAAAAAAACTAGTAGAGAAGCGTGTGGTGACCTTGGTATGGTTAAATTGTCTTTTTTTTTTCTTGTTTTCTTCAGCATAATATGCTTGGGTGATTTACTAATAAGATTTAACATTGACACAATTATAAGTTGATTGAGTGCATAGGATATTGGAGGAGGTAGATCGTGATGCATATCCATATATGACGAGTTTGAAAAAGTTCAAAATACAATATCCTAGGTAGGTCCCCACCCAATCTAATAAGAGTGATTGTGCTCTGTATGTATGTTTAATGATGATGAAATCGGGCAACGTTTGCTCGCTAAGTGATGAAGAGTCTGCCATTGAACGCAAAAGGTTGGCGTTCAAAATATGGCGCGATGCGGGAAACATTTTAAACTTGCCATGTCCGGATAATTTGTAAGGGGCTGACATACTTTGTTTTGGTGGTGGTTGTTCTTAACAATAGTTTGCTAGACTTCTGCTACTTTTTTTGTTTTTGTTCCCCTAAGTAATGGTCTGGACCATTTGTGTTGGTTGTTTATCTTTTTTTGCTTTTTGATGCCATCTATATATATATTTCGATCGAATGGCACATTAAGAGGCATGTACTTTCTAGTTAATATTATGGTTTCGACTTTATTAGGCACATTATTAGGTACATTTGTTGTCGTTTACTGCATTTTATCTGTGTTAGGAACTTAATTTGAATCATACTTTACATGTTGGAAAAGTTTAAAATTATTTTAAACATTATTTTTTAGTATTGATCTTGGTGATATTTCAAGAGTTAACTATTATTGCTAAAAGGCAATCGAGTGATTGATTTTGTAGAAAATGGTTGAGTAGTTCATATAAGAAGAAATGACTTGGTATGATATTAGTACAGTTGACAGCCATATTAAGTGGATGGTAGTTAACAGGTGGTTTTTATATTCTTCATTTTACGGCTAGAATTAAGTGTTAATACTCTATTTTATTGGTTTGTAGAATAAGCATAATATGTAAGATATATTAGTGTTTAGCAAAGTTTATGGTTTTAGCTATTTTGATTTTGTTTTTCTTTAAGTACATATAATCTTTTCTATTGTTTCCTATTCAGAATCTGTAATGGATGGTTGAGGGCATATGCTTAGCCAATTTAGACATTATGCTAATTTATTTGGTTAGGAAAAAATCGAAAAAGGTAAGTCAAGGACAATAAACACATGAAGTGAAATTTAAATACAAGTTAACTTGAATGCAAACGGGAAGTGAACATAATACAAAATGAGGGTGTCATACCACACCCCTCAAAACTTAACCAAAGTTAAACCATAAAAATAAAAATAAAGTTAACTAAAAGCATCGGAGGTGCATACCGCACCCCGCAAAAATTCCAAGAACTTTTAACTAAAAAGAGCACATGCTCACTACCAAAGATTGACGGGATTGCATGTGTTTCCCCAGTGCCTTCACAAATCAAACGCAAATTGCTTGTGTTTTTCAGTAGAATCTAGAAGCATGAAAGCTGTCATGGACTTGTATTCTTTCATTATCAGACGACATATAAACCACAATCGTGTTCGCCCTCTTGAATAGGTATCCACAAGGGATGATACAGTGGCATTGATGAAATTTTTTTGCATTGCCCTATATGTTTTAGGTTCTTCATATTGAAATAACTCATCCTAATATTTCAGCTGCAAAACATAAATATTAATTTTACAATAATGTCATTTGATACTATATATTCATTTCATAAACATTAATATTATTTGTACTAATTTTGACACTTGATCGATTTTGGGGTCTGATGTGACTGTATTTGCAGCACTCAAACTATGATATTTGTACTGCATTTGCATTTTAACTCTAAAATAAATGCAACACTTTGATACTTTTGATGCAATGTAGGAAAATACTGAAAAGTAAAGAATCAGGCCCGAAATGATCCAAATTGCAAGTCAAGAAATAAGAATGGGAAAGCACGAGAAACGGTGAAAGAATGAAGCTCATAGAAAATAAATTTGGCCGAAACTAGCTCGAAATCAAACTCAGAGCATTGACCTAGATGATCTCAAATAGTGACCCATGTCCGTTTTTGACAAATCATACCAATTTTTTCGAGTAGAAACGACATTCTGAGCAAAGTTCAGGACTTTGTCTTGCGCGCAGCGTGATTTTAACCAAATTCCATCGTTTGGAAGGTCAAAACAGTAAAAAAAAAAGGCCAAAAAATGCCACAGTCAAAGTCAACAAATGCAAAAAAATAAAATTTTCTTAGAATTTTGTCTATAAATAGGGCATCAACCCTTTGAGAATATGATGATTAATTTTGGAATATTATCAATATTTTTGACATAATTTCGAGTTAATTCTAGTTAGTTTTAATTTTAGTTTTAGTTAATTTAGTAGTTAAATACAAGGGAAGGAAGTCCCGCCTAGGTAACTCTTATTCGGGAAAATTTTACTCGAATAACTATTTTTAGAAAGAAATCCGACCCAAGTAATTATTTGGGAGAAATTCTGTCCAAATAGCTTTTAATAGAAAAGCTTTTATTTGGGAAAAATTCATCCCTAGTAGCTCTTATTCGGGAGAAATTAGTTCTGCTCGAATAGCTATTTTACGTCGGACCTCTGCTCAAATTTCGGGAATCAGAAATACGCGTTCGTCGATATGGGGAAGCCTTTCTTGACTCTCTTTTATTTACATAATTCATATTCATTTATGTTTGAATAGATTGATATCTAGAGGAGAATATTGTAAATGATAGTCTTTTAATATACGATCTCGGATTCGGATTATACGCATTAAATGCAATATATGACTTGTTTTAATTCAGTATTGTCTTTCATATGTAATGATTTTCAGTAAATGATATGATTGCTTTACTATTAATATTGTCTTTCATAACGTAATATTTTCAGTAGATGATATTATTGTTTTACTATTAATATTGTCTTTCATAACATAATGTTTTTAAATAGATGTTATGATTGCTTTACTTTCGTGTCATATATCCATATTTTAAAAGTGAATCAAATAGCTTGACAACCTTAGATTCCATGAACTATAGGTTATACCATAGTTCTAAACCAATAAGGAGAAGTTGATTGCTTAGTTGAAACAGAACTTTTACACCAGGGGTCAAGGACAGTTCCATACTATGGTTGTACGCTCGTAGATGGAATAACACCTATATCAGAGTTAGTAATCGAGATTTTAATAGGCTAAGATAATTGACTTGGTTAATACTTGTAGCTTAACCCATGCATAAAATCAGATAATCCTGAATACCGAGCCTAGATTAATTGTCTCATTTACATATTCGACCTCTAGATCACCACCCCTTATATTCAACTAATACTTAATATAACTTAGATAGTTCAGTTAGTTTAATTTAGTTTACATTTCTCGCACGATACTCAAACCCACCTTGCGATTTGTCACTTAAATGCTTTTAACATTTTTACACTACTTCACTAACTAAACGAGCTTCCCTGTGGTACGATTCCACACTACACTATGAAGATCCGTGTACTTGCGGGCATTTAAACTTGGTTTATTTTACACACTTTTCAAACACCTACCGGGTTGTATCAGAGTCTTTTGTATTGCGATGGAGAGTAGTATCGCATATGTTGACCTCATTACACACATATACCAATGTATATTTTTGTAATTCATTGGTAAAAATATATGTAAGAAATCAACAGTTTATGAAAAAATCAGCTAATAGTTTATGAAACAAAATCATAATTTTGAAAAAATCAATAGTTTAAACACTATATAGTCGATATTTAACTAACCAAAAGTAAAACAAAATCAGCTAATAGTTTATGAAAAAAAAAAAGAAAATTTGAAGAATAAGCTATCTGTTCTCAATTCTTTAATGAACCAATATACTTATGGTCCCCCCAAAACGATACAATACATTTAGAAACTCGAATAGGACTTTCACAAATTTCGTGAATAATCTGCCACTGCTATGGGAAAATGTTTAAACCGTATCAATTGTCCATTTGGGCCAATAATATTTAAAACGAATAATGCTACATTATGTTCATCCCATTTGTAATATTTACAAAAATATTAGTCATAATCACTAAAGTGTACTAGCCGCTAGCGTGAAACAAACAATTGGCCATAATTAAGATGTACTATTTTTTGAAGATTTAATACCATTTCAATTTTTAGGATAATCATGGTGTAATCATAAAAAATCCATATTAAATATAGACATTTCTAAATATTACAAAATGCTAAGAACGAATTAAGGGTTGTTTTATCTATTCGTATACATACCGTGAATAGAGATGGTAGATACTATTTGGGCAATTTTGCATCTTCATGCTTAGCATTACATCCAAGTTGAGCTACATAGCAATCAATAATCTATGGAAATGATATTTACATAGATAAGTTTAATGTAATAAGTATAAAGTAAGATGTAACAATTAACATAACGAAATGAATAATTAAATTTTTACGCTTGAGGATATGTTCTTGTTCGGCATTAGTTATCGCATCTCAAATCTTGTGAGAAAATTATAATTCATGCCAACCAACACCTCCCTATAATATTAATGTTAGAAAATTAGGCAAAATTAATTTATATGAGTAAATAAATAACTACAGCAAAAAAAAAAACGTAATTAGACTTAATAAAACTTGCCTATGGTCCTTCTCTAATGAAAATAAGAAGTCAAATAAAAAATCATCATCTTTTTCCATTCTTAGACCATCTGCATGTGAAACATTATCCAAGTGTTGCGAAGGTACTGTAGTATTCATGTCACTACTTATCTCAATCGCATTTGCATGAAAAATGGTTTTTTCTTTAACCCCAAATGAAAGACACCTTTGTGGATGTTTTTCAACGTTTTTTGTCGGTCAAATAATATGCATCGGACTACTTCAATTCTTGTTTAGTGGGGAGGTGATAGATATCGAATCTTCACCCAAAATATTTTTTTCTTTGGCATCACGAATGACCCCATTTACACAGTCTCTACATTGAGTTTTTGGCTTTGCATAAACTCCTTCATAACTGTTATTGCCTCATTAATCTATTGTTTGAGATTTTCGAATTCTTTTCTTATCACAAATTCGTTTTTCATATCCTACACATATTCATTTTAATATAATAAATACATTTGCACATTGTCCTGATTAATTTTTTTTAAAAAAATAATTGATATAAACATCATATATGTAAAATAATTCAAACCTTGCATTTCTTTGAGCTTCCACAAGGTGATTCAGACGAGCTTTTTTATGACCCCCCTCTTAGTCATTTATTTTTCATATGAGACGCAATTAAATTCCTTCTAATTGGTTGGTAAGCAAAGTTTGTGGAGTAATTGCAAGTATATCACAAACGAAAACATCTACCCTGCTTATCTTCCACGTTATTTTAATGTCAACCATGACCTTGCTTCACTAGGCTCACAAAAGGATGCTGAACATGAGCTGGGTAGGTGTTTCTAGGCAAGTATAGGCAATTAATGTTGGTGGGACTGCAACATTAATTTTTGTGAGCCTAGTAAAGCAAGGTCATAGTTGGCACTAAAATAAAGTGGAAGATAAGTAGGGTAGGTGTTTTCGTTTGTGATATACTTGCAATTACTCCACAAACTTTGCTTACCAACCAATTGGAAAAAAGTTAATTGTCTCAGAAGAAAAATAAATGACTAAGAGGGGGTCATAAAAGAAGCTTGTCTGAATCACCTTGTGGAAGCTCAAAGAAATGCAAGGCTTGAATTATTTTACATATACGATGTTTATGTCAATTTTTATTTTTTTTGAAAATTAATCAAGACAATGTGAAAAATATATTTATTATATTAAAATGCATATGTGTAGGATATGAAAAACGAATTCGTGACGAGAAAATAATTTGAAAACCTAAAATAACAAATTAATGAGGCAACAATAGTTATGAAGGAGTTCATACAAAGCTAAAAAACTCAATGGAGAGACAGTATAAATGGGGTCATTCGTGATGCCAAAGAAAAAAATGTTTTG
The DNA here is from genome assembly GCA_037974665.1 of Ehretia macrophylla. NCBI lineage: Eukaryota > Viridiplantae > Streptophyta > Magnoliopsida > Boraginales > Ehretiaceae > Ehretia > Ehretia macrophylla. The sequence continues at coordinate 15,243,446 of CM075768.1, read as the reverse complement.
AGTAAAGATTCAATATCCATCACCTCCCCACTAAACAAGAATCAAAGTGGTCTGATGCATATTATTCGGCCAACGAAAAACGTTGAAAAATATCCACAAAGGTGTCTTTCATTTGGGGTTAAAGGAAAAATCATTTTCCATGTAAATACGATTGAGATAAGTAGTGACACGAATGCTACAATACATTCGCAACACTTGGATAATGTTTCATATGCAGATGGTTTGAGAATGGAAAAAAGATGATGATTTTTTATTTGACTTCTTATTTTCACTAGAGAAGGATCATAGACAAGTTTCATTAAGTCTGATTATATTTTTTTTTACTGTAGTTATTTATTTACTCATATAAATTAGTTTTGCCTAATTTTCTAACATTAATATTATAGGAAGATGTTGGTTAGTATGAATTATAATTTTCTTACAAGATTTGAGATGCGACAACTAATGCGGAACAAGGACATATCTTCAAGAGTAAAAATTTAATCATTCATTTCGTTATGTTAATTGTTACATCTTACTTTATACTTATTACATTAAACTTATCTATGTAAATATCACTTACATAGATCATTGATTGCTACGTAGCTCAACTTGGATGTAATGCTAAGCATGACGATGCAAAACTGCCCAAATGATATCTACCATCTCTATTCACGGTATGTATATGAATAGATAAAACAACCTTTAATTCGTTCTTAGCATTTTGTAATATTTAGAAATGTCTATATTTAATATGGATTTTTATGATTACACCATGATTACCATAAAAATTGAAATGGTATTAAATCTTCAAAGAATAATCCACCTTAATAATGGCCAATTGCCTACTTCACGCTAGAGGCTAGTACACTTTAGTGATTATGCTAATGACTATGACTAATATTTTTGTAAATATTACAAATGGGATGAACATTATGTAACATTATTCGTTTTAAATATTACTCGCACAAATGGACAATTGATACCGTTTAAATATTTTCTCATGGCAGCAACAGATTGTTCACGAAGTTTGTGAAAAGTGTATTCGAATTTCTAAATGTATTGTATCGTTTTGGGAGGACCATAAGTATATTGGTTCATTAAAGAATTGCGAACATGTAACTTATTCTTCAAAAAATCTTCTTCTTTTAAATTTCTTCATGAACTATTAGCTGATTTTGTTTTACTTTTGGTTAGTTAAATACTTACTATATGTTGATTTCTTCAAAATTATGATTTTGTTTCATAAACTATTAGCTAATTTTTTCATAAACTGTTGATTTCTTACATAAATTTCTACCAATGAATTACAAAAACATACATTGATATCTGTGTGTAATTGACTTCATAAAAACTGAGGTCAACATATGCGATACTACTCCCCATCGCGATACAAGAGACCCCATAATCGATCAAGTGTCAAAATTGGTACAAATAATATTAATGTTTATGAAATGAGTATATAGTATCAAATGACATTTTTACTTTCTGCAGCTGAAATACTTAAATGAGTTATTTCAATATGAAACACCCGAAACATACAGGGCAAAGCAAAAAATTTCATCAATGCCACTTTATCATCCCTTGTGGACACCTATTCAAGAGGACGAACACAATTATGGTTTATATGTCTATCTGATGATGAAAGAATACAAGTCCATGACAACTTTCAAACTTGCAGATTCTGCTAAAAAACGCAAGCAATTTGCATTTGATTTGTGGAGGCACTGGAAAACCACATGCAATCTCGTCAATATTTGGCAGCGAGCATGTGCTCTTTTTAGTTAAAAGTTCTTGGAATTTTTGCGGGGTGCGATATGCATCTCCAATGCTTCTAGTTAACTTTATTTTTATTTTTATGGTTTAACTTTGGTTAAGTTTTTTTTTTTTTTTTTTGGGGAGGGGGGGTGGTACGACACTCTCATTTTGTATTATGTTCACTTCCCATATGCATTCAAGTTAACTTCCCGTTTGTATTTAAATTTCACTTCATGTGTTTATTGTTCTTGACTTACCTTTTTCAATTTTTTCCTAACCAAATAAATTAGCATAATGTCTAAATTGGCTAAGCATATGCCCTCAACCATCCATTACAGATTCTGAACAAGAAACAATAGAAAAGATTATATGTACTAAAAGAAAAGCAAAACCAAAATAGCTAAAACCATGAACTCTGCTGAACACTAATATATCCTACATATTATGCTTATTCTACAAACCAATAAAATAGAGTATTAACCACCAAATTACAGCTGTAAAATGAAGAATATAAAAACCACCTGTTAACTACCATCCACTTAATATGGATCTCAACTGTACTAATATCATACTAAGCCACTTCTTCTTATATGAACTACTCAACCATCTTCTACAAAATCAATCACTCGATTGCCTTTTAGCAATAATAATTAACTCTTGAAATATCACCAAAATCAGTACTAAAAAATAATGTCTAAAATAATATTAAACTTTTCCAACATGTAAAGTATTCCTAACACATAAAATGCAGTAAATGACAACAAATGTACCTAATAAAAGTGAGCATTTAATTTGTTAGTCTGAACTAAAGTTGAAACCATAATATTAACTAGAAAGTACATGCCTCTTAATGTGCCATTCGATCGAAATATATATATAGATGGCATCAAAAAACAAAAAAGGATAAACAACCAAAACAAATGGTCCTGACCATTACTTAGGGGAACAAAAAAAAAAAAGTAGCAAAAGTCTAGCAAACTATTATTAAGAACAACCACCACCAAAACAAAGTATCTCAGCCCCTTATAAATTATCCGGACATGGCAAGTTTAAAATGTTTCCCGCACCGCGCCATAATTTGAACGCCAACCTTTTACGTTCAATGGCGGACTCTTCATCACTTAGCGAGCAAACATTGCCCGGTTTCTCCATCATTAAGCATACATACAGACCATAATCACTCCCATTAGATTGGGTAGGGACCCACCTAGAATATTGTATTTTGAACTTTTTCAAACTTGTCATATATAGATATGTTTCACGATCTACCTCATCCAATATCCTATGCACTCCACCAACCTATAGTTGTGCCAATGTTAAATTTTACTAGTAAATCACCCAAGCACATTATGCACAAGGAAACAAAAAAAAAAAAAAAAAAGACAATTTAGCCATACCAAGGTCACCACACGCTTTTCTACTAGTTTCCTTCGCCTTGGGTCTATGAGGGTATCATATATATCCACAATATTTTTCAATATATTAATTATGCATAATACTCAGTGGTCATCATAATTGATAGACAAGTACATCTGCACATATACCATGGCACATATTTATAAGACAAACCATACACATGGCATTTAAAAAGTGATAAAGGCACATGAACAATTTTTAAAATGCCCACATAAATAAATAGCAAATGTATCATTACCTCGTTGCACTCACAAGTATATTTGCCTGTGAATTTATTGGGGCCCCAATAACTCCTCCCACATGCTTTGGGGTCAAATGATGGAACATCAAAGACCTTTTTCTGCATGTAAATAAAATTTGAAAAATTCTTATGTAGTATTGGCAACTTTTAATTAAATAAAGGTGTAAATAATTTACCGTGAAAGAACTTGGCATATACCATCTCAACGGCCATGTCATTTTCTTCCTAGTAGCATTTGTTAATAACCATGCGAAAGCGTCGATAATCTGACATATAAGAAAAATAATAAGTTAATTATTAATATACCAAAATATAAAATATAAGCCATTATTAGTGCATATTCGAGACGATACTCACGCTATCAAGATCTGTCTACCAGGCATCAAACAAAGCATCTCGACCTAGTGATGATGCATATACGATTTTCCACAACTAATTCCCTACAAGACAAGTAAAAATATTAATTAATATCTGAAGTAATGATAAAATGCTAAATAGTAAATGAACGCCTTACTGTGGATTGTCTGTATGAGAAAATAAGAATGCTGTTAGCGCCTCATCTAATTGCATCAACTCAGTTCTCACTTGATTCTTGACTTGGGCTTGAGCAACAGGAGCATTGACATCATCGTCGTTTGAGCCAGTAAGATCAACGAACTGTTCACTCATCTTCTCTGCATGTGTCTCAAAATTGAACTCACATGACTAAAGGGTCGTGTAAGATTGATGTAAATAATGATCTGTTTTAATGTCAAGTTTTTATTCTAAAGTTTTTTTTTAATGCCAAGTCACCTGTTCTCTTCTTCTCTACGGAGCTATTTTCTTCTTCTAATAAGATTAGATCATAAACACAAAAAAAAAAAAAAAAAAAAGAAAGAAAGAAAGAAAGTGCTCAAGCATGATCTACTTTTATCCTAAGTTTTTATTCTAAAGATTTTTTATACTAAACTAAGCATTTGAAGTTGCAGTAACAAATATTTATAAAACTATGCATTTTATGCTTCTAAGCTTGTAGAATTTGTCTTTGACTTTTCTAAAATGACACAATCAACAGATTTACAATTAATCAGATTACATCCCCTTTTGAATTATAATGTAAGAACAAGAACAGCAAAGGAAAAAATACTTTTTTTTTCCTCAAGACAAATGACGAGGGAGATAACCATTACTCAGCCGTAAATACAAACAAAAGAAGACAAAATATAAGCCTAGTCAAATTCTTTCAATCATGCAAATAACTCAAGAGCCAATATGCTGTAGCGGTACCTTGTACTTTACCATTCAATATTGCATGGAATTGGTCAACCCTTAGAATTCAGATCATTTTTTCAGAGGGCTATAGAATTTTATCATCTTCTGCAATCTCATCTTATCTATCGGTTTAAAACAACAGAGACATAAAGTCGACCACTACCATAAACAACTTTAGAAAGCAAAGAATATAAAAGGAAAGACACTAGTCAGATCTTGTCTGACTGATTCTCCAACATTGTCCACGTGGTCAACACCAATCATCGTGTAACTTACATTCCCATGAAAGAAAATCAGTAATGAAAAAAGTTGCAAGAATTATAAAATTAGGATGGAAAAACCTGATAATTCAAGAACATCTAAGAACTACAAATATGCTCAGGAGGTATGAAAATTTCAATACATTGAAAACACATGTCGAATGTTGGAATATGCATTCCTCAAATCACCGACTCAAAAACCACCTTATAAAATCTTAGGCTACTCCACCTAGCATCAATTGGTTTTAGGATGAAACCTCAATTATCTTAACACCGAACTCCTACAACCTCATCCCTATCACCATTAAAAAACGCAAATTTGGATTTTCGCAACCATGGGGAAAATGTTACGCAACTAAAATACCATATATTAACATTTCTAGTACCATCACAACTAAGAAATAGGCATACATATGTGAAACTTATGGCATACAAATTTTTTGGAACCATATAAATTCTTGATTAGTAATCTAGGAAAAAATGTTAATTTGGACAAGCCTAGTATCAAATTTGAACAAAATTTCAGTTCAAGACAATAATTAACATTTCCCAAACGTAGCCAAAAATCAACATTTTTACAGTTAAGAGAACTTGTTTGTCAACTATAACTACTTGATGCTAAGCAAAAGAACTGTAACACCCACAAAGCCTCAATCTTTTGACCCAAAAGAAATCATCTGACACTGCATTAGAAACCACCATTTATATAAGAAAAAACCCAACCAACAAAAACTTTAACATGAGTAGTATCACATATTCAATGCCTCAATTTGCTCCGCCGTGTACCGGACATATTTCCATGAATCAGAAATGCTTATTGATGCTACCACTACTACTCTCCCTATGCTGTTCCACCACCATAGCCATTTCTTCACAATTTTTTCACAGCCCCACCTCTTAAATTTCAATCTTTTCATCACTCAAATGAATAAATTACCTTACAAAACTATCAGAACTATCAGCAGCTATATAAAAACCAAGATTTTTCAAACCCCTCCACAAAGATTCAATCTTTATACATACATATATACAAAGATTAAATTTTTTAAAACGATTTCAGAAGATTTTTTGGTGGGGTTAAAGAAAAACACTTTTCTTCCACTTCACAACTTGCCTTATTTAGTACAACCAAAATTGCTTAACAAAGCTACATGCTAATGTACTGTTCTTATTCCAGCAACATAAATATGTTATAGCGGATGAAGGCAGAAAAACATAAACATAAATATATTTTAAGCAACAACCTTAGTATCGTACCTTCAAGAAGGAAGAGCAGCCAGAGAAAGGCGGAATGAGGCGGAGAACGGCGGAATCACACCGAGGGAAGGCAGATAAAGGCGGAATCACACCGGAGGAAGGCAGATAAAGGCAGCATTGCTTCAAGATGGCTCCCAAAAAGGATCTGGTGAGAGTATGTGGGCTACAGCATTGGTTCTAGCAAAAAGAAAATATTAGTGGCATTAGTATTTGCACAAAGGGTAACGTTATCATTTAACGATGATATTTCCTATGGGAGGCATAAAAGTAATTGTGCAGGCTTCAACCAATGTAGTAAAAATAATAATAATAATAATAATAATCTAATATAATAGTTGGACATCAATCTACGTGCGGATCCCACGCCCCTGACCACGTGTCCATTCCACGTGTGCCACAACTTCATGGAAGATCAACCCCAAAGTAACACACCATTAACAAATTTCCTTTTTCATTAAATTACAAAGTCAAAATTTCATTTACATTGAACTTATCAATAACCAATTTCATTATAGCAAACTAAATTAGTAAAAGCATTCAATTAAAACACTCATGCATTCAAGAAAAAATATACATTAAAAGAAATAATACAAAGAATTAATCAAATTTAAAAATACATAACTAACTATGAAATAAAATAAAATAAGATAAAATCTTCAATGTTTAACAGCACCCGTGACTTTAAGAAAAATTGTAGTCGTTTTCTCCCCAGCCAAAGTCACATTACTCGCGTCCACAAATTGCGACTTCTTGAAAAGTCGCACGATTTCATCCACTTCTCGTGTCCCACACTGTTCCACGGCCACCACACAAATCCCACCCACCGTAACCGTTCGTTCCATCTCCGACACATACCGGCCAGGAAACAAGGCCCGATCCAAAACCGGGCTGAACCCGAAATCAAAAACCCCATCGAAAAACGGCAGATAATGCGGATCAGCCCGGCTAACAAGCGGTGGCGAATCAACCAATTCAACCCCAGTAACATCGGTCAATCCGAGATCATTCAAAGCCATCACGGCCTGGCCCGACCCGGCGGAATTAACGAGGGCCCGAGAGTGGTTGAAGAGGAGGTTTTGGGTCTGGAGAGATTTGTAGAGGGAGAGATAGGATTGTACGTGGCGTGCCCAGAGGTTGGTGGCCCACAAGCGTTGGTTGCGTTTCTCGAGGGAGGTAAAGATGCGGTGGGAGTAGTCGCAGGTGGATTTGGGGAAGCGGTGGTGGGGCTTGGGGTTTGGGTCGTCGTGGTCCACGCAGGTTTCCGGTGTTTGGAGTAAGAGGGTTATGACGGTTAGCGTGGCGATTGCGATGCACGCAAACGAGACCTTCTTCAGGAAGATCTGTATGTGCCTCTCCATTGTTGAGTTTTTGATGGTGGTGAGGAGAATGAGTGATAAGCTAAACAATAGGACTGAAGGAAGAAACGACGTCGTTTCCTTTTGGTTTTCACAAGCACCGGGGCTCATATTACTCGAGGGGTAATAATGGACTCCTATCGTTAATTTTTTCATAGGAAAATAGGGGTACAGGAAAATAGGGGTACAATTGTTACCTACAAAGCAAAAATAAATAAATAAAGAAAAAGAGACCATTATTCTATAATTTTGACTTAGATACTTTTACTTTTAATAAAAAAAAATTTGACCCATACTTTAATTAATATGAGAGGTACATCTTTTTTGTTGAGGATCTTTCTCCTTTTTCTTTTTGACAAACATAAGGGGAAATATGAGTTATCAATGTTAAAAAAAAAAACCATGTGAAATTGTTTGTAATCTAATCTCACATTACAGTATTTTGTTTCTTTTATTTTAACTTTTTATGCATGCATTCGGTTTTTTCTTTTTTTTCTTCTCACAGTGTATCTCATGGCTAAACATAATTTGCTCTCAAACGTTGCCAGATCCACCACACGTGCATCTGATAAATTTATGGACTTCTCATTTTCATTTTCATTGTAATTAAAATTTAAAAATTTTAAATTTTCATTCATATATTTCTCAATTCACCTAAAACTCATTATTACTAACATTGTTATTAAATAGTTGACCACATCAAGTACATAAAATAATTCAATTTTTTTTTTAAAAAAAAATTCTAAGTAATTATTCAGAAAAAATATAAAGACTTTGATTGTCCTAAACAACACGGGTCATTACCTTTGTAATATAAACTTTGGTCACTAGATACACAGGAAAAAGAATAGGAAAAAAGAAAAAAAAAAATAGAGTGGGATCAAGTTCTAGACACACTTGAGCCGCATGTATTCTTAATTTCATGTTAACCAAAGTTACCAATAGTGATATCTTTTTTTTGGTTTATTATGATTTTATGATTTACTATTCTATCTTTATTTTTAATAAAAAAATTAACAGAAGGGTCTAATTCTCACATTTCAAAAAGTTTAGGGTCTTGGTCTCTTTTACCTTAGTGCAAGACGTGTAAGACAAAATTACACATTAATCAAGCAAAAGTTAATAAGTTCCGGATTAAAAGGTTAGATTAATGAAGCAGGGATATAACAATTGAAAATTGCTAAGCAAAATTCTAGCTAAATTACTAGAGCATAGACTAGTTAGACCCTTCATGCAGGGCATACTTTTTCCATGCGTCATTCTCGTGGCAGGAACAGAACAATAAGGAAAGACCCAGTTGATTGGTCTAGGGCTCGAGGGCGAGTTTTATTTATTTAAGAGATCAATACATGTTCTTATGCTCATTCCAATCTTCTCTAACTTTGCTAACTCCCCTTTCTCAATTTGGGCCCTCAAAAGTTGGTACAATGGTTAGATAGTAATTTGATATGGTCGAAGGTTCCATGTTCAAACCTATATTTTCCTATACAAATATTCTCTAATCATTGACTGACCCAAAATATTGCATTCAGGTGTGTTATTGCACTATAAGATTTATAACATTAAGGTGTATCCAATATCATCCTGTGTAGAGTGAGTTCCTTGTTATAAAAAAAAGAAAATGATTATTATGTTTACCTTATTATGATAATTAATTATTGTGATTATTTGAGAAAAATGTTGTCTATTCTTTGTAATGCATAAATATTTTTTGAAATTATAATTAAGTATCTCAGTATAAGGCAGTGAATCTTAGTAAACTAATAATTATATATATAATATTTAAACTTTTAAAATTGAGATAACTATTTTGACGTTAAAAAGTGAGTTTAAGTATAATTTTTATTATAATGTTTGAAATGATTTCTTTTGTTTATATGACTTTGCTCCTATCATGTACCATCGTGACACATTCAATTAAGCGGTGATTAGACCAGGTCTAACTATAGGGATGTAAGTGGAGAAACATATTTGGGATGTGGAAACATGATAGTAAGCGATTACTCGACGTCCTAAGGTCCTTCAAAACCTATTCAGGTAAAAATTTGGTAAGGGCGGTTGAGCTTGTGACTCCGCCAAATGAGATCGCCCAGCTCGAGATTCTGCCAAATGGGCTTGTACTCTTGTTCCGGCAGCAATAACCTGTAAAAAAAAGGACCCCGGGGTTGCCCTCGGGGGCCTACTCCAACGCCCAAGTAAATTATGAAGCCCTAATTACATATGAGCAAAAGAAAGAGAGAGAGAGAAAGTGTAGGGCATGTATGCCCAATATTAGTTACCTTTCTTGGAATAAAACTCTTATATTCATACTAATCCCCAAGTTACTAGAGAATGTTATGTGCCTTGCTACTAAAGTAGTTTATAAGCCTTTTGGGAATATTTGTTATAATTGTCCCCCCGAGGTCCATGGGACATCCCGGGAGTCTGACTTTGGATTTATACACGAGAGCGAATAATGACTGCCTCGGTCTCTGGCTTCAAGAGGCCTCAGGAAATATCTCTAAACAAACCTCAACTAGGTGAATCTTGTAAACATATATAAATATGTGTCCTGGTATACATGATTTTACAGCACAAGAACAAATTTAAATAGCAGCGGAATCACATACTTGTTTGAGCCATGAAAACTAAATTATAATCGTTACCTAATTATTGACGAAAGTCTTTCACTCCCTACTCTGTTTGTGTCATGTGATTTGTTGAAACATTGTGCAACACAACGTACAAGGTCTTTCTCCCTATATCATTGTTTTCAGACAGCTTTCAATGGGATGAGCTCATGATAACACTACATACATGTAATATCCTTTTATAGTGCAAGGGTTAGAGAGATGACCTAGCTCAAATAAGTGTTCTACTGGACCCTTCCATCGTGGGTTTCAATAAAACTAATAGCCTATACTGAACTACCTAACTAGACTTTTAATAACCAAGATACTAAGGCCAAAAACCGTATGATCACATATGAGCTTACCACTCAAGGACTATCCATCAACCCATTTTATGAAAACCAAAATAATTAATTAATGTATGCCCATACTTTATAAAAATTTTCCAACATTGTCCCACTTGGGCTACATTAATTAATCAATTGAATTAAATGAAATAATTTTATTTATTTTAAAATGACTATTGGGTTGGGTTGATAACAACAAAAAAGGTTGACGGACCACGATTTCAAAATTATAGTCCTAAGAAAGCATCTTGAACCAATCCGGTCCAATTTGATCTTTAATATCGAACTATGATGATCGATATGCCCTTTATCATTGACACATGACCAATCACAAATATTATCAATCAAATCAACATGGATCATAGTCTAGTAGTGTAGTAAGGAATAGCCAACCATGTGATCAAAACAACAGTTATTTCCTTATCGGTCCTCCACAATTTCACTCAAACCGCCTAACTTAAAACTCATAGCTAAGCAAGCGAAATTGTCCGACTTCATTGAGTCAACATGCCTCCAATTTTCACTTTAACTGTATGCTTAATAAATAAGCAGTGAAATTGTATGGCCTTTTATAATTCTGATTTCAATTTCCTTTACTCCTAGCGTGTGAAATTACATGACACTAACAAACTCATGTTTTCCACTTCATATAACCTTTATGCCTAGCAAGTGAAATTCCTTTGACTGCAACTAGCCAAACAATAAATAATAATGAAGATATTTCAAACTAACAAGTAATAATGATGATCATCAAAATGGTAGAACTTGTTAAACAATTGATATAAAATGTAATAACCATAACAAAAGTAAAGTCATTATCCCAATCTCAAATCTCAAATTATAATAGACTCCCACTAATCCAAGAAAACAAAAGACTTTATGATACCAATATCGCAACATGATGTTTAACATTATGGGTCTTAAACCTTTGGTTAAAGGATCAACAATCACTAAGTCTATCTTATATTCTTAATAACAATGTCTTCCTTTTGACTAAGTCCTTGACTGTTTATATTGATCACACAAACAACTAGATTAGAACATGGGTAATCACTATAACTCATAATAAAACTAAACTGGCCCTGGGACTAAAGTGTATTATTGTAACCACCTCTTTAGGCAGAGGACACAACATACTATAGGTATCTCAATCATGAAGGTGAACAAGAGAAATATGCGATGTTAAAAAAAAGTTTATTACCTTTGGGCAGATAAACCCCTATAAGTCATGCATTCTCTCAAACCAATAAAGTACGCACAATCTCAAAATAAATCTCATTGACTATCCATCTTTATTACCACTCTTCATCAATCCAAATTAACACGCACAATGATGCTCTTTGGGTTGGTGATTGTATATATTAATTTGAAAAATTATATATAAACTCCCTAAATTAACACACACAATAAACCCTATTTGGGCAGACGATCGTATGTATTAATCTGGAGAATCCATTTTTCCTATCGTTAGAGAAAATTTGGTAACAAAACAATCATTTTGAATTATTATGTTTAAGTCACTTTGGAGATAAACATCCCCAATAATTCTAAACCAAAATTTCTTAAACTAAGGAAAATAAAGATTACCCAATTATCAACTAATCATAGTTGCGACACGAACCAATCAATTTTACTTTCAGCATTCAATACAAGGAATGTACTATAGAATCTTATTTCCTTCCATGAATTATGAGAGATCTATTTGAAATATAAAACTCACGAACTTGATTTATAACTTGTCCCTTCCTGATACTCAAATATATCACATAAGTACTTTTAAATAAAGTACAAAATATACTAGTCTCCTAGAAGTGAAAAACAAGACAAATATCTTAAAATCTAGCACATTCATGCAAGAAACGTTACATAGAATATAATTGTTTCAATACTTTTACGGTGACGACCCAGACTTAGAAGATAATGCATAACACCTATTTGTATATGATTATGTGCTTAATAAAGTCTTTATGTTAAGTTTATGGCATTTTAAGGAAGGTTACTATTCACTTGCGTTTTTGACTATTTTATTTTCTTGATTTCATAATACTTGACATTTAGGAGGCATGAGAAAAATAGAATTTCGTGCATAGCATATCGGGTGTGTGAGTTATAACAATATTTTGGTTTTGCGTGAATAGTAACCTCAAGAAGCATTTTTAGCCAAACTTAACTAACTTTGACCCATTTTCTTAACCAAACTCATAACCCAAACCTATGACCCAACCCATAAAAACCACCTACCATCTTTATTTAATTAAAACACAAGGCAAAAACACCACAAAACACCTAGGCCAATTCGGCCAAAGAAAAAAAAAAGCCAATTCGGCCAAAGAAGAAAAAAAAAAAACAACAAAACTTTCAATCTTCAAACTTGATTTTGAGCTTACTTGGGAAAGGTCTTGAGCCATCTTTGAGCTTTCAACCACCTTCTATTGTCTTATGTGGTAAGGGTTTCATTTTTATTTTTGCATTTGAATGGAACTTGAGTAGATAAGCTAAATTGGCTTGGTTTATAAAGGGGCTTTGCGTAATTTGGTCAACCAGGTATGTTTGAGTGATATGGTTAGTGTTTATTATGTGTGGAAGTGCTTAAAATGCAATTATGGTGTTGAATTGGTGATCGGTTGAGGCAGTTGTAGTTCATAGTGACCTTGGAGCTTCTGGGGCTTTTGTGTTGGACATCGTCGGAAGTGAGTTTTTGTGGTACTATATTGTGTCATAAAGTGAATTTAGAAGTGTGGGATAGTTGGTTTATGGATTGTATGACTCGTATTTCGTATGTGCAATGAATTGAGTTAGTAAGTTAAGGGGTAAAGTCATATAGTTAAGTCTATTGCTATAATTGGCTTGGAATATTGCTTCTTGTGTTATATGAGTTGGTTCATAAGTGATTGTGGAGTGTCTAGAGTACTTATAATGTATATTGGTTGATAGATGACTAGTTCTATAGTTATGAGATATAAAGGGCTTTTAAAAGCAATTTGGAATTTGATTGCTAGTAATTGAATTGGAATTGACTAGTTAGGTGCCGTAAATGATAGTGAAGCTCAATGTGTGCTTGAAGTACCTAGAACAGGGCTAGTTTAATGAACGTTGTATTGTTGGTTGTTAATTTGAATGTATTGACTAGTTATATAAGCATGAATATAATTGATTAAATATTACTCAATATGTATCTAATTGAAGGGTTTCGTGAGTTGAATTGCATGTATAATTTCTTACGTGAGTAGTTGATTGTATTAAGTAATGGTATTTGAAGGGAATCGGTGCTTTAGAGATGATTTAAAGAGGTTCTTGGCTAGACTCCTACATGTTTGGCTTTCTAGAGGTGAGAGATTCATATTACTTGGCATTTTAATTGGTTTATTGCTTTGTATTATATTGAATATTATGTGTTTAATGTGTGTTTGAGCTATTTTGTTGGGTTAGAACATGTTTAAAGTTATATTCATTATAATTGCTCATGTGCGAGGACAACCTCTTATGTTGTCCTTATTGTGTGCTTATCGCTTTATATACTTATCAAATTGTGTGATTATAATTATTATCGATATCATGGTTGTGCAACCATTTAGGCATGGTAGTGTTGGGGAAGACGGGCAGTATTGAGCTTGCCGTTATACCTCGGCTACCACCCACTTGAGTGATTAGGGTTATGTTGGCTTATCGTTATCATTATCGTTATTATTATTATATCGGGTTTCTGTTCATGGTTCGTGGATCGTGGTTCGTAGTTCGCGGTTCGTGGTTCGTGCTTGTGGACAACATGGTATCCTTGTTGTGTAACTCTTGCTTGGGCCTTAAGTCCTTGGAGAGTTACCTGATATCCTTTTTATTATGCGTGTACCTCTCGCTTGGGCCCTAAGTCCTTGGAGAGCTATATTTGATTGTATTCTTCTTTGTATAAGAGTTTATTAGTTCGTAATATTGATTGAGTCATTATATTGATGTGGTATCTCTGTGACTGAATTGCTTCATTGTTATTAAATGTATATGATTGTCTTGAATGTTATGTTGTGTTGCCGTTGAGTTCTTAACTTGCTACTTAGTCTATAGTTTTCTAAAATATGTTATATAGCTTTGTTGTTTGAAGTGTATTTTATGTTGTTAATTGATTCTATGACTTATATGCATTGCATGAAAACATTTTTGAAAATCTTCCTGTTTATTCCCTCCCTCACTGAGTATATATGTATGTGTATGTTTACCCTTCCTTTTTAACAATTTTACAAGCAAGGCAGAGTTTGTTTCCAAGAGGTAGAAAAACAGGTTGAGGATTAGTTTATTTGTTCGTAGTAGAAGTTGATTGTCTTACGTGTTGTCGTTTGAGTTGGATGATCTTTATGTAAATTATGTGTATGCTTATGTATTCTTTTGAGACCTGCATAATTTGGTTGTAAAATATGTAATTAAGTGAAAGCTCACCTAGTGACAGTGAACTATAATAACTTCTAATGCTTTACCTTATGGCTTAGTTATCTTGCATGCTTGTGTGAGATTAAATGGAAGTGGGATGATTGACTTAAAATATAAGAATGTTTGGTAGATAAAATTAGAGTGGTAAGATAAGCGGATTTATGACATAGAATTTCAACAGTTAATGAAATGCATGCTTGTATGATAGATTATGTTATAATAGAAAGACTCTGATGACCTTATAGTCTTGAGAAGTTATGAAATGGATGATGGTATATTGTTTTGTGGTTATTTTTCTGCGTACAGGTGTGTGGTTAGGTCCAGAAATAAGGAAAATTCTGTCCATTATTTCTCATTTTTCGTAACCTCGGGATTTGGATCAGGGCTCTAGTCTCGTGAATGATCGGGGTGTTACATTTACTATTCACTCCTTACTCTTCAAAGTTAAGGCTCACAATTAGCCTCATAAATACAATTAAATTCAACTTGTAAAAGGTTATTTTAAACATGCCAATCATTAAATGACATCATATAAATTCGACAACCTCATACAAGACAATTAAATAAGGCATTGCATGAGAAAACTAAATGTAAGGTGTCCAAAGCATGGTGTACAATAAAAGAATCTGAGATTATGACACTACGAAATTTAAGTTTTGTATAAACCATTTTCCAGGCATAATCCCTAACTCCATCTTACTTATCATATTTCATACTTGTAAATTCACCCATTAGGTCCCAAGGCATGTAACATTTTTTTCCTCATCACAACTTTGATTAGTCAAAGTAAAAAGTGCATAAAATGCAAGGCTAAGTTAATGTCAACTATCCCCATAAAAAAACTTGATGGTTTCTTTCCATTTATAAAAATTTTTCCTATTCAAGAACTAAAAGTAGTGCTCATATTATTCAAGGCGAAGAAATTGTAAAAGGAAAAAAATGCAATATCAACAAACAGTAGGCATACTTGCTGCATTACAAAATAAGCACTTCAAGCAAAAGAGCCCAAACACATCATTACATTCCCCATTTTGGGTAGTTAGTATAACATGTAAATAGGTACTCTTTTAACATAGAGCAACAATGAGATCTTCCTACTGGAAGAAAATGTCAATCACCTTTGGACAATTGAACTTCCTAACAATAATGTAATCTCTAGTCATGCTTTATGTTTACGCTACCGGGCTAAATTCATATAATGACTTTCTTTGGGTGATCATTAAACATTTTACCATGATAGTTTCCCAACCAATATGAAAAAAGTCATTGTCACCTTATTGGAAAAATTAGTGCCTAATATAAACGAGCATGTCATGTATGTAATTGACCATACAATATGAAACATTTCACTATAATGCATTTGTGTGATCAATACAAAATTGCATTCCACAATAAACTCGAACAAATTCTATTTAAATTTAATATAGCACATCTGATGAACATAATATAAATAGAGAATGCACATAAAATTCCAACTTGAATTGAGGAAAATTCCAAATTTTCATTAAATTCAGAGGTCCAAAACATACTTTAATTTAACCCCAATTCATTTGGCCATAAGTCAAAATTATCATTAAATTTTTTGTGCCAAATATAGTATCTAAATAAAGAGATAAGGAAGTCAAATTTATTTCTAACCATAAGGTCATAAGACATTGTTTGGAATGTGTAAAAAATTACATTAATAGGATTTTAGTAAATGTCCTCTAACCAAACATATCCTTTCCTATTTAAAATAAACTGTTATTTGGTTTCACACAATTTTTCATTCTGTTCGATTCAAAATTAAGTCATGTAACGAAACAAGCCCCTTCCTTTTAAAGCCCAAGCCATAATAAGGCTTTGTCTGGTTGTCCAAATTAGTTCCAAAGCCTAAACAACAAAAAGATGCTGTTTTACCTAATATGACCCTTCCTATGTTATGTAAAGTAGTTGGAAAAATAATTATTATTACGTAAAGGGAACAAAAAATGCTGCTGCCAAGACTTGAACCCGCGTGGTCAAAGAAAACAACAAAGTACTTAACCGATTAAGCTACGCTAGTTCTTGGAACAAATTTGGGCTGCACCTAATAATCTAAGTTGCTACCAATTTGTTAATAGCTATTGATAAAAGAGAAAGGAAAGGATTGTTCGCCTACTAAGAATCGAATCCACATGCTACACTTTATCATTCAAGTAATACACCAGCAGAGCCAACCTGGATTTTGAGATTTTTGCATCCCAACTAATTATATTAAACAACTTCTTTGTAGCACTGTTAAAACAAAAGAATTTTAAAATTATGCACTAGAAACGATTTGAAACCCAGACCAATTATTTTGTTACGCACGTTTCTATCCAGTAAGGGTCAGGTTCGTCTCAAATAATTTGGGGACCTTGGGCGATCATCTAAATATGGACCTTAATAATTAGATTTTTTCTCAATAATTTTTTTTTTTAAAATTTTCTATTAAAATAATCACTACAAATAAAAGGACATTTCTCAAATGTTCTTTCTCTTTATTAAGTCTTTTTTCAACATATTTCTTGGGCCTTAGTATTTAAGTTTTATTAAGTCTATTGCATATAAGAAAAATTAATAAAAAAATGAATATAAATTAAAAAAAACTAATTATTTCAAGTTAAGATATATATAAGTATGCAAACAATATCAAAATTTATCACATAAAAAAACAAAAAGAAGAGTTGAATGTATACCTCTATGCTTTCTTGGGTCAACTCTGCTTTCTTATATTATATGCAAAATTAATATCACAATAAACAAAAATCGTTTAAATACTAGCCTTCAATAATTCAAAAATCAATTAAGTGCTAGCCGTTTGTCATTTTTTTACTAAGTTAGTATTTTTTTTTTTTTTAACTTGGGGCCCCCAATCTAAGGGGGCCTTGGGCACCGGCCCAAGCTACTCGTAGCTTGGGCCGGGTCTGGTAAGGGAAACATGCCTGAATGGGAAAAAATGCAATTGTAACTTTTAAGACGATTGTAGTAAAGGTTGTCCTCAAGACGCAAAAACTTTAAAACTGATATGTTTTTAGCAATCAAATATACTAATCCTAGTTTTTTTTATACCAAAGAATTCAAATTTGACATCAATTTCATAAAATAATCAATAAATTTTGCTGAATTATCTAAGTGGGTTTTGGATTCAAACCCAAAAATTAGAGTTTTTAATCTTTTCAACCTTATAAACACAATCCAACAACAATAAACAAGTTGAAAACATATATGATGTCAAATAAATTTGAACAAGTGAGTATATATCATCAATCAAGTTATATACACATGAACATTGAAAATCAAAATTTTTCAAACTCAATTTAATAACATACTAATCACAATAAATAACATGTTCTATATATATATATATATATATCAAACGAACGAGCAGAAAAAGATTAATGAAAGCCCTCAATTAATTTCATGAAACAGTAATCAATAATCATGAATTAAAATTAAGAACTTTCGTAGTTTACATAGCCAAACAAGTATTATAAAAAATCTTTTAAATTAATGGCTGAAAAATCATGCATAATCAGCTCTGATACCACAAGTAAACATATATATAAATATATGTGTCCCGGTATACATGATTTTATAGCACAAGAACAAATTTATATAGCAGCAGAATCACATACCAATTTGAGCCATGAAAACTAAATTATAATCGTTACCCAATTATTGATGAAAGTCTTTCTCTCCCTACTCTGTTTGCGCCATGTGATTTGTTGAAAAGTTGTGCAACACAATGTACTAGGTCTTCCTCCCTATACACTTGTTTTCTGGCAGCTTTCAATGGGACTAGCTTAGGATAACACTACATACGTGTAAAATCCTTTTATAGTGCAAGAGTTAGAGTGGGGACCCAGTTTAGATAGGTGTTCTACTAGTCCCTCCCATGACGGGTTTTAGTAAAACTAATAGCCTACACTCAATTGCCCAACTAGACTTTTAATAACCAAGATACTGAGCCCAAAAATCGTATGATCACATATGAGCTTACCACTCAAGGACTATCCATCAACCCATTTTATGAAAACTAAAATACTTAATTAATATAAACCCATACTTTATAAAAAATTTCCAACAAATCTTTCCAGGGGTATTTTGATAATTGTGTCCAGGGACAGAATTTATCCTATATCAGCTCCATATATATTTGATTGTGAGTATAAAGCTAGAAATTTTGAAGTTCCTTTTTGACTTATGATAGCTTCTATTTCAAGTTTTCATTGAAGGAACATAAAGATTGAGCACACTTTGATTATAAAGATTAACCACCAAACACTTCACCAGTGGAAAGTTCCAATAATCAAATCAGGTTGGGATATTTACTAGCCACACTAAATATTAACCAAGAATGTTATTGCATGTAATTCATAGAGTATTTAGATTCTCAACATTATCAATAATTTAAGATGTTCAGAAAGTTCTTATCTGATTTCCTTAAAAGAATTACACAAAACTTACCTATTAAGTAAAGCTAGGGGTCCTTAGCATGGCAATGGCACCTTGTCTACTTGATGATTGTTGTGCATTAATACTTGAAAGACATTCAATCATTCTTTTTATAAGATCGTAAGATCATGTCAGAGAAGCTGTAACATGAGAGATTTTTTTATTTTTTTTACTAAATAAGCAAGGATTTCATTAAACTTTAGTAAAAATATTTACAATCAACAAGACCCTTAAAAGAGGCCTTCTATCCAATGCTCCTCTCATCAAGAATCAATCAAAAATAAATAGCCCTATTAAAAGTATTATCTTGATTTTCATAAACAAAAACAACTTCAACTTTACATAAAAAAGAATAAGTGAAAGATTTATTCATCTCAAATGGGCAACTATCACCTCGTTCGTCAAGTTTCGTTCGACTCATTCTATGACTTTCTTGTAGGTAGGAGACACATGACCTTTTCCGGTTGGTAAATTTATTTTTTCCTGCTCATGAGCTCAATTGTAGGTTGAAGTTTGGGAGTAGGAGATAGGTTTGTTAGGCTTTCTAAGATGAGCTTATTTCGTCCTTGCAATTGTATTAGTGGTTGTTGTATGGTTGTGCCTTGATGTTGTGATTTTTCTCGTAGTGGTAGTTTTTGCATGTGTTTTTTTGGCTAAGACTCTCTATTTTTTCTCCATAATAGAAAGTAAAATTAGTGGTTCTCTACTTTCATAAACTTTCTATTTCAATTTTACTCCAACAACACTTTCCATTTCAGACTCTCTATTTAATTCTACTCCAATAGCTCTTCATATTTTTCTAAACTCGTTACTTAATAACCTTCTTTTTTATCTTTCATTTTTAATTATTAACTACTATGTTCTGATAAAAATTATAATATCAATATAATTTAAGTTGTTAAATGTTATTGTTATTATTTTTCCAATACCAACTATTCTTAACTATAAATAGAATTAGTTGATATTTTATTATCTCTACTGATGCTTGTGTAAGTTGAAGCCCTTTACATGATATAAATAAATTATTCAAACACCACTATAGAGACTTAGATGCACGATTTGGCTTTGCAAGTATATGCTACACACTTTCATTCAATGTACACCAAGTATAAATACATACAAGAGCCTTTGAGTATGATTACAGTAGGACTCTTAAGTAACATAAAATTGCATTCAAACTTATGATGAGATAACACTAAAATCCTGCAGGTTAATTGCATTGGTTGCAAACTGAATTAGATAATGCTATATCACCCCCTTAAGTTAGGCGATCCATGAATGACACCTAGCTTGATTCGTTAGAGAAAAAATTACAACCGTAGAAGTGCCTTAGTAAGAGAATCAACAAGTTGATTAGCAGAGTGTACATGAAAGACTTTGAGTGTTTTATTGGCCACTTGGTCCCGAACAAAATGAAAATCAATGGTGATGTGTTTCATTCTAGAGTGGAAGACTGGATTAGCACACAAATATGTCGCACCCACATTATCATAATAGATCGTGGGCACATCACCCAAAGGCAGACGAAGTTCAGTGATCAAATTTTGGATCCAATTAACCTCAGCAGTGGCAGCAGTAACAACCCGGTATTCAGCCTCTGTGCAGGAGCAAGCAACTGTCTGTTGCTTTTTAGAGGACCAATTGATGGGATTATTACCACGAAAAAACACATAAGCTGAAGTGGACATGCGATCATCTACATCACCAGCCTAATCGACATCTGAAAAAGAAGAAAGCCGAAGAGATGCAGACTTGTGCAAAAGAAGACCATAACTACTGGTGCCTTTAAGATACCACAATACTCGCTTCACCGTAACCCAATGTACCTGTGTAGGTTTGTGCATGAACTGCGCAAGACGATTGACTGTAAATGTAATATCTGGTCACGTCAAAGAAAGATATTGTAGAGCTCCTACTACACTTCTGTATTTCGTTGAATCAATTAGCAATAGGTCATCATTTAGTTGAAGAGCTTTGGATGCTGAAATAGGTGTATGCACTTCCTTAGCATCAGTCATATGTGTTCTAGCCAACAGATCCATAATATACATTTGTTATGAAAGTAAAAGGCCATTTTGTATGCGGCGAACTTCAATGCCCAAGAAAAAATCCAACTAACCAAGATCTTTGAGGGAGAAACATGAAGCAAGCACTTGAATAAGATGTTCAACCCCCTCTGAATTATTTATGTTGGATTTTGGGGTCGGGTCACCCAATATGGGTTGACCTGGCCTGACCCATTTTGTATGGGTCAATAGAAGTTATGGGAAGTTATTCCCATAACTAATTAAAAAGAAAAAATAAACGTTTTTTTCTTTAAACGTTAGAAATAGAAGAATAGTCTTCAATTCTCTTCTTCTCTTCTCTCTCAAAAAACTCTCTCTGCTAGTTTACTGTGTGTAAACAATTAAATCAAAGGGGTTCTTAAGTTGTAGCCAATAATTCAAAGTTGAATCCGTACTTTGAATTCTGATTCGAGGCTTCTAAACGGTGGAACTAACATGGCAAATTCCTGCAAACTATTCCACAAAACTACGAGGTTAGTATTAATTTATTCAGTTTATAAAGAATCTGTATTATTGTGTATTTAAATTTCTTCAATTGTATCAAAGCCAAATCGGTGGTTCTCCATAGATATTTGTTCTTTGCAATATATATGTGTATATGCATGTTAAATTGTAGAATTATTACGATTTGAGTGCTACTAGCATAATTTTTGTTAATTTACGTTTCTGTGAAGTATCATAAGTATGTGTATTTTTGTACTACAAGAAAGTGCTCGTCGTAAGGATTATAACAGCATAGATTTCGTAATTTTTCGTTAAGTAATGAATTTATTATGAATTTTTTAAGTTTGAATGTCAAAAAATTTTACTACATTTTTTACTGCATTTTTGCTACTGTTTTTGCCTTTTTTCATGTCTCTAATATGCTCTCAAAATTGTACATTTGGTATAATTAGAACGGGCTCGTTGAGAGCTTTTCGTAGACATGTAATTCTCTAATTTTGGCCTTAAAACGCATGATATATGAACTTTTTAAGATTTTTTGTAAATCTAAATTTTTTGGTTAGTATGTGTTCTTGGTGTATTACGTGTGAGTTAGAAATTGTGAAAAACGTTGGTTGAACATGGATCAAAGCTGGGGCATGGGAACACGCGGCTTAATCGTGGACTGTCATGTGGCCATGTCTTTAGTGGCAAGAAATTCAAAAAAAAAAAAGGGTCACGTTTGTCAGACGTGAATGATCACGTTTGACGATGTGATTCAATGTTCAAATTTGAACATAGAATCACATCCATGTTCAAAATGTGAACATGGTTTGTTAGGTCACGTGGCTCATTTTGGTTGCGCCACGTGGCCGTACATAAATAATTATATATATATTAAATTAAATTAGTTTTAATTTTTAAAGATATAATTAAAATTAGTTTTTTATTTTTTAACACCCCAACCCCGCTACCACCAGAGGTGGTCTAGTGTCGGCGGACGGTAGTTCGACGGTAGTTAGGTGGTGGCCTGGTGGTGGTCCGGCATTGGCCTGGCAGTGGTTAGGTAGCGGTATACGGCAGTTCGACCGTCGGCCAGTTGTGGTCCGACGACGGAGGACGGTGGTCCGGTTGCCAGCCGATGGTGGTTTGGCGACGATTCGGTCGTCCGACCATTGTTGAATCTTTTAAAAAATATATACATATTATTATTATTATTTAAATAATATATTAGTTGTATTAATTTAAAGGATGACCTAATATCTATGTGATATTTACAGATTTGACCCCATATTTTTTTATGCCTTTGTCTTTGTGATAATTGCATTTTTGTCCCCATGTTTATTAAATGAGCTCTTATCTTTGTAGTAATCTCATTTTTGACCTCATGTTCTCAATCAGGACAACTATTTTTGTGATAATTGTGTTTTGACCTTATTTCTTGCTAGAGTAGTACATAACTTAAATTAATTTCAATTATAGCTTGAAATTATGAGTAATTTCATTATGTTTACCCAAAATTTGTGTAATTTAATTGTAATATTTACAATTAGGGGCATTAAATTTTTGTAATTTCATTAAATACCTAAATTTGTGTAATTTTATTGTAACCTTTACAATTAGTCACGTGAAATTTTTGTAATTTCATTTCAAAGTATGAAATTTATGTAATTTTATTGTACAACATTAATACATGCTACGTGCATTATTAATTTTTGAAATTAATTTATTAGATAGTTATGCATTAAAGTTTGTTTATTTAGTCATTTGAGGACTGTGTGAGTTAAACAAATTGCGAGAAAGTTTTTTACCACTACTGGACATACAAACATGTACTGTAATTGGCCCAAACTGATTATCTCATAGTTCATTTTATTTTTAATATTTACATGTAATATTAAATGTTTAATGGGATAATTTTTATGAGCATGTGATAGTCATACGTGATTTCATGTGTATTGTTAGATGTACTATCTTTTCTTTCTAACACACGTAGAACCAAATTTGGGTCTTTTGGGTCTCGATAAGTTTGAGACAACTTCTACATGTCCAATTGTCATGGTCCATATGTGTTAAAAGAATTGAATGTGTCAACTATGACGACCCAGACCTACCATGTAGTGATTAATACTTAATTGTATGCACATATGTGTTTGTTATAAATGATAGTGAATAATTATGTGATTTTATTAGTTAATAACATATATTTCTTAGTATGAATTTTCTTATTTTTGAAAATGTGTGAAATGTGTTTAATTAACTTAAGTGAGATAATTAAAATTAATATTATATTTATTTGAAAATTATTGTTTTACATTTAATTGGTAGTTTTCGTTAGTTATATTAGTTGAATAAATAGCCTTGAGTCTGGGGTGAAAATTGAAGTGTTTATTTTTGTGAATTTCATATTTTTCTCGTGTTACATATTTGTTTTTTGGCATATGTTCATGAAAATATCTTGCATTGCATGTCGGGAAGATAGGTAGAAAAATTGTTAAACATAACAAATGAATAGTAGCTTGTAGACATTAATTTGGACCTTTTAATGAACCAACTAGCACTTGAGCTAAACTTAACCACCTAAACTAATCAAGCTCACTCTGATTACCTAACTTAACCCAACCAAACACTTAAACTCTACCTATAACATAACTTGACCCCACAATTAACACACAATAAACAAATAAAACAACTCACACACACACACTTAAAAACAAACAAAAACACCACACATATACACAAAACAATCGGTTAAAAAAAAAAAGATCAGATAGAGCTAAGGCTTGGACTCGTGAAGGAGAAAGAAGAAAGAAGAGGGAAGAGGAAGAGAGAAAAGGAAGAAAAAGGGAGAAAAAGCTCATCTTAATGCCTCTAGCTTGTATTTCTACTTGTGCTTGGTAAGGAGTTACATCTTTGGTGTACTTCTTGGGTTTTTTTTAGAATGTTAAGTTATGTAAATGTTATAATAAGATGATTTATGCTTTGATTTAGCTAGCTAATTTGATTCTTATGATGATTGCGTGATGGTTAAGTGTTGTTTCTAGCTTACTTGGAGGATTCTTTGATTTAGTTGTTGTTGTTGTTAAAAATAAGAAAGAAGAATGTTAATGCATGTGATGTGTTTGATGCAAGTTCTAAATGAAGCATAGAAGTGTTTTCCATGCTAATCTAAAGCCTTGAACTAGTTTGATGTAAGGAATTAGCTAGAAGATGAAGTAGAGCAAGAATTTGCAAATTCGGAATAATGGACTGCCCCTATATTTCAGAGTCTTTTTTGACATAGTAAACAAGCTTGAAAATTAACGAAATTTACTTAGTAGTTAGATCAGGAAGTTTAGAGAAAATGTTGATTTCTAGGACTAAGACTAATTTTAATGTTTTAACCCTCCAATTTAGCTATTTTTGAAATATGTCTGAGAAAATCCCTGGTTCTGCCCAACTATGCATAATTGCACGATAAGGGTTATAGCTTTTGGAATTTAACTTGTAATTGAGTACCGTTTGAACCTAAAATTAACTACACTTGAATATCTACATTGTACATAAAAATTAGAGAATTTGGAGGTCACTAGAATAGGTAGATGATTGGATAAATTTAAACTTCTGTTAGAAAGTTGGAAAATGAGCTTGCTTCCGTGAAATTTTACATGTTAAGTGTTGAAAACGTGCTTGGTAGTTGATCTTCTTTTGGTGGTTAAATAGAGTTGAGCTTATATAAATGTCTATATGATATATCATGAGTGTAAGAACATTCTTTTGCTAATGGTAGAAACTTATGTGATTATTTTCATTATAGATCAAAGTTTGATATGTTAGGTGGAAATTGAAGATCAAGTGTTTGATTCAATGCTTGAATGATGTGTTTATTGGTAGAATTAGGCTTCATTTGATTTATGAACCAAGAAACAACTAGGAAATCGAAGTAAAATCCCATGTGGCAAATTGGCTCCTTTGTGTTGCTTAGGGACTTTTGAGGTTTTGATGGCTAGATAGGTTTAAAAGTTAGCAATTAGTAGTCTTTTAATGGTCTTTGATCTTTAGTATGCATTGTACAACAATTGGACAAGTTAAAGTTAAATACCTAGTTGATTTAGTTAAGGGTTTTATGAATTAAAGGTGTTTTTGAAGCTACGGTGTTTAATGAGTATTGAATCTAGTTTAGTTACAAGTTTTAGAGTTAAAGAATGATAAAGAATGCATAATGTGATTTATGTTAATGAAAGTAATGCATGTTGATTTCATCTGCTTATATTATGTGTTATCAAGATAATTCAAGCGAATTAACAAGCTAGCTAGCATGTTAAATGAGCTAGTTTTGGTAAAACTATATATATCTTAATTGCACCTAACTATAGCATACTAGTTGAATATTCTTTTCTTGAGTTGATTGAGTTCTTCTTTGTGCAAGCCATTAGCTAGTTGTAAGGAAGAAATGTATGAACTAATTGTTCTATTGATTGATTGTATCATGGTGGAAGAAAATGTGGTGGAATACATGTAATTGCTTGATTCTCGAATATGTTATGTTACTTTATTGAAGTAGCTACTAATTCATATCATATTTTATGTTCCTTGTTCAAACACAGTAACTAGATTGAAAGCATAATCTTTTGAATAAGGTTAAATGATTATAGTTAAAGAATGTCATAATATCTACATAAGGATGATTAATTAGTTATAAGATGGATGTGATTATGTTTTAATGTTTACCTTGGATACTAACTTGATTGGATATGCATAGTTAAATGTAGTTATAAAGGATATTCCTTGAAATCAAAGGTGTCAAGTGCTATTAATTACATAATGCTTCTATGCATGCTACTTATATAAGAATGAATGCTTAGCTAATAAGAGCTAATTGCAATTTGTGGAATCAAACAAATCTTTAAAGCATGTCACTTAGCTTTAAATTAAAGTAATGTATGTTAAAGTGTTATGCGAGTTACTTGCGTAGTGTTATGTTAGTTTTTATGTGTCATGCCCCGACCCCGACCCATCGCTAAGTTAAGCCCGAAACATGACGTGTCAATGCTTGACCCCTACAAGATTTGAAAGTAGAAACCTGAACAGTTATAATATTCCACAAGAAGTTCCAAAAGACTTCTAAAATTCTCCCAAAGACATCGACCTTAAAGGATTACAGCACCCTATTACATGTTACAATACCTAAGTCCTCCTGTCAACATTCCAGACCTAGGTCTACTAAGTAGAGTAATCAACTTAGCTAGGTATCTAGTTGATCAAAAGAATATTACAATAGATTAAATAGTTCAATTATACAAAATCATGTTTATTACAACAATGAGTACATCTCCACAGGCAAGCATGTAGATCACATAAGCAGGAATCCAACTCATCACATCAGTGAAGCTTGTAACCACATGGGAGCTTGCTCGGCTAATCCTCACCTGAAATTGTCAAAAGATGGGTGATCTAATCCTGTAGATAGCTCAGTGAGGAGGAAAACAAGGAAAAGTTTTCACAAAGATTTTATCATTTCGCAAACTTCTTTGTAAAACCGTGCTATGCATATACAACAGTTAATCAAATATAACAGAATATCAAGATTAACTTCATACTCGAAGTATAGAGCAACTAACAAGAATGAAAACAACTTGATTCAAAAGATATGAGCAACTTTTCTTTCCAAGGATCTCAAGGGACCAAGCGAGACTGGTTGCAATGAAATAGTATAACTTCTTGAACTTGATGGAGATGGCTAGTATCGGGACTTCATAACAAATCTTCCTCACTATGTACAACAAGAGGGCACTCCAGAGATAACCCAAAACCATTATAAGATTCCCCTAGGGTAACAAAGAGCTCGGCGAGATTATACTCCCGAGGTAACAATGAGCCTAGCGAGAAAAACAAGAGTTGATTCTCCTAGGGTAACAAAGAGCTCAGCGAGATTATACTCCCGAGGTAACAATGAGCCTAGCAAGATCAATAATGTGGGCAAGAAATCGAGAGGGTGTTCATACGGATTCAAGAAGTCACTTCCACCATCAAAGTAGTATTGTGCTTTGGTCTGTACAATACTTTATCTCTTAGATTAAATGAACTAGATAGAACATGCTTATAATCAATTAACAAGTAGCAAGTATAATCGAGCATAATCCAAACATATTCAAGTATATTTCATGTTCATAACATATAAGCGTATAGTCGTAAGTGCACCGTTTAGACAATCATAAAACCAATACCTATCATGCTTGAACATATTAATAACATTTAGAAGGACACAACATAGCCATATACCAAAGGAGGGTATAAGAATACCTTAAAACAACTCAAAACAACAATAAAATGCAAACACGAACGAAACTATGAAGCAACCTCAACTATTTTGGATTAGCCTAACTTAAACCATTAATTTTTATATTTTCCTAAACTCCAATTACTTTGATTTTGGTATAGAATCAAATCTTATCAAACGTAGATAGTTCTAGAATCAAACAGATCTCAATTCGGAGTTGAATCGAGTGAGATATGACCTTTAGAAAAATATTGCGCATATCTACCAAACATCTGGGCGACTGATCCGGTCTTTAGAAAAATATTGCGCAAATCTGCCAAACATCCGGGCGACTGATCCGGTCGACCGGATCTAACCTGAGTCGTCCGGTAGTAGCCAAAATTGACTGATCAGGTCGACCGGATCTGACTTTGGTCAACCGGACCCACAACAAAATGCACGAATTTGCATTTTTTTGTTTCTTTTGCTAAGCCTCTTAACTCCAAACTATAGCCATTTCACCCAAACATAAACTCTACTATTTTACAACCTCAAAATCACATTTATCATGCTATAAACATCTTTCAAACATAAATTCACCAAGAGCACCAATAAAGCCCTAAGGTGCTTGGCTTCAATTAGTATTCATTGCAAGCAATTCAAACCTTTTAACACACATATAAAACCTTGCCCAACTCAAATTCAAGCTATTCAACTTATCAAGACCATCAAGTACATGTGTATATATATATATGTATATATATGTATATGTATATATATGTATATGTATATAGTAAAACCCTAGCTTGAACAACCCGTAAACACAAATCATAACTAAACTTATAATCTATGTATTTTAAGCTAGAAGATCAACATATAATCATCATGTCACCATGAATGAGCTTTAAGAAAATCTTTTGAAAGAATCCATCACCTTAGTGTTGAAATCTAGAAGCAAATAGAGCAAGAACACCTTGAAGAATGCTTGAAAATGGTAGAGATTACAAGAGGCTAGCTCAAAGTTTCTCCCTTTTTCTTCTTCTCCCTTTTCTTTTTTCTCTTTTCTCTTGGTCGTGTGGGTGTGTGTGTTTTCTGATGTATATGTGTGTGGTGTAATGTATGTGTGTTTTGTTAGGTAGATAATATCTTATAAGCCCAAATACCCAAATTGCCCTCTTTACTAAATGAAATCTACTAGTTTGCCATGCAGTTAGGTTTTAATTGCTTCTAGTTAGCAAATGCAATATGATAAAATTTAATTAAGGTCTATGATATTGAAGACACGTAAACACACATAAGTGAACATAAATGCACGTTCAACGAGGCATGAGCACGTAAAATGATATAAATGCACATTAATTGAAATAAATGCATATTAAATGATGCAAAAATATATGAAATACTATAAAATGCATATGGGCTCTATACGAGGCCTCACATTATGGCTAAATTTTATACTTATATGAATAAACTAGGGTTTGCATGTCTTAGCAAATTCAAGGAGATTTGGAGTGAATCTAAATGATTCTCTTACATAATTAGCCTAATCCAAGGTGAGGGACTTCATCTTTTTTTTGCATTTAGTTTATTTACTTGTTAAAAGATTTCATGATTTAGCAAAATTACTTAAGTCGTGTACTTGTTGATTCATTTAGAAAAGTCAGAAATGGAGTTCTTCAGCTTGTATGAAGTTTATGGCATGATTACTAAGCTTTTGGAAAGAGATATGTTGGAGTTCTTGAGAATTACTTGAACTTGTTGCATGAATTGCTAGTAAATTGTTATAACTGTTATATTTGATTGTTATTTGAGCTATATAAGTTATTTATGTTGCATTTGGACGAGGTTAGCCTACTTTACTAACCTCCCATCTTGATTCGTATTATTATCTCGTGATTCGTGATTCGTTATTCGTGGTTGCGCAACTTATTCAAGCATAGTAGTGTTGAGTAACACGGGTGACATCGGGCTTGTTGTGCTCCATCGGCTACTATGGTTTCCCAGTCTTTCTCTCGCCGAGCCATACTCTTCTACCCCAGAGGCGTGGTTCACCTCGTTGGGGCATACGGACCTACCTCAGTAGAAATGAGTTGTAGGATCGAGTTACACCTAGAGTACCTCATTGGAGGAATAAGGGGATTTGTTGGCATTTATTATCAAGGATCATGGCTTGTGGTTCGTGATTGAAGACAAAGAAGCTGAATTGTATCCTTTTAAATGTGTTTTATATTTAATCAGTTAATTTGTTATATTGTATTACTTGTGTTCTTGTCGTTGTTACATTGCACGAAATGTTTTGCGAAAACTCCCCAATTAACTGTATCCCCCTCCCTCACTGAGTAACTTTGGTTATTCATTCCTCTTTTCAACATATTTCAGGAAAAGCTGAAGATTGAATTGTCTTCTGTGTGGCTTGCTTGCTCTATTAGTGTGTAAAACATGGAAGAATGTGATCATGATATGCATGTAATCTATTTGAGACTTTGTGGCCATATATGTATTTGTGTTATATCAAGGAATGTAATATTAAAGTTTTAGTTTTGTTTGATGATTAGGTACTAGTGGGCTTGTAATATTTTCTATTGCTTTATTTTATTTCTTAGTAGTGCATGCTTGTGTGGACAATGAAAACTAGTTGGTTGGTTGGACACAAATTATAAGAAAGCTTGATTGATAATGTAGAGTAGTATGATAAGTAGATTAAAAGGATAGAACTTCAATGGATTTAATTTTGCATGCTTGTGTGATACGTTGTTGGATGGCCTTGATGAGTTGTTGCATGTGATGTTAGTGGAAGTTGGGTGTTACGGGAAGATTGGACCTTGGTTTTGGAGTTATAATTGCTTATACATGTTTAGGATTGTCCTATAAATAAGGGAGACTCCGTCCGTTTTTTCTAAATTTTGTGCCCGGGTTTGGACATAAGTTAAGATTAATTTGATAAATAGAAGTTTCGGTTCCGTGAGGGATCGGGGCGTTACATCAACTCTGGTGGACCACAACAATTATAAAAGAAATGAGAACATTGAGGAGTAGTTATTTTTGCCTAACACTATTAGTTGTTTATATGTTAAACATTTTTCTAATTCATGTTAATATTTGATTTTATTACATGTTGTTATCGTAAACATATGTTGCATATGTTATTATATTAATAATTAGTTTATTAATCCTTATCTGAGTGAGAGTTCTAAGATTGGGATTGGTGTGATTCTAATCTAGAACTATTAGTTCCCACACAAGTGAAATTATGTAATACATATACATAACTAATGTTTCTACACGAATAGGATTAAATTATGATAATTGTGACATTTGAATATAGAATTTGGTAGGTTGTAGAATTAAACATCTAAATGTGCTAGTACCGAACATCAAAGATGTCTATGTTGTGGTTATTTATGATAATCGCAAAATATCATTGTTGAAGAAAAATGAACGATGATGATTGCAAAATATGGCATAATCAAGTTTAGAATATCCTTGAGCAGCAAATAGGTGTTTAAAACACTGAGTTATAGTGTGGTGAACCATTAAGGTAGTAACACCAATCCGTATAAGAGGTAGAGGCCTATCGGGCTTAAAAAAACTATTGCTCACATAACATTGATGAGCACCGTGCATAATACCTCATTGCTTATTACGAAGTATGACCTACTAATGTGGGGATTTTGAAAGCTTGAAAGAGAAGTTCAGTGAAATTTTTATTTCTAAGCTGTGTCAGCTTATAATCAAGTTTGACACATGCTAAAATAGTTAAAATGCTCCTAAGGGGTAGCATTTGTGAGATGTCGAGTATAATCTAAGAATCGAAGGTAGTTGGCCACATTCTCAATGATGCACAACAAGTGCAAGTTGTCGTCACATCTTTTCCATTTAAGTTGGGTGTGCATGATTGTCAACATGACGCAAAATGCGTCAATTGGAGTTTGTGCAAATGCTTCTTGGCCAACAAGGCTACTGGTCAAGCTTAAGTAGCTGAGTGTACTAAGCAAGAGTCATGTGGATCCAAGCACAAGGGGCAATGACTCCAATGACAAAAAGGAAGGATAAGCTGACTGAGAAGACCAAGAAGGTCAGACGTATATGCGATTCAACATTGTAAAAGATATGTGCTACAATTGTCACAGGAAATGTCACTAAGCTCGGGATTTCCTTGAGCAGAAGACCAAGCGTCTAACCTCATAACTAGATATGAAGGAGCATTTAAAATACCGTTAGATTTTAGGTGGATTACGGTGGATATTTGTAAGAACTAATTTGAGAGTTTGAAGACAAGGGCATCGACACTTGTTAGTTACCACTATGTGATGGTCAAATTCTAATTTTTCCATACATCCTATACGTTCTAGTTCTAAAAATACTTGGTCTATAGATAAAATCCTTTTACGATTAGGTTCTCAATTTCGTATATTTAGAACTCAGTCAGATTGTTAAGAACAACTCATTAAAAATATGACTATATTGTGGATGGTTTTCTTGTTCTATGCGTTGAACATCAAAATCATTGCCATATAAATATGTGTTATTAATGTTACATCTTTGAGATCTGTAGTATATCAAGCTAGGCATATAAGGGAAAAATAGAATGACCAGACTTGCAATAGTATATCTTTTGAGGTTGTTATTAGCACAATTCTATCTACCACTATGTAAAAATTGTCTAGCCAATAACTCCACAATAAAATCTTTGGCAAAGGCTTGCGAGCTAGTTTTCTATTGCCTTGAATTCATCCCGAAATCTATGATCCAAAGAATGATAGGGCAAGGCATGAGGCCTCATATTTCGTTACTTTTCTCAATGTTTTCACAAGACTTAGTCTTGTCCTTTTGTTTTCTCACATGTCCGAAGTTTAATTGCTTTGGGCGTTATTGTAATCATGTTGAGAATCACTCCGACATAATGTGAAATCTTTGAGAACCGATCCTGTTCGGTAATATTTATTTGATTCGTTTAAAATAATTTGTGACGAAAAAAGTATAGCAAAAGGGCTAAATATTCCTGGCACTTTGCAACTATGAGATGTTGTAGAAAGATGGAATACATCCTTATTGAATGTGGTTAAGTATATGATGGCTCATATAAATTTCTCAATTACGTGTTGGGAATATACAACTACCAGATATATTCTTAATTGGGTGCCCTTGAAATCAGTCACTTCAACTCCCTATGAGTCATGGACAGGTAGTGAACCAGTTCGCGATGATTTATGACCCTATGAGTTGGCTACTTTATTCATGATATTTCTCATGAGCTTGAGAAATTGAAACCAAAAAGAAATAGGTGTACTTTTTTTTTGGTACATTGAACGCTCCAAAGGGAATGTTCATTGATGAACAGATAGTGGGAGTGTGTCTGAACTCAACATTCTTGGATATAGAATTTCCTAGTAGGAGATTCAGTTGTTTGAATTGAATGCTCCTAATGGTCTTATCCCTCACAATTTTTTCAATTGAAAGAAGGACTTGTTTCTGATAAACATCGATTTGGTTTTGGTCAACTTGAATCTGTTTTGCGATCAAAGTGAATTCATTTCATTAACCGGTTTATGGATCATGTTCACTTGCAATGGTAATATTGGTCTGATCAACTCGAATATGTTTTGTGATCAATGTGAGTTCGTTTCACTACCGGGTGATTATGAAAATAAGTTTTCATATGATTACTAGTTAAGATGATGATGAACCTTAAATAGTGGCTGAAGTTGTCTCATCTTTTTGTAAGGAAAAGTTGGATGAAAGCAATGGAAGAGCAATTGGATTTAATATCATATATTAAGCTCGCTAGTGGCTAAAAAGTTGTACCTAAATTAAGGGTATAATTTGCAAGCAAACCTTCTTTTGTTATTAGGTTTGCTTCAATTCACCCATTTCTGAGCATGTTACCCAATTGAACCTTGAATTATATCAGGTGGATGTAAATGTGATGTTTCTTAGTGAAGAAATGCAAGGAGTATTCATTTTGTATAATCTTCAAATGGTTCAATAAGGCATCTATGTATATGTCAATTGATATGAGAGTAGATATGTGCTCCTATTTCTCTAGATGGATGACATATTATTGATCAGAAATGATAAGAATTATATAATCACTGTTAGGAAGTGGTTGGTTGTACTAAACTTTATGGGCTGAAGGACATTGGTGGAGTAGCTTGTGTGTTAAGTGTCAACATCAGAGGGGTCAATTTAAGATTCTTGTTTTGTTACAAGAGTCATTGTAAGACTCGAGCATTTCATTATATGTGCATTTATTTATTTTAAACATTATTTGGTCATATTATGTGCTAATTATGTGTTTAACGATTTTACTACATCGAATTTGCATTTAAATTGTATACATATGAATATATATGGTCATATTTTGCTAATACCACTGTATTTGACTTAGTCTTACTCTTATTTACATATAATACATACATAAATACATATAAACCTATTAGAATATACTTAGTATGATAACTTTGACTTTTTGACTTTTTGTATTTGACTTTATTTTACCATTAAATTATTTTATACATTATACTTACACAATACATATGCGTATAGGTATTTGAATACGTATAAATACATTAGATATTTTTATTACATACATACAAATACATAAGACATTTTGCAAAACACCAACTTTGACTTGGTCTTTAAATATCAACCTATCATTATTCTTGCAAGACAAAATATACACACTGCATTAATTGAGAATATTTAGATGGCAAATTATATATGGTTGAAAAGTTCTACGAGTCTAGTTTCTAACGCTTCAAACCGTTCGCGAATTGGAGCTCTCTAGCATAAGTTATGATCGTTTTAGTAAAAGGTATCAAAGTTGTTTTGTATACATGGGTTTGACCAAACAAATGCTATTTGACTTTGCTTACTTAGTTATTTGACCATTGGACTTAGCCTAGTTATTTCGGCCAAACATTATTTTGCAAGACAAAAACACACACAACACCTAGAACACCTATAAAATTTTACCATAAGAGAAAAGAGAAGAAAAACTATTTCTAAGCTTGATTATTCATTCTTTGGTGGATTTGAGCAAAGTTTGATCTATAGATAAATTTCTTCTTGCCATTTCATTGTAATTTCTGGCCTTAGATACTAAATTAAGGTGAGGGAGGTTGTGTGCTTGCATGATTTAAATTCTGGAAATTAAATTTAGTTTGAAGAGATGTTGTTATCTTGATTCATAATGCTAGATATATGTGTTAGGAGTAGACTTTTGGGTTTGTTGTGTTCTTGTTGTTATATCTTGTATTTGTTTTGCATTTTTTAAGATAAATGCTAGGGTTTGTAGATCTAGGTTGTTGTAATATTGTGTGATCTTGTTTGTGCTTGTATTTGAGGTTTGTGATGTTATAGAAGCAAGATAGGAAGTGAATTTACCATGAAAACTGTCAATTATTTATTGGACAGCTCACTGCCTGTGACTTATTTTACGTTTTAAAAATAGTAAACGACCTCATAATCGAACAAAAATTTTATAGTAGCTAGATTAGGCTGTTAGGAACAAACTTTGTGTTTTACAAAAAGTCATATTCCAACGTTTAGACCTTCCGAATTTTCCATTTCCGAGATGTGGTAGAAAAACGTTGCAACTGGACAATTGGTAGTACCTGCACTAAAACGGCTATAACTTAATGAATTTAACTCAGAATTGAGTTCCGTTTGAACCTAGAACTATGTACATTCGATAATTTACATTTATAGATAGAAAATAGGGTATTTATAGGTCGTTACCATAGGCAGTCAATTTGATTAATTTAAGCTTCCGCTAAATTAGGAATTAGAAGTGTTTTAGCTAGAGGTGGGAA
The DNA here is from genome assembly GCA_037974665.1 of Ehretia macrophylla. Classification (NCBI taxonomy): domain Eukaryota; kingdom Viridiplantae; phylum Streptophyta; class Magnoliopsida; order Boraginales; family Ehretiaceae; genus Ehretia; species Ehretia macrophylla. The sequence continues at coordinate 15,207,558 of CM075768.1, read as the reverse complement.
TTTTAAGTTTTTGTTTGTATATGATTACATTGATCTATAGAAATCATGTATAAGTGTGTTATAAATGCTTGTATGGATGATTATATGTTGTAGCAATATTTGAGAGCTTAATATATACATATGAATTTATTGGAGATGAAATTGGTGATTATGTGTTAACTTTATTAATTAGAAGTTGAAAATTTGAGTTAGATTTGGTGTTTATGATTATATATATGTGATTGGTATATGATTTCATGGCTTTAGGGAGAGTTTGGTGAATTTTGGAGTTTATTTTGATTAATTTCATAAAATTTCAGCAACTATGCAATTTTATAGATTTGTTTGTTTAGCTTGTTTAATGCTTGGTTTTGTTGTTGTAATGTGTTCATAATGAATTATAGTTAGTTGCTATATTGATTGTGTTGAAGTTATGTGTTGTAGAGATTCATAGGATGGTTTAATCTTGTTAGAAGGTTAGAGTTGAGTTGTAGTGATTATATTCTTTCAAGGTTTAATTGGTGTTAATGTGTAAAGGTCATGTTTTTATGTACTTAGGTGATGTTAATGTGTTGAAAAGATCATGTTCTTTGATAGTTGAATGTTGGTACTAATGTGTTGAATATATGTTTTAATGATGTTTGGTTGAATTAAAGAATGTGTTGCCTTTAAATGTGAGTGTATTGATGCATGTTAAATGTGGCATGATTGCTCGGGTAAATGGTTGGGAGTTTGTCAAATGAACATGATACGTGAATATGCTCGAAAGTTTAACCTACTTTGTTGATCTCCTTTATTTGTCATGAATATGAGTTAAATGGTTTATGCGAATGTGAATGTGTTGGGTGGATACCCTTATGCGAATGTAAATGTGTCGGGGGGATACCCTTATGCAAATGCATTGAATGCGTTGGGTGAATACCCTTATGCGAATGTGAATATGTTGGGGGGATACCCTTATGCGAATGCGTTGGGTGGATACCCTTATGCAAATATGAATGTGTTGGGTGGATACCCTTATGTGAATGTGAATGCGTTGGGTGGATACCCTTATGTGATGTTATGCAGATACCCTTATGTGATGTTATGCGGATACCTTTATGTGATTTATGCGATCGGGTGGATACCCTTATGCGAAGGTCAACCTTATGTGGAGCTTGGTAGCGTCATGTCATGTCGGGTGGCATAGGGCTTGCGGTAATTGCACCACTACCATAGTCTAATACCATTCTCGTGTAGTCGGAGTAAGGCCATGGGGAGTGGGGTGTCTAGGTGGGTACATCCGGAGTACCAATATGCGAGAGTGACAAAGAGATGTGAAAAATGAATGTGATGAGTTCGTGAAGGGGCTATAAGTGACGGTATCAACAAACAATGAGAAGTATCCTTACAATGTGGTTTATGGCTTTATTGCTCAAGTTATATGTTGTTTCTAATGTAATCAACTGGTTTACAGGTTATGGCTTTAAAAGTCTCTTTAACTATTTCCCCTCCCCACTGAGCTTTGTTATAAATAAGCTCACCCCTCTGTGATGCATGCTACAGGTGTACATGACAATGATTATGTGCATGAGGAGACTGTTGAGGAGCCATGGAATATGAACTATGTTTAGTTTGTGTTAGTGTAGAAATAATGTTTTAGTAGTTTGTTGTAATGAAGACTTGGTTTAGTTTATGATTGATATACTTGATAACTTATCTATTTTGAAGACTACCCCATTTTGATTGTATATGTAGGTGATTATGGTTGGATTCATGATCACATTTGGGTCTTATGTGTACTCGTTGAGAACCTGGTTTGAGAATTGTGTCTACTTGGATGTAGACTTTATATAAATGTGTTTGGGTGTTTTCTATTTCTTATCGGATGTCCGTATTACAGCTGTTATAATGTCCGTATGTTGTCGTATCCTGAACTGTTTTTCCTAAGACTGGATTTGGGGCGTGACAGTCATATGTCAAGCAAGTTCTTGAATGACTTCACGCGTAAGTCTACAAACCTATAGATGTTCCTATAGTCAAGGCTGAAAGCCTAAGCCAAGAAACATGGCCCTAAATACCAGCATAGATTGATGAGATAAAAATGTTTCTTATTCAAGCGCTATGGGTAGCCTTGTATATACTGTGGTGTACACATGGCTAAATATTTGTTTTTGCCGTGAGATTTGTAAGTTGTTAAGTTACTTCTTGACATACTTACTTGTTAATCAATGACACTACTTCGTGGAATAGCAAGAAGCAAATATGCATAGTATTGTCAACTATGGAAATTGAGCTATATGACATGCTCAGCAACTATGCAAAAGGCAGTATGACTCGAGAGATTATGATGGACTTGAGATGAATCAGTTACTAGATGGGCAATGTGTTGGGAATTGTATGCCCTAAAGACCACTAGCAGTAAGACATCTCAGTGAAGGGATATTATAACAATTAAGAATCAGTGCATCTTGCATGAGCATCTCTATACTCTTATTATATTCTCTCCATATATGCATGCTAAGGCTCCTTGATTTGAGTGAGTGGCATAGGTGCGTGGTGATCTGCACAGAAGGTATATGCCATGAGTCTTAAATCTAAACTATAGATTCATAACCGTATAGTGAAGTTAGGTACTTCACTATGGAAGGTTATAATGAGAGAGTCTCATATTTGGTAGGGTGACCTACCTTGGTCATTGGAAGGGTTTTTCGGACTTTTCTCATTAGTGCATGAGAATGCATTGAACTGTACCATGGTAGATGTGATCTCTATAAAAGTACTATCGCTCGAATGAGATCAGAAACATCTCAAGCTACTAAGAGACCAATGCTATAGTTCTTGAGTATATGTGGATGACCAATAAACTCAAGGACATGCATTTTGATTCACTATGGGTAAGATCTTATATGGGTCAACAGCTCTGTATTTTGGATACATAGACTTGACTAGTTGGCACATGCATAAGTGTCAAGTTATTTTATGCCATCTTAGTTATCCCTCTTTGTGACATCCTATTAATCATCGGAACCTAAGTACTTAGTAATATAGTCAATCGGGACTATATTTAGATATTGAACTTGTGGGTCGCTCCCTGGATCAAGAGAATAATATCAAGATGATGATTAATAGAGGATTAGAGGCACAAAAAATAGAGGTAATCAAGAAAGGTGGATAGTACAAAGTCAAGACCTAGTATTGATTAGAGGGGCATTGTGGTCTTGTATACTTAGTAGGTCAACGACATAGTCAAACCTCATTTGACTGGCATCATGGGAATGAGTATTCGTACTAGAGTACATCCATAGCTCTTTAGTGGAATGAGCTAGGGTTAAAATGAATAAAATGCAACTAGTGTCTAATAGAGTCATTTTAGTCATTTTGGAGCTAGGGATAATATGTCTTTTGGTCCCACTTCTAGTTAATTTCCATATTGGTGAGTACATTTTCCTTGTCTCTAAGACTGGCGTGTGGATTGTGTATTTGGTAAAAGGAAGTCATATGGATGGATTAGGAAAGTAAGAAGATGGAATTGTAGGTATCTATTATTGTAGGACTCTTTATTTTATGGTTTTATTTTTATTAAAAGATATGAAATTCATAAAGATAAATAAAGAGATAATACAATGATTATCTAGCATTAATAATGTAGACAAGATGTAGTCCATATACATTATTGGATGCAAGTACAATTTCTAGGTCTCTTAGTATTCCTAAAACATACGAGTCACTTAGGACTCTTGCTTTTAATACACGGCCAACTAAGGAAAATATGAAAATTAATTTTCTTCTTTTGTGAGATATACCACACGGCCATAGAGAGAAAAACGTGAGAGTGAGTTTCGTCCCACAACGAAAATACCATAGCTTTTAACTAGAATAGAAGAGAATATCAATTGTGACATCCCTTTCATAGCCGCGGATTTCTTCTTCCATTGGTGTGAAGTTCTCGGCCAAGGAAATCATGGAGAAGTGGTGTCCACTCATTGCAGCCATCGTGTGGTAAGCATCATTGTAGTGTTGAGTTTTGACGCTAACACTTTAAGGTAATGAATCTATCTGCGAAATCTTAAACTGTATTTTATGCATGTATGCCTGCTTGTTTATATGTATTTGTTTGGTTATCGGTTCTTGATTATTTCCGCTGCACTAGATTAAGTTTTTTGATGTCTAAATCACTAGTAATCTAGGTTGTAACGCCCCGATCCCTAACGAGACCGGAGGCTCTAATAACCAAGCTAATCTCAACCCAATTCCAACCCAGTCTCAAAATTTTAGGAAAAACGGACAGAGTCACCCCTGTATCATGGACATTCTGAAAACCTGTAAGCATTCAAATAAAACCACAAAGCAAAAGGAACAACATTTCTAATTGAAATCCCAACTTCAAGGCCATCCGAGCCTTAAGTAACACAAGACAATATAAATACATACAAGCATGCAAAAATAGTCTTAAAATCTTTGTCTTCATTCGCTTATCATACCATTCTATGTTAGCAATTAAACATTCTTAGAAATTAGAGCCAACCATACATCCGTTCATTTACACCCAAGCATGCAACGTAGTTAGAAGTAGAAGCATAAGTTATTACATCCCACAATTCCATAACACTTACTACATCCACCTAGCTTTCAAACTTGAAACTACCCAAATATATACATAAGCCTTTAGGCTCCAAAATAGAATAGAAATTAGAACAAACAAGGTCTTCATATAACCACTAGGAAACACATCCATCTCAAGCAAGTATTACTCAGCAAATAAGACAACTCCTCTTCCAACTGCATTTCCTGAAACATGTTAGCGAGGTATGAGCAACCAATAAAGCAATTAAGCAAATAAAAGACAATAGAGATAGCAAATGACTACATATATCAAAGGATACGATACACTTAACCCCAACACTCCAGAATTCTCTTATCTTTGATCACGAACCACGAGCCATGAACCACGAACCACGATCGATGTGCCAGCATAAACCCCAATCACTCTAGTGGGTGTACTCCGGATGTACCCCGGTAATCCTACGACCTAACACCCCCTGGAAATTCCCGGATCAAGCGAGTGATGTAATAGGGTACGAAGCTAGAGCACCAACCCTGGTAAGCCCGCTGCCGCCCAGAGAAGCCCATCACATCCGCCCCGAAATATAGTTGCGCAACCAAAGACTCGATAACACAAGAAGCAATAATAATAACAATATAACAAAACAAGCTGATATACATACAAAGAGGACAACAAAAGAGGCTGTCCTCGAGTACACATGGTATCAATTACTCCGTACAATAGGATGGAATGCATTCATTAATCTATAATTGCTAAGCAAATACAAGTAAAGCGCTTGAATCACTTAACATCAAACATTGAGCATATAGCAAAGTAAAGCACTTAGAATGCACATAGAAATGATCCCTCACCTTTTTAGGAAGTCAAACCTGTGCGAATTAAGCCAAGACTCCTTCAATATTCTCCAAAAGCATCAATCCCTTCAATTATCGCTACCTAATACAATCAACTAAATGTATAAGAAGTGATTCCTTATTCTCAACTAAAGCTAGTTCATAAAGCCATTAATTTATCCAACTCTATTTGATTTCTTTTAATTCACATAACTAACAATATATTTCATTGTTCAACATGCATTCTAATCATTATTTAAACAACAAATAACTCAAGTGATCACATGTGCAACATTCTTTAATGTTCTAAGTATTATTCAAAGACAACAGTATAATAACTAACATATACATTGCAATGATAATTCATACAAGTATAAACAATATATAACACCTAACCACTAAGTTATATAAGCATAGCTTCACATATACAATACAATTAATAAACAATATAAACATGTTTACACAATCTTTAACTAGTGACCATATGATTCAATTCATAACTTCTCCAAGTAGATGAACTTGTTATACAAACACATTTAAACATTTATCCAACCAATTAAGAATCAACTAACAACAATAGTGTAACAAGTTAAGCATATAAATGAGGGACAACAAGGTAGGTTACTCTCACACAAGTATAACATTATATGATTAGCATAAGAAGCAAGAAACACAAGGCTATAAGCAATAACCAAGTAAATAACCAGCAGTGCACAAAGGGAATCAACAACATACTTCCACAAAATTTCATCAATAGCTCAAATATACCATAGAAATGCATTTAAACGCACTATAAATAATTACAAGGCAATACAAGTACCAAGGTACTTAATTCATTCATTTCCCCCTTTGTAACTCAACCCGTTTTCCTTTCAAACTCAAGTTATTGTTCTAGATTGGTAAGCGGCTTATTCCATGCTTCTAGTTAACCCCTTAGGCACCCTTAAGACCCTTGAAGTTGCCCAAATACCCACGTTTAACACAAAAGCCCAAATTTCCTCTTTTGACTTTGTACTACACGTACCTCAACCGAGACTTAAACAGAAGCTAGAAAAGCATATTTAGAGCCTACTTAGCCTAAGAATACCAAAAGTGAAGGCAATTTTAACCCGGATTTACGATAACCCCAAAACCCATTTCAAAAAGTCGACTAATTCATGCTTTTGCTAGGTTACGAGCAATTAAACCTTACGGGGCCTTTACACTACCTTCATTAGCACCTATAGCATCTATTTGGACTATTGAATCAAGCTAAAATGTTCAATTTCACAACCCTAGAAATCTTATCACTATTCATGTCATACAATCAACGAACGAATTCAACCATTTAAACTACGAAATAATAGCATAAATAAGGTCTCTACTACTTGTATGTAACATACATTAGCATATTTGAGTATTGCATTAGCATTTGCAAAACAAGCAATTCAAGAAAGTTGTCACATTTCAAAAATGCAAAAATAGCATGCAAATCCCTCATCTATGGCACGTAGAAACCCGGGGAAGGCTAGAGGACACTCTAAACTACTTGTACCTAGCTTGGCTTGGCTTGAAATAGAGATACTTGTACCTAGCTTGGCTTGGCTTGAAATAGAGAATTGTTGAGCAAAATCTCCCTCTCCCTCTCCCTTGGAGCTGTCGGGTTTGCTGCCCAAAATTTCAGCTTTTCTCTTCTTTTTTTGTTTTATGAGTTATAAATGTTAGGTTGAGTATATAAAGGGTGGGGTCAAGTGGGGTGCATAAGTTGACTACTAAAATAAGTTTAGCTAGCTAGAAACAAGTCCTAATGTGCAATTATGTGCTAGCTAATTAAATTACCTAGTTTAATTACGTAACACTATTTACTAGTTCGGTAAAACATGTTCTAAACAGGCGCTCCTATCGCTTTTAGCTCAAATACACATTTTTTTCATTCCTAAAATAATTAATATGATTTAAAAAAATGCTATTTCGAAGTAATTAAGAAGTTAAAAAACGGAATGAATAGTAGCCAAGTAAAGCAATAAATAATGCACAGAAGAAATGCACAAATAGTGGATGCAACAGTAGATAATACGGCTAAGATCTTGGGCGTCACACCATCTCCCCCTTAAACAAATTGCGTCCTCGCAATTCTTCTTCACAAGAGAACTCTGCATCAACTGAAAAACAACTTCGATTACTCTTCAACAGTTACTGAGAAAGACACGGTCTCCTCAAATGAACATCATATGAAAATGCCAAGTAAAAGTCCCAAGTGGAATGTCAAGAAAGATACCAAATAAGCAGTTCGAAGAAGAATTATGAATGAGAACCCAAAGACATCCCAGGAAGACTCCAAGCAAGAAACCCTGTCAAATATACTACAAGAAGTTCCATAGACGTTTTCCAAATAAGAGCTCCAGAAAAATGTCAAATAGAATAACCACATAGATCCCGAATACCGCTAACAAATGCTGAGAAGAATGCCAAAGAAGAATACCAAAGAAGAATACTGTACATCTAGTAAGATAGTCAAGTTGAATATCAAATCCTGGCCGAATGAGAAGATCGAATGAGAGTCTCGAGCAATTGCACCATATACAGAACCAAACTTTGTGGCCTCATCCCCATTTGTCGAGTAAGAGCATTGTACGAACTTGCCAATAAGAAAAGCCAATGCGAATTCCACATAATACCGTAGATAATACTGTATAATAATTATGATAGGAATCCCAAATACAAGACACACCAAGGAGTGCCAATAAGAAAATACCAAAGAATACCCAATAAGAACCGTCATATAGAACTCCAAAGGAAACCACTCATTCATGACTGCAGAGTACAAAAGAATGCCTTAAAAGAATTCCAATGGCCAAACTCTAATATAAACACCGACTACTAAATAAAGGGTTGACCAAATGCTACTCATTTATGACCGCTAAGAATAAAAGGCCTTAAAAGAATCCCAATAACTAAGCTCCAACTATATCCACCAACTCCCAAATAAAGGCTGATCAATTGCCCCTCATTCCCACTATTCCACATACAGAAAGTCTGCTACTGATCACCTCTCTTCATGGGGAGGAAGAAGTCTTTCTTATCATTCGACGGGCTATGCATGAATGCCAAAATATTGCATATGTATAAATATTCCTTAAGCTATTATGCAAGCATGATTATAAAAGAACTTATAAAAACAAAACAATGTAAGCAACAAAGTCATTCAAGTGCGAATCATAACATAGCCAATTCAATTCATAACAAAACTTAATTCAAAATGTTCAAGTACATACATGACAATCAATAATTCAAGCACATAAAGATTCACGATATCAATTCGATGCAACTTCACTTCACTTAGCACACGTTTAGCACATAACACATATCTATACCACATAGGTGCACAAATTCAATTCAAGACACACAATCACACATACAAGCAAGTACTTTCAAAACACACTTAACAAGCACACACACAAAGGTTACTACCCGACAGGCCGAGGACCCTATCCCGGTAGAGAGCTAACTAAGTTCTGATACCACCTATAATGCCCCGATCCCTCACGAGACCAGAGGCTCTAACAACCAAGCTAATCTCAATCCAATTCCAACCCGGTCTCAAAATTTTAGGGGAAATGGACAGAGTCTCCCCTGTACCGTGGACATTCTAAAAACCTGTAAGCATTCAAATAAAACCACAAAGCAAAAGGAACAACATTTCTAATTGAAATCCCAACTTCAAGGCCATCCGAGCCTTAAACAACACAAGACAATATAAATACATACAAGCATGCAACAATAGTCTTAAAATATTTGTCTTCATTCGCTTATCATACCATTCTATGTTAGCAATTAAACATTCTTAGAAATTAGAGCCAACCATACATCCGTTCATTCACACCTAAGCATGCAACGTAGTTAGAAGCAGAAGCATAAGTTATTACATGCCATAATTCCATAACACGTACTACATCCACCTAGCTTTCAAACTTGTAACTACCCAAATATATACATAAGCCTTTAGGCTCCAAAATAGAACATAAATTAGAACAAGCAAGGTCTTCATATAACCAATAGGAAACACATCCACCTCAAACAAGTATCACTCAACAAATAAGGCAACCCCTCTTCCAACTGCATTTCCTGAAACATGTTAGCGAGGTACGAGCAACTAATAAAGCAATTAAGCAAATAAAAGACAATAGAGATAGCAAATGACCACATATATCAAAGGATACGATACACTTAACCCCAATACTCCATAATTCTCTTATCTTTGATCACGAACCACGAGCCACGAGCCACGAACCACAATCGATGTGCCGGCATAAACCCCAATCACTCTAGTGGGTGTACTCCGGATGTACCCCGGTAATCCTATGACCCAATACCCCCTGGCAATTTCTGGATCAGGTGAGTGAGGGAATAAGGTACAGAGTTAGAGCACCAACCCTGGCAAGCCCGCTGCCACCTAGAGAGGCCCATCGCATCCGCCCCGAAATATGGTTGCGCAACCAAAGACTCGATAACACAAGAAGCAATAATAATAACAATATAACAAAATAAGCAGATATACATACAAGGAGGACAACAAAAGAGGTTGTCCTTGAGTACACACAGTATCAATTACTCCGTACGATAGGATGGAATGCATTTATTAATCTATAATTGCTAAGCGAATACAAGTAAAGCGCTTGAATCACTTAACATCGAACATTGAGCATATAGCAAAGTAAAGCACTTAGAATGCACATAGAAATGATCACTCACCTTTTTAGGAAGTCAAACCTGTGCGAATTAAGCCAAGACTCCTTCAATATTCTTCAAAAGCATCAATCCCTTCAATTATCACTACCTAATACAATCAACTATATGTATAAGAAGTGATTCCTTATTCTCAACTAAAGCTAGTTCATAAAGCCATTAATTTATCCAACTCTATTTGATTTCTTTTAATTCACATAACTAGCAATATATTTCATTGTTCAACATGCATTCTAATCATTATTTAAACAACAGATAACTCAAGTGATCACATGTGCAACATTCTTTAATGTTCTAAGTATTATTCAAAGACAACAGTATAATAACTAACATATACATAGCAATGATAATTCATATAAGTAAAAACATTATATAACACCTAACTATTAAGTTATATAAGCATAGCTTCACATATACAATACAATTAATAAACAATATAAACATGTTTACACAATCTTTAACTAGTAACCATATGATTCAATCCACAACTTCTCCAAGTAGATGAACTTGTTATACAAATACATTTAAACATTTATCCGACCAATTAAGAATCAACTAACAACAATAGTGTAACAAGTTAAGCATATAAATGAGGTAAAACAAGATAGGTTGCTCTCACACAAGTATAACATTATATGATTAGCATAAGAAGCAAGAAACACAAGGCTATAAGCAATAACCAAGTAAATAACCAGCAGTGCACAAAGGGAATCAACAACATACTTCCACAAAATTTCATCAATAGCTCAAATATTCCATAGAAATGCATTTAAATGCACTATAAGCAATGACAAGGCAATACAAGTACCAAAGCACTTAATTCATTCATTTTTCCCTCTGTAACTCAACCCGTTTTTCTTCCAAACTCAAGCTATTGTTCTAGATTGGTAAGCGGCTTATTCCATGCTTCTAATTAACCCCTTAGGCACCTTTAGGACCCTTGAAATTGCCCAAATACCCATGTTTAACACAAAAGTCCAAATTTTCTCTTTTGACTTTGTACTACACGTACCTCAACCGATACTCAAACAGAAGCTAGCAAAGCATATTTAGAGCCTAATTAGCCTAAGAATACCAAAAGTGAAGGCCATTTTAACCCGGATTTATGATAACCCCAAAACCCATTTCATAAAGTCGACTAATTAATGCTTTTGTTAGGTTACGAGCAATTAAACCTTACGGGGCCTTTACATTACCTTCATTAGTACCTATAGCATCTATTTGGACCATTGAATCAAGCTAAAAGGTTCAATTTCACAAAACCCTACAAATTCTGTCACTATTTATGCCATACAATCAACGAACGAATTCAACCATTTAAACTAAGAAATAATAGCATAAATAAGGTCTCTACTACTTGTATACAACATATATTAGCATATTTGAGTATTGCATTAGCATTTAAGAGCAAAACAAGAAATTCAAGAAAGTTGTCACATTTCAAAAATGCAAAAATAGCATGCAAATCCCTCACCTATGGCACGTAGAAGCTCAGGGAAGGCTAGAGGACACTCTAAACTACTTGTACCTAGCTTGGCTTGGCTTGAAATAGAGAATTATTGAGCAAAATCTCCCTCTCCCTCTCCCTTGGAGCTGTCGGGTTTGCTACCCAAAATTTCAGCTTTTCTCTTCTTCTTTTTTGTTTTTTTGATTTATGAGTTATAAATGTTAGGTTGAGTATATAAAGGGTGGGGTCAAGTGGGGTGCATAAGTTGACTACTAAAATGAGTTTAGCTAGCTAGAAACAAGTCCTAATGTGCAATTATGTGCTAGCTTATTAAATTACCTAGTTAAGTTATGTAACACTATTTACTATTTCGGTAAAACATGTTCTAAACAGGCGCTCCTATCGCTTTTAGCTCAAATACACATTTTTCTCAATCCTAAAACAATTAATATGATTTAAGAAAAAAACTGTTTCAAAGTAATTAAGCAGTTGAAAAACGGAATGAATAGTAGCCAAGTAAAGCAATAAATAATGCACAAAAGAAATGAACAAATAGTGGATGCAACAGTAGACAATTGTACGGCTAAGATCTCGGGCGTCACATAGGCTATAGAACCCTAGATAATAACCAACATAATGATGATCTATTGTGTCCACTAATTATCCGTCTTCTATCCTAAATTTGATGGCGAGACCTATACATAGACATTATGGCTTTATGTCATAAAAAGAAGTGATTGTGGAACACACACCTACTCATGAGATGGCAGTGACCTACTCGATAAGTCCATATCCAGAGATATATATTTGTTGCAGTAGAATCTCTAGGATTGCGTAGGACATGATGTTGATGTTCTGCAAAGTATTATTTAATTACTAATGTACTCATACTGGTGAGTATTTGATGTCAGTTCATAGTGAACAAAATTTTCTTCGTGTGTTTGCTTAGTGCCTTATCTTTGTGATAAGTTTGGAAGAAATCGAGTATGAGTATGCTAGCATAGATTGACATCAAACAGTATGTCGATAGGTTGCTAAGATTAGCTCTCTCACATGAGCAATTGCCTCTGGCGTAGTAGGAACATGCAGAGATAAGACGATATGAGTTGGTTAGTATTCATCAGGAAATACTATACTCATAAGATATATAGCTTTAAGTATCGGTTTAGAATTGGTTTTTGTGACAAAATTAAGATGAGACCTCTTAATTGTATATGTTACAATTAAAGACTAACATGAGGTCGATATGGATTCCCACGGTCCATATAACATGTTTGTAGCTAGACTTGAAACTTTAATTACTAAGTGTATTAAGTTCAAAGATTCAGGTTAGTTTCTGAGTGATAACTAGACAAAGATCTGTACGGTGTTTGATTTAGGTAAAGACATATGCCCCTTATAAGGGAAGTCACACTGTAACACATGTTTCATACCATGTGTGCTTTGCGACCATAAAATGAAGTGGGTGAATGAATCCCTGTTTCACCACTGTATGAGTCCTTGAAGCAATAAATGCTTCTTTGGGATACCCTTAGTAACCTACGCTCATATTCTAATAGGTCAAGTTCAATGTTAGCTACTTTGGTATGTTGCCTAATGATCACGTTAGATTCAATCATATGAGATATATCTAGGAAAGCGATTGGCTTGACTTAGAAGGATAATGAGCGAAGGGAAGACTGTTCGCATCTGGGCCCGTATGTGTTCATTGGTCGACCAGTTATACAATATTTGTGATTAAACAATCTTAGTGATTGAACATAACTATGAATACATGTTTTGAGATTTAAGGGTCGAACATAGCCTACGAAGGATAAGGTATGTGTTGACTGATGTGAACTTAAACTAGTCTAGGGTACATCGAGACTTTTTTTTTCGTTGAATACCGTAGCTCCCATGTCATCCATAACAGGTGCATGGAATGAGCTTCCACTTGTTGTGTGCTTGCGAGTCGCACGACTTATTTGCCCATATGAATTTGATAGTAGTTCCCGACAAGGTCGTAGAGAGAGATAGTGATGGATATGGGTCTACCTATCTTGTGCGAGTGGGAGATGTTGAATTTTGGGGTCGGATCACCCAATATGGGTTGACTTGGCCCAACCCATTTTGTATGGGTCAATAGAAGTTATAGGAAGTTATTCCCATAACTAATTAAAAAGAAAAATAAATGTCTTTTTCTTTAGATATTAGAAATAGAAGAATAATCTTCTATTCTCTTCTTCTCTTCTCTCTCAAAAAACTCTTTCTACCAATTTACTGTGTGTAAACAATTAAATCAAAGGGGTTCTTAAGTTGTGGTCAATAATTCAAAGTCGAATCCATACTTTGAATTTTGATTCGCGGCTTCTAAATGGTAGAACTAACGTGGCAAATTCCTGCAAACTATTCCGCAATACTACAAGATTAGTATTAATTTATTCGATTTATGAAGAATCCGTATTATTGTGTATTTAAATTTCTTCAATTTCTTATAACAACTATTTCATCTACACAGACTAGCAGGTACATAGTTAGCTAATCCTTATGCAATATAAATAAAGATGCATCATTATGTGAATTTAAAAAACCAAGTGTGAAGAAAAATGTGTAGTTCAGTACACCAGGCTCGCAGGGCCTGCTTTAGACTATAAATGGCCTTCTTTACCCTGCAGACATAGAATGGATGTTAAGAATCAAAAAACCCAAAAGGCTGACGCATATAAACTTCATCATCCAAAGTCCTTTGTAAAAAAAATATTATTAATATCCAATTGACGTAAAGCCCAATTAAACTGAACTAAGATAGATAAAATAAGTCTGTTGGTGATCGGTTTTACCAATGGACAAAATGTAGTTGTGTATTTAATGCCCGAATGCTGGTGAAACCCCTTAGCTATGAGTCTCGCCTTAAAGAGATCAATAGTGCCATCAACATTCCGTTTGATTCGAAAGGCCCATTTTCACCATATGATATTGCAACGTGGAGGAGGTGGTACTAGCTCCCATGTGCCATTACGGACCAAGGCATCAAACTTTTCACACATTGCCTTGCGCCATTTGGATAATTGAATAAGCTGATTGCGAAGGCCATATGTATGCGACTTAGATGCTTTGGCATAAGAGCTACTCAATTTTTCCCATGCAGCCTTAGCTGTGAGAGTCATGGTGACAAGTGGAACAATAGAAGCATCAACAGATGCTAAAATGGCGTGACGAAGTACATTGTGCTGTCTCATCCAAAGCTTATACTAAGGATTAGGAAAAGCCACACCAGCTGTGGTAATTGTAGTAGGGGGACACGGGAGAGACCCGTCAATGTATCCCATTAGATCATACCCATACAATAAAGTATGAAATTGAGTGTGCAGTAAAAAGTGTCCACTATAATAATTAAAAAAAATATTTTTTCTAGTTGTGCACACCCTCATCACCACATAGGTTTGCCAATGCTCTTTTGCCACTATTACATAGTGAACTAAGGATGACCTTTTATTGTTGAAGATAATAAATTAATATAATAAACTTTCTCCAATAACTTAACTTTTTAGACAAAGTGGTAATCTAATATGGTAAGAGCTGACCTTACCCAAAGGTATGGGTTTAAGGTAATCTAAAAAGAATCATACTTGTACATGAGGGACGTATTGAAATAATAAATAAATATAATAAACCCTCTTATAATTTAGCTTTTAGATAAAGTAATAATTTAATATTATTCATCCTTATCGTACTTTGACCAGAAAAAAAAAATCCTCATCCTACTCAAGTTGTGAGTCAGAGAATTTTCTAATATGAATGAACTCGAGTTTAGTATGCAAGTTTCCAATCCATCAAGTTTTGAGCTTGGATTAGACTAAAAAAAATGCAATAGGATTCATTTTTCTTTTGTCAAATGTAATAGCATTTGTTTTTTTGTCAAGAACTATAATAGGATTCGAATTCATAAAAATTTGCGAGTACACCCCGTTCGCAATCCTATTGTTGGATGATGTTAGTTTACTATTTTGATGTACGGTCTTAGTCAAATTTGATTTGGTCAAGTCTTGTTCAAATTTACTTTTTCGCATAGATAGGAATTATGTATCCTAACTAATTCTAGTCTTCGTAAGAATTTAGTTCCTAATAGAAATAGATCTTATAATATCTATAAATATGAACTTAATAGTATTAAACTGTGTGTGACACAACGAGGAGAAAAATGAGACAATAATTATAAAACTCTATTTTGTATATTTGTTCATGAACAAAATAAAATCTTCTTTTATCTAGCTGTGCATGCAAGTTTTGTCAAATTACATTAAACATTATGTTTATCTTATTTCTCGTTTATTCTTTGTTCTAACACTTGATCCCAAACAAGAGTTGCCCCCATAGTCACTACTCGATCATTAAAGATAAACAAAAAAAAGTACTAAACAACATGTTTTACATGTATTGTCTTTGATAACTTTACTAGTATCGTAGTATTAATTTTCATCAATAGCATTCATCTCTTACAGTAGTAAACCAAACCGTAGTAACACCATCCACAAAAGGCAAGGAAGTATATTCTCCTAGTCTAATACTAAAACATTTTCTTTAATTTTCAAAAAAAAATGAAAACCTGTAATGATTGACTCATGCAATAAATTTGACTCGCCAATACTACCATATTTTAAGTTTTTCACAACGGTTGAAAACTGTTGCAAAAAGACTAAAAATCGTTAAGAATGACTTTATGCAATGGTTTTTTAACCGTTGTATTAAGCCTCATTGCAATTTTTTTTTTGCAACGATTTTTCTACAAATAAATAGTAATGATTAAAAACTGTTGCAATATATATTTTTTTGCAACGGTTTTTTACAAATATCTGGCACCGATTAAAAACCGTTGCAATTAATCTTATTCAACTTGCATTACATATAGAAATGAGACAAGTATAAGCAACAATTATACTTCTTATAAAAACTTTTGCTAGCAATTACATGAGTAAAAGCAACATATTTTTGTACCTATTGTAACAATTTCAGCAAGCTCTTGCAAAAAGTGTAAGATAAAAATCTAACACATACACCTCTTTTTTTGTTTATAATATATCATTTTACGCATATCACTAAGAATTCAATCTCTGAACATCTATTAACTGGTAAAGATCACCTCGCCTTTGCTTCTCAAATAGAAGGTTTGTCCTGCGCATATGAAATCTAACAACTGTAATTAGTTCTAATGTTCAAACTGTCTCCTAATTCCGAGTAAAAAAAGAAGAATATAGGAAAGAAATAGTATAAAAATTAAGCATCAAACAGCAAACTAAGTCAATAGAAAGTCAAATAACACCTTAACCAAGCTGATTTAGTTATAGGAAAAGCATTTAATTGAAATCAAACAATTACACATGCAAAAAATAAAGAGAAATTAAAACCCTAATGTAGCTCGTTCAATTGCATTGATGCATTTTAATATCAAAACAAGTAAATTCAAACTAAAAAAACCACCTTAATGCAAAAACGAAAAACGAAATTGAAATTAGGGAAAATTAAACTATAGTCTAGCAAATCTGATCATAGCAACAACGTTAAATTGTAATCAAATAGAAAAAAAATAAATCAATAGAAAGCCAAAACAGTACCTTAAACGCAAAATTGAACAACAAATTTAAAATTAGGGAAAAATTAAACCTTAATCAATCTCATTTAATTATGACAACAATTTTAAATTGCATCAAACAACAAAAAATACCTTATATATATGTATATAGTTCTGCATATGTATATATATAAATATATATGTCTATATAAACATATATATATGTATGTACGCTGATCGTTTTCTTGGAGTATGGAAAATTAAAGTGTAAAACTACCAAGTTAAACCCGCAAGTACAGGAATCTATGCAATATAGTGTGCTAGAGTACGAGATCGAATCTCCACAAGAAGGCTCCTAAGTGTGCTCTTGTGAGAAGTGGTCTAAAATCGTGAAATAAAAGAAAATAAAATGATTTGATGGTTGGATTGAAGGGTTCTAAAATAAACTTAAATAAAACTAAACAAACTAGAAAAATGCAATTAACCTAATCTAAATAGGTGTATGAAAGTATCAAATCAAGGATTGGATGAGTTAGGAGTCGAGTTAGGTCTAGATCAATGTGTAAAACCTATGAACTATCACGACAAGAAAACAGCGCTCGGGCGACGGAATTTGACGATGGATTTTTTCCGTAGCAAATTGGCTACTGTCAGGCTATAGATTTGTTACGGGCAATAAATTCCGTAGCCTACTTAGGCCCCGTTGAAATGACGACAAAACTTGGCTACGAACCATAATTTTAATTAATAAAAAAAATAAAAAAATAATATTTTGTAGCCTAGTTGTGGCAAATTTGCTACGGACTAGCTACGCATTACTTAATTAATTCTGCAAAAAAAAATTATAAAAAAATCCGTAGCCATGCAGTGGCCAAATAGCTACGACTTGACTACGAATAATAATTTTAATTTATAAAAAAAATAAAAAAAATATTCCATAGTCTATTTGTGGTAAATTTACTACGGACTACCTACGGATTATTTAATTAATTCGGCAAAAAAAAATCATAAAACATTTCGTAGCCATGCAGTGGCCAATAGCCACGGATTGGCTACGGACTATATATTATTCAAAATTTTTTTTAATAAATTAAATACGGATATTTTAATTAAATAGGAAAAAATAAAATAACAAAGTTCGTAGCCCAGCAGTAGCCAAGTGGCTACTGCTAGACTACGGACTTCAACAAAAACTGAGGTTTATCATTTTTAATTTGAATTATGAAATTTTGATTGAATTTACAACGTAGTAAACTTCACTTGAGTTGCAAATTTTTCAAAAAAAATAAACTTAATACGTATTTCATTAACGTGCGTACTTTTATAGAGAAATCAATAGTTGTTTAAATTGAACTTATCATGTCCTCACTTAACATTGTGTTAACGTTAATTAACGTTCAATCTAGTGGTCCAAAAACTATCACATTATGGCTAAACTTCATAAATAAGAAAAATATAAAGATATTAACACGTTTTAATACGTTGTTTCTACCTATTAACAAGTTAGAATATATAATATAAGTATTTTGTATCCTAGCAGTAGCCAATTGGCTACTGCTAGGCTACGGACTTCAAATTTTCCGTAGCCCAGCAGTAGCCAATTGGCTACTGTTGGGCTACTAATTTCAACTCTTTCGTAGCCCACCAGTAGCCAATTGGCTACTGCTAGGCTACGAACTTCAATAAAATATTGAGTTTTACCATTTTTAATTTGAATTATAGAATTTTGATTGAACCTACAACGTAATAAACTTCACTTGAGTTGCAAATGTTTAAAAAAAAAATAAACTTGGTTCGTATTTCATTAACGTGCGTACTTTTATAGAGAAATCTCATAGAAAATTAATAGTCTTTTAAATAGAACTTATCATGTCCTCACTTAACATTGCGTAAACGTTAATTAATGTTCAATCTAGTCATTCAAAAACTATCATATTATGTCTAAACTTCATAAATAAGAAATATATGAATATATTAACATATTTTAATACGTTGTTTCTACCTATTAACAAGTTAGAATATATAATATAAGTATTCCGTAACCTACCAGTAGCCAGTTGGCTACTGCTAGGCTATAGACTTCAACTTTTCCGTAGCCCAGCAGTAGCCAATTGGCTACTGCTAGGTTACGGACTTCAATAAAATATTGAGTTTTACCGTTTTTAATTTGAATTATGGAATTTTGATTGAATCTACAACGTAGTAAACTTCACTTGAGTTGCAAATGTTTCAAAAAAAAATAAACTTGGTTCGTATTTCATTAACGTGCGTACTTTTATAGAGAAATCTCATAGAAAATAAATAGTCGTTTAAATCAAATTTATCATGTCCTCACTTAACGTTGTGTTAACGTTAATTAAAGTTTAATCTAGTCATCCAAAAACTCTCACATTATGTCTAAACTTTATAAATAAGAAAAATATGAATATATTAACACATTTTAATACATTGTTTCTACCTATTAATAAGTTAGAATATATAATATAAGTATTCCGTAGCCTAGTAGTAGCCAATTGACTACTGCTAGGCTACGGACTTCAACTTTTCCGTAACCCAGCAGTAGCCAATTGGCTACTGCTGGGCTGTGGAGTTCAATAAAAAATTAAGTTTTATCGTTTTAAATTTGAATTATGGAATTTTGATTGGACTTACAACGTAGTAAACTTTACTTGAGTTGTAAAATTTTCAAATAAAAATAAACTTAGTCCATATTTCATTAACGTGGGTACTTTTATAAAGAAATCAATTGGCTAATACAAACTTATGTTAAATTAAACTAAACATATCATATATATAATAAAGTACATATAAACTTTTTAAAAAATAACTAAATTAAATAAGCCTATAAATATTGCAAAAACATAAATTTGGGATGTTTTAGAAATGAGAAATCTAAAAAAAAAAAGTTAAAAAAAAAATCTTGGTAGGCCGGAGGGCCCGCCGGCGCGGACGGAGGCTTCACATTTGCCTCTGTCTGCCGCCGAATGGCCCACCGGCCTGCCGGCCATCCCGCCGGTGAATTTTTTTTTTTTTTGGTGGCTACGCAATTCCGTTGTCATTCTGTCGCCTGCGTTTTTTTTTTCACCTACAACTACGAAATGTTTTTTTTAAGTTTTTTCATTTTTCTCTACCTTTTTTCCCTCTCTTCTCTCTCTCTACGAAATTTTATTTCTCTTCTCTCTAAGGTGCTACCATCAACCACTACTACCACCATGGCCACCATTGTCACTACCAAAGGCACCATCACTACCACCGAGGGCGTCACTAACACTACCAACACCACCAAGGGTACGACCACCACCACCAAGGGCACCATCACCATGACCACCATCTCATTTTCTCTTTTCTATAGGTAAATAGTTTAGGGTTTACATTTCCCCTATTTTTTGTCTACTATACGCATATGCATATATATGTGTATGTATGTATATATGTATGTGTGTGTGAATTTTAGATTTTTATTTGTTCAATCTATAGTTTTTGTACTTAATTTTATGTTTATTTCTAATTTTATTTATGATATTTGACATAAATATTTGGTATTATATTTGGCATAAATATTGTGTGAATTAAAAATGTTGTATTGTAGTCATATTTGGTTGTGCAATTTGATATCTTATTTGGTAGTGCAATATACTACTTAAATATTTTGGGCCTTTAGTGTTAAATTGGGATATGAATTCACATGCTAGGTTGTTTATTATGAAGTTAATGTGAAGTACATATGTAGAATATTGTTGAAAGTTAGAGACTTTATGTGGGTGTTGTTATTTGATGTAGTTGTATAATATGTTGAATATATGTTTGATAAAATGCTTGAATGAGTGTTTTTAGTCTACATACATTGCATACAACATATATACATGATACATGCTTGCAAAATAAGGCCTAAAGTTGGAATCTTGTAAATTTTCTTGGATTTCAATTGGAAATGTGACTTGTTTATGTTGTTAGCTAGTTAGATTTCTAAAAATGATTACCAAGTGAACTTAATGGTGCTCTCGTACAAGTTAATTGCTAACGGAAATTAGATACAATATGTGTGAATGTTATAAGTGGTAGCCTACTTTGTTATCACTAGATTTGTGAAACGATTAAATTATTGATTGTGAATGCTTTATGAATTATATTGAATTAAACGATTGGATTATGATGTTTTGCAAGTTTTATAGTTTGTTTTGCAACAAAGTTCCATTATGCACATGTTAGATCATAGCTTTTGACTTATGAAAATCAAAGAGTTTAGTTGCAAGTTTATGAATCACTTTGGAAATGTAACTAAAGCATACTTAGCTTATTTTTTAACTTAGAAAGTCTTTGCTTTATGGATTGTAATTCATCTTGAGAACTTGTGAGTAAAGACAAGTATAGCTAATTTGTGAGACTTAGAAGCTTTCTACTACATGAAATTTAAATTAATTGGACTTGTAAATATTGCTAGGCTTATATAGACCTATTATGAAGAAATGTTGTGTTTAGCATGTTATGCTTAAAGCTTCAAGAAGGTGTTCTTGTGTATTTGTTGTTGGCATTGAGTATAACTGTACAAGTGTTGGAATGTCAGTAATTAAGGGGAGACTCTGTCCAATTATTATCGCGTTCGGTTGAGGCGTGACACCATCAACACCAAGGACATGACTACCAACAACTACCACCAAGGGCATCACCAACACCTCAAAGGTAGTGCAATATACTAGTTTATATTTGTATGTGTATATATATATATATAATCTATATTTTATTTGTAATTTATTGATTGATTTATTTATTTATTTAATTTTTATTCGTCATCACTATCAAGGGCACCACCAAAGACATCACCAAGAGTACCACCCCCATCACCACTATCAAAGGCATCATCAACACCACCAATGGCACCATCACCACCACCAAGAGTACCACCATCATATTCCTATCTCTATCTATAGGTAAATAGTTTAGAGTTGAATATGTACCACGCTTATAGTTCAATATGTATATATGTTAATGCCGATAATATGTATATGTTAATGTCGATGTAGCGAATATGAAATGTTATTTGATTAGTGGTGCTTTTCTTTTGTTATATGTGAAAATAATGAAGTCATGTGCTAATTTAGAGTTGAAATAATAGAGTTGTGCTAATTTAGAATTGAAATAATAGAGTCATGCTAATTTAGAATTGAAATAATGGAATCAAGTGCTTAAATTGAATTCTTTTATTAAGTGATTTAGGATTGACTTTGTTGAGATTTAAAGAAAAGGTGGAGAATGATCCATTTAGGTATTTATCGAATTGGAATGATGATGTTGGAGAAAATAATCCTTCTTCATATGGAGTTGTGTGTTGTGGTATTGCAAGTACTATGTCCCTGTGTTTTCAAGCTTTTCTAAATGCATACTCAGTGGAGGGAATGCGACTGAACATTTTTCTTATATATTTGACGATAAAATTATCCCTGTTAAGGACTATGAAGATCTGGCTTACAATGGTTCAAAATGTGGTAGAATTTCTCTTTTCTATATGAATGCATCAATTTTCTCCAACTTGTATCCCCTTTTATGCAAATGGCATTGGTGATATGAAGAATTATATATTAGAAAGGTAGATAATAAGGTAATTTCATACAAACGATACTTCTATACGCAAAATATTACTTAGGAGATTCAATTACATTTCTTGCTAGAAGCCTTGGACTAATTTCAAGTTTCTTATTGACTATTTTCTCTTCTAACTCATGAGCTTTTGGTATTTTTTTTAATACTATTTCACTGGTTAGATTGTGTCGGGAGAAGAAATTTGGCAATATATATATGTAGATGAGGAATTTAATAAATTAAACTGCTCTAAATATTTTCAAGCAATATTTGTGTGTTATTTATGCATATTTGTTTGTGGTGTAATAGGAGATGACTTTGGAAGAGCATGAGAAAGTACAGAAAGAGCAAATAAAAGCTTTGCAGGCATTAAAATCATGTGAGCGAGATGATTAGAAGACAATAATAGATCATTTTAGTTTTTTTTTGTAAATTAATATTATTTTTGTATTAGTTTTTTTTGTAAATATTATAAATCTATTGTAAATATTAAAAATTTTGTAAATAATATTTTGTATTTTTAATTTTTTATATTTATAATTTTTTATATTTTTTTAAATTAAATAATTAATTAACGACGGAATAGCTACTGCTATGTGCCGACAAAAGGCTACGAATTGGCGACAGTAACAATCCGTAGCCGTGGATGACGACCAATTTACGACCGAAATGACTATTGTTTTGCTACAGACGTTAATAATTAATAATAAAATCAAAATTTTAGTTGGCTACGGATTGGCTACGAAAAAAAAGGGCTACCGATATTCTACGGATACTAATCCGTAGTTGTGGGCTACGGACGATTTACGACCAAAACGTCTATGGATCTGCTACGGCTGTTAATAATTAATAAAAAAAATAAAAATTTTAGTTGGCTACGGATGGGCTACAGCTATTTTGCTACGAAAGTTATGAAAAATAAATACAAATTAATTTCCAGAATTTGCTACGGATGGCCTATGGAATATCAATTTGGTGATAGGCCTTTTTCCTACAGACGGAATTCTGTAGCCTAGCGGTCGCCCATTCCAATTTGGCTACTGCTAGGCTACGGATTTTGGTCATCGCCTTAGCCTTTTTTTCTTGTAGTATATATGTAGATCTTAGATTTAGAAAATCAACCTACGGTCAACTGAAGTACAAGCTGGTCTAGATCGATGTGGTCACCTAACTAGTCAATTAACCTCACTTAAACCTAGGTACAACTCCTTCTGTCTAGTCACCCTAAAGGCCGAGGTGCGGGTTTGTCCAAACAGTCCTAAGCTTAATTGATGAGGCTATGTGGTTAAATTGTGGTACAACCTACAATTTATTTTAACATTAAACTCATTTTCTAAGGGGTTGTATTCATGCTTTGAAATCAAATCCGCTATAAGCAATTTTAAAGACATAAAAACAAAGCATATAAACAAGCAAGCTCATATCCAATTGAAATTCATGGTCATATCGTGATGAACAATCAAATATATGCTAGTTACAAGTATATTTAAAGCATATAATTGAAAGTCATGGCAAAAATAAATTATCTAATTTCAAAAGGATAACAACACCCATAAGAAATTCCACATCCAAATATCTAAATCTAGCATATAATATATATTACATAAAGTATTACACAATAAATCATTTTATAACCACTAAACAAACTAGTTCATACTAAAAATAAAGCTAAGAACATGGAAAATATAAAAGAAGAACTCCCCCATGTGAATAGCCTCCTCAATACTTTAAGCTCCTTGAACTCTTGCTCAACTTTGCTCACCAACCTTGAATTTGTGGAAGGAATGATGTGGGTTTGATGAATTTTGGGGTTAATTGAAGTGGGTATTGTGTGTGTGTGTGTGAAATTGTGTGTGTGTGTGTAGAAGTAGGTGAGTGGGTGTGTGAAAAGTGTAGAGAAAAATGTGTGTAAAAAATGTATAAGAGTGTGTGTGTGAGTGATAGAATGAATAAGAATTGAAAGTGTGTATATATGAATGAATTGGATACGATTCAAAATAAAATGTGCAGTGTGTGAAAGTGAGGTGCCTTCGTGTGTGAGGTGGCTGGTTCAGTTGGTTCGTGAGATTGTGGTGAGTGGCCGGTGTTTATTCGAATTGGTGTTGAATCGCTGATGAATACCCATGCGTGTGCGCTGGTACGTGAGCTAAAAAAAACAATGCTGCGGCTTTAAACTCTTTTGTTCTTTCGTTTGTTGACTAACAAATGGCCATGAAGTTTTAATTGAAGAAAAAGTTATGGCCCAATCATTGGACCATGATTAAAATAATGATTGGGCATTATAAATTATTTCTTTTTCTTTTTCTTTTCTTTTTCTTTTATTTTTATTTGAATTTTCTATTTTCTTTATTTTCGCTCCGAGCCACACTCTTTACCACAAACATCATCTTTTACCAACGAGCATCACCTACATTATAAAAGTTTACATTAATTGATTATTTGAAACATTATAAATAATAAAATCAATTATCAACAAATGTTACAAGTAACTAATAAATGCAATCAAATAAGCTCAAAAAACCCTAAAAAATGTATCAACTAGGCTCATAAATCACAAATACATCAACAAGTCCTAAAACACATAAAATTTACATTAATAGATCATTTTAGCATTAAAAATGATAAAGTCAATTTAACAACAAATGCTAATGACTATTAAATGCAATCAATTAAGCACAAAAACCTTTAAAATGTATGTAATAAATCTCAGATAAATACAAACACATCTTACGTATATATATGTACATATATATATATATATATATATATATATATGTGTATGTACATATATATACACGTGTGTATATATATGTGTATAGATCAGAGGGTTCGAACCTTGAGCGATTGAGTTTAGAGAGAGATAAAGAGAGAAAGAGAGAGAGAGAGAGAGAGAGAATGAGTGAGTGAGTTAGAGAAGGTGTGCGTTCTTTTTTTTTTTTTTTGATTGGAAAGGAGGCTAAAGCCGGAATTAGTTGATTACCAATCTATGGGATATTTCTCGCCTTTTATCATACTCCAAAAGCGTGTTGAGCCCATCGGGCGGATGATCCAAAGCTTGAACCCCCAAGGCTTGACGAAGACCAAAATTGGCCAACCAACCTGCACACTTGTTCGCCTCCCTGAAAACATGTTTCAAACTATACTCCTTGTTATGCCGCAAAATGTTTTGACAATCTTCAATGCAAGGTCTAAATGGGCTCTGGATGGCGGCCTTGCGTTGCACGAGTTGAATAATCACCTGAGAGTCGGACTCAACATCCAAGTTAGTAATACCCGAGTGAGTTTTGAGATAAGGTTTTTTTTTTTTTCTTTTTTTTTGTTAATTAAGATCTGATATGTTCTTGAACCCCCACCCACCCCCCCCCCCCCCCCCCCCCCCCCCCCAAAAAAAAAAAAAAAAAAAAGTCTGGTATGTTTTTGAATGTTTTTTACTAAGTTTAGTTTTAAAAGTTTTTGTCCCAAGTATACATGTGTCATTTAAATGTTAACCACCAATTTTATAAGTAACAATTATAGACTGTTGTAATTAATTTCAATTTGATAAATCCTTGCAAAAAGTAAAATTTATAATTAATAACAAAAAGGTATTCAATTACATAACACGCTATTAGATAAAACTGTTGCAAAAGTATAAGTTTTAGACAATGGCAAAAAAGCGTTACAAAAAGCTAACTTTAGAAAAGGTCTTATAATATTGCTATAAACTGCAGCAATAAACTGCAGCAAAAACTTTAGCAAGTGTTGCAAGAAGGCTAAAACCTGGTAGTGTGCAAATACAACTCTTTAACGGTTTTCTCCATTTCTTTTTCTAGTGACTCTAATATAGCAATAAACTGCAACAAAAATGGCAGTAACAAGTCCACCAAGAATAACAACCCCACCAGCCACATCACAAGAGTGATGCCTCCCCTTCTTTCTGCTTTCTGGAGCTTCAGCTTCCGCTTGCTCTTTTTCATCATCTGCTTCCATTGATGGCGACTTTGCCTTTGCAACACTTGATTCTGGTGGATCTGCTAAGCTTTCCTCAGTATTCTTCGATTGCAGCATAGACCTAGCCCTTAGCCTTGCTGGGTATTGCTCTGATTTTGCATATCCATCAGCCATTAATACTTGAACCAACAAGGTCCCTGCTAGCAGTAGCCCAGCGAGCATGTACTTTGCCATGGTGGTGACACAGTCCAAACGTACAAAATCTTAGATAAGCTTTCAGTAATATATTATGTAATACAAGTGTTTGATGTACGTGTTGTGTGCTTGTTTTTGTGAGTGATTGCAAATCTTAAATAGTTACACACATGAGAGATCTCAAGGAGCTAAGGTTGTACATGTATAAAACAATATTGTTTTCAAGTTTGTGGAGATGTATACATGGGCTGTGAGATAGTGTAGGATTAGGAGGAGGTATATATATAGAGAGAGAACGAGTGTACAGCCTGGCCCTGATCTTTGTGAATAGTGTGCGGTTAGTGGTAATTTGAAACTTAAGAGAAGTTTCAGAGTTCACATTACAAATGCTCCCGTAGGGTCCAATTAGGTCTTGGTCAAAAAAAAAAAAATTTAAAAAGTACAATTAGGTCCAATTTAGGCGATTAAAGAATAATTATTATCAAATTTTTGATTTATTATAACATTTAAAATTGTTACACAAAAGATTAAAAATCATTGTAAATAAATCTAACGTTTCTCTATTGCAACATGTTTTATAAATAATCAGCAACATTTATAAACCGTTGGCAAAAATTAATTTCATGAATAATTACTAGCAAAAAAAGTAATTTTTTTTCATTTTTCAATTGAACTGTTCCAAAGATGTAAAATTTTATAGTGAATATCCGTGTAAAATTTTAAAATTGTTACACAAAAGACTGATCATTATGATGAAAAATTTTGAATTTAAATATATACCTTTTGTCATATATTGCTTGACTCTGATTATTTGAATCACGTGTTGGTGACGTAAAACGAAAGCAATTCTAAATATGTTTCAGAAAATACTTGGAAACAAAGAATTTTATTAATATTAGTTCTACATTGCTAGAGTAAAAGCTCACAATATGAGAAAAATGCAAAAAATTAGATGCATTACCTAATAAGCTAAAAACTATTTATATCGACTCTCTAGTCTAAATATTATATATAACTTAACTAATGTGAGACAAAATAATGAAAATAAGTCTAATATAATAAAGCCTTATTTGTTCTTCAACTTATGCTTCACTTGATTGAACTTTTTCTTAACCATAAGATTAAAGGATTTTTAATTTACATAAATGCATACGTTGATGAGGATGTAACCCCAAAAGCTTTTATCATGTTTCACGTAATAACATAACCGGTACGAGTACGATATAGACACATGTTCTCATGCGCATTGCTCCAGAACTTTCCTGTTTTGCCTCGTGAGTTTTATCCAAAGTGCACTTGACTTTGACCAAAAAAAAAAACGTGCACTTGACCATGCAAAGTCAGGAGTACCGTGTTATTGCACGAGGAAAGGAAAGTAAAGTGAAATAGAGGAAGGGAAGAAAAAAAAAATGCATTATATCCCTTGTGTTTTTACAAAATTATATTATAAATTTTGTATTTTAAAAAGTCAAGTTATAAATTTTGTGTTATAAAAAATATTGCACACACATCCTAAATTCAAATTTTATTTAACTCTATTAGTTAGCCTAGTAAACGGATAAAATTGTCTTTATTTAAAGAAAAATCAATTAGAGGGGGTATGCAACTCTTTTAATATCAAAAGGAGGTATTTGCCACACTTTTAATTTCAGGGAGAGGTATTTATAACATTCTTCATTTTATAATATCAGAACCATATGTTAGTCTACCTCGTGAGAAGATCTACAGCTTTAACCTAACAAATATCATTAATTAAAAGGAAAAAAAATGTAAAGCTTATATAACAGAACTTTGATATCCACCATAAAAAATATAAAGCTTATACTTGAAATTCAAAATCCATGAAGAGATCTACCACATAACATTGATGTTCGCCATTAAAACATTCATCAACTACAAGCTTATGCATAAGAAAAATAAACATTGCTTTGTACTTTGAAATAGAACAAAAAAAATAGGCCAAAAAATAAAGAAATCAAATTGATCCAAAGTCGTATTGTGATTAAGCAATAATCGTACATTCACTTGGAATCACATTCTTTTACAAGCAGATTGCACCTTTAAATCGATGCAAAATCAGCTTCAAATCAAAGAAAAATCACTTTGAAAGAGTTTCTCTCTTGAGTTTCAATTTTTTAATTTTTTGATGGGGCAATTTACAACCTTATAAACATAAGAGGCAATTAGCAACTGATGTTAGAAAAATGGATATTTTCGTCATTCTCCATGTGTTTTACAATTTGATAAATGTTATACTTGCATTTTAAGTGCATGTATTACACTCACATTAAAATTGACAGAAAAATAGACAGCAACGGGTCATATGCAATGTTTTTCATAACACAGAGTTTATAATGCAACTTTTTAAAACACAGGGTTTATTATGTAACTTTTTAAAAAGGCATGGGGGGTATGGATAGAAAAAGAAGTTAAGAGATTTACTTGTTAGGATTGCAAAGAAACAATAACGGAAAGGAAATGATAGAATTTTATGATTTTTTTTGTTTGAGTTGAAAGAAGGAAAGGAAATGATAATTTTAAACGAAAAAATTATTGAAATACCTTTTTTTATTTTCATAGCGAAGAGATAAGTAGAGGTAAGAGAGACTTTTTTACAATTTTACTTTCTTTTCCCTCCAAAAAATCTCAATTTGGAAAGATTATAAAATCATTCTCGTTAAAAAAATGGGGGGATTTTGGAACCCCTCCATAATATTTTCCTTATTTGAAATTGCAATCCAAACAAGGAGAAAAATTCCTTATTCTCTTCGTTTCATTTTCTTTCCTTTAAAATTTGTAATCCAAATAAGCTATTAGATTTGAAGGGAAAGACTTCCGAACGTGCAGTCCATTTTTTAAGTCTATATAATTGTGGGCCCACATCAAAAGAGAGGAACAGGTTAACGTTTTGAAGTCTTTTCCTAGATCTGAATAGATTGTTTGGAATTTACATGAGAATAGACTCACAAGGTTAGTATTGAATCTATCATTAATGAACATCTATCACTCATATCAAATGAGGTCCACATTTAATAAACCTTACATGAAAATGGATTCACACGGGTCAGAATTAAATCTGTCAAAGGAAGACATTAGTCACATGATGTGAGGGAAAAATGTATGTCAATGATGGATGAAATGTTTTTAAGGGCTCACACGTGTATACACTACAAGAAAAATACTATTTGGTGAGGGACAATTCCCTTCGCCTGGCCTTCACCGAAAGGGTCCCAGCGAGGGGAATCGTCCCTCGCCGAAGGTTTCGTCGCTGAATTGGGGTCCCTTGTTGACCCCACACCATTTGGCAAGGGGTCGGCGAGGGATCATTTTGGCGATGACTGTGCGAGGGCAACAAGCCCACGCGGAATTTGTCCTTCGCCGAGCCCTCGCCGAATGTGTCCCTCGCCGTGACCTCGCAAATGCCTCCCTCGACGAGCCATCGTTTAAATCGTCAATCGCCATGCCTTCGCCGTTTTCATCCCTCGCCATGCCCTCACCGGTTTCGTCATTCGCCATGCCCTCGTCGTTTTTGTCCCTCGCCATGCCCTCGTTGAGCCCTCGTATATTTATCCCTCGCCGATCCTTCGCGAAGCCCTTGCAAAAATGTATTTTTTTTTTAAATTTTCATTATAAAATTTACTATAATAAGTTGTTTGACCTATCAATTAGATATTTAATGCTGCAAAACAAGTTATAAATCACATATTTATAAAATTAGCTAATAAAAATCTAAAAAAGTTGCTCAAAGTAAACCCAAAAGTTATTACAGTCCGATTGTAATGGATTTTTATAATGTCATAACATTAAAGAATTCTATTCACTTCCACCATCACTTGAAGATGAAGACGACGAAGACTGCTATTGTGTAGGTAGAGGAATAGGTAACCTTGAAGCAAGTAGTGGAGTTGTACTTGGAGATCACGTAGCTGCGATGAAATTTCTTGTTGGAGTTTGCAGTATGTCTCGTTCTGCTGATCCGGCTTGTCTCGTAGTCTGTAGTACGCCTCGTTATGCTATTCCAACTTGTCTTCCAAAGATGATGTGTTTCGAGCAATGGCCTCCTAGAGATCTTGTTGCATGATGTGGCTTCCGATAGCTGGGTAACTGTGTGAAGTAGACACCACAAAAACCTGTGATCCAACCCTGTATAAACGGCCTTTGCAAGGTCTTCCAACAGCCTCTAAGAACAGTGCGTTACGATCCACAGGTATGGGAGCTGAATCGGACTTAGATGCCTGTTGAAGCAGTTTCTCATATCAAGCCTGTAATGCTGATATATCAACATGTAGAGACATGAATAATTTTGAGAAGTTTGGAGTGATACAAAAAAAAATGACAAACCATCAGAGAAAAAAATAAAACAAGCACTTATTTAAACATACATATATAGTCAGCTTAATTCTGTGTTTGTTTGTAATATCCCATTACTACAACCCACCACATAATTGCACAACAAAAAAACACAAAAAAGTGCTTCATTATCATTCTCTGAATCTAACAACAAAATGATATATAAAGGCTTCCACAAAATTGAACCTCAACCAACTAACTTCAACATTACAATCTCAAATCTTCAATATCCAAAAAACATTAGTATAAATCTGTATATCAATCTTCAACGGTGTAAAGTTAAAAGAAACTAACTTACCGCTGTCTGGTTTACCCGAGCGTCTGTGTAAGGTCCGTCAGGTTCCTTGCGATGAGCCTTGTTGAAAACATCAACAAAAGTCATTTCACGCCCGCTTTCTTCCGCCTATAATATAAATTCGCCAAAACAAACAACTCGACATGTAATATACAAGATAAAATTGTTGATTAGTTATCACTTAATGCACTATATTCAGCTTAATTCTTACCATCCTCATTGCCCATTCATGCTCGGGGATATATCCCAAATGGTGTGTAGACGGATTTTTCCTTCTATTATCAGAGTTCCGTTTAGATTTGTCCTGCCATGCTTTGGAACTCTATACCACTTTCATAGCTTCCCATACATCCTACGAGAGCCATGATGGCTTCTTTTGTTCCCTACATGTTTTGCTTAAGTTGTCTATTACGCATCTTTGCCCGAAAATGTTGAACCTCTCACGAAAGGTTGTTTCATGGCAGGGATACCACTTGTACATCCTCTGTGAATCATATAACCATGTTATAACGAGTACAACGTATGTTACTCAAGTACATAATATTGAGTAGAATATTGAATTCACACTTTAAAGTAATCAACAAATTTATCATTCACATCTAGCGGAATCTCTCCCCAAGTCGTCCAAGGCTCTAAATACCCGGCGTGTAGTGATTTCCTAATATCTTTAGTGGCGTTATATGGATCACATCTAGAAATTACAAAAGAAATAGTTGGGTTATATGGGATGAAACTTAACTTTTAAAGGAGTAACGCATGTAAATACAAAATTCTACTTACCCACTACCTGTGACTGTCAAATGCTTGCGTGTATCATTGGCCCATGATGCAAAGTCCTCTATAGACGAGAATCCATATCTTCTCCAATCCGGTATTGTAACAACCTGAACCTTGCATGTAGTGATTAATATTTAATTGCATATGTTTATGTGTTATTTTAAATGAAAGTGCATGATTAAGTGGTTTTTGTTAATTAGTGGTATATATTTCTTAATATAATTTCTCTTATTTTTGAAAATGTGAAGAATGTGCTTAATTAATAAATTTGGGCTAATTAGTTTTAATGTTGTAATTATTTGAAACTATATCCATGCATTTAATTGTTAGCTTTTCATAAATTTCAATGTTTGAATAAGTAGCTCCGAGCCCGGAGAGACTTTTAAATTAATTTATTTAATTCTCTTATTTTCATAATTATCTATTTGACCTTTATCTTGCATTCGGTTGTTAGAAATTTATGTGCAATACGTGCCCGAAGTGAATTTTTGACCATTTTAACTTCTGAGTTTCATAATTTTTTCTCATTATATGTCATGTATAAGGTAGTCGTTCATTGGAATTTTGTGTGTTGCATGCTTGGAGCAAGAGATATAAAATTGTAAAGTATCCTGTAGGAATAGTAACACTTAGAAAATTAGTTGGACCATTTAATGTATTAGTTAGATGGACTTTTAGTTCTATTTAGAAATTAGTATTAAACCCCAAATCCATAACTTATCTAGCTATCTACATGTATATATATATATATAATTATATATTATATGTAATTATATGTACATATAACTATTAGCAAACAAAAGCAACATAAAACAAAGGTAAAAGAAAGGGGTCACGAGGAAGGGAGAAAAGAAAAAGAAAAATAAGAACTATTTAGGGTTTTAATCTTGAAGGTAATTGGGAGCAAAGTGAAGGGTTTTGGGGGGAACTCAAGCCACTTTCTAGCTCTTCTAACCTTGTTGGTCAGGAATTCATACTTTATTTACATTTATTTTGGTGTATTGACGCTTCTATAATGTTGGTTATAAAGTAGATATATAATTCATGAGCTTATTGTTGCATAAAAATATGATCTCAAGCTTGTAATGTGTAGTTAGAATTCTCTTTTGTATGCTAGATAAGTGTTGCAAAAGGATTAAGTGTTGTTTGTATTTAGCTACTCTTCAATTTATATGTGCATGTTAGATGTTTGTTTAAAATTCCTCAATGAAGTGTAAATTAGTAGTACTTGCCAGATTAATGTTAAAACTAGTTAAAATGCAAGAAAAGTTAGAAAATAAGCTAAAGCTCAGCCTGGACACACTACTACTTGTGACTTTAAGAGCCATTTTGACATAGTAAACGAGCTCAGAAATTAATGCAATTTATATTGCTGCTAGATTAGGAAGTTTAGAGAAAATGTTGATTTCTAAGACCAAGGCTAATTCGAACGTTTTAGCCCTCCGATCTAGCCATTTTATAAATGTGTCCTGAAAAACCGCTGCTACTGGTCAGTTTGCGCAGTTACACGAGAAAGGTCGTAACTTTCTTATTTTAACTCAGAATTAGGAACCGTTTGATTCTAAAGTTATCTAAACTCAAAGAGCTACATTTGTATGTAAAAATCAGATAGTTTGGAGGTCAATAGAATAGGTAAGTGAATTGATTAAGTTAAGCTTCTGTTAGAGAAATTAGAAAATGTCTTAGTTGAATTATTATTTGATATTGTTACTTGGGGTCACTGAGTGGTGAAACTATTAATGTCTATTGTTGCTAAGTGATATCTAATTATGTAGAATTACTAGTTTAGCCTTAATTTGTCCTAGAATTCTAATTGTGATGTTGTTAGCTCGCAAGTGGTTGTGAATGATTATTGAAGTAGAAATAAATTTGTTATTGTATAAGTACTTGGCCTTAATAACTAAAAGATATTAAGAGTTGTTTAGTTGTAGTTTAGCTATGAACATGTAGGTGTAAAATGTCTAGCTTAGGTTATTAATTGGTAATACTAAAGTATTAATTGAGCTTAACCACCATTTGGGTTATTAATTTCCTAATGAAATGATTCTAGCTTAAAGTTCAAAGTTAATCGTATTAGAAGTATTAGTTAGTTAGATAATTTACTTTCTTGTTCTCTTATCCTTTGGTGCAATATAATGTATTTATGTGTTATAATAGTACTTTAAGTGTTAAATTAAAAGTACATTAATAATTGTCTAATTTCTATTGTTTATGTATTGAGTGTCGTGAACTAGAATGTATTCGGAATCTATGATTAACCTAGTTGTTATCTTGTGCCATATATGTTCTTAATGTTAAATTAATGCTTGAATTGATTAGAGTATGGTTAGAATTCATTGTATTTGTTTAAGATTGAATTGGATCCAAATTCTTGCATTTTGGAGCGTGGTAGAGGTGAGGGAGTTTTTCATCCTTTTGTACATATTAGTTTATTTTCTTGCTCATAGATTATGTGATTTAGTATAACTGTTAAAGTAGTGTGTGCTTATTGATTGCCATATTGTGAGTGAGGGTAACCTACTTTGTTGTCCCTTGATTATGTGTTTATTGGATATCTTATCTGTTATCATTTTGAGTGCATTGCATCGTGGTTACGCAACCTCATCGTCGCGGCGGTTGCGATGGCCTCGCTAGACGGCATCGGGCTTGCCAGTGTTGGTGGCCTTAGCTCTGTCTGCTATTCCTTCATTCGCCTGGTCCGGAGATTGTCAAGGGATGTTGGGTCGTAGGTATTGGGTACATCCGGAGTACCCCTTTGGTGTTTGCGATACCGGCATATCGAGATTGAGTTCATGGGTCATAGATCGTGGTTCGTGATTTGAAGATTGGAGGGATAGGGGTTATCGATCGTATCCTTTTAAAAATGTGCGGCATTTTATTTTATAATTGCTCCTTTATTTGTATAATTGATAAACTTGCGTCTAATTGCTGTATTTCATGAAATAGTTTTTCAAACTTCTCGGTTATCTGCTTCCCTCCCTTACTGAGTATACATGTATTGTATGCTCACCCTTCCTTTTTAACATTTTACAAGTAAAAAAGTAACTAGATCCCTAGAGGAAGTTCAGAGGCTTCATTGCATGCTTGTAGCTGTGGATGAGTGATTTATGTGTTGATAATGTGATTTATGTTCTATTTTAGCCCTATGGGTTTTGTATATATTTGTGATGTTGAAGGATTGTAATAATTAGTTTGTTGATGTATGATTTGAATAGTAGCGGCATGTAATAACTTATGAACTTTGCTTTATAATTATGTTGTTTGCTTGTGTGTTAGAGAAAACTAGTTGGTCGGTTGGACATAAATTATAAGAAAGCTTAATTGATAATGTTAGAGTGGTATGATAAGCGGAGTAAAAGATAAGATTTCAAGGGTTGTCAAAATGCATGCTTGTGTGTTACTATGCCTTGCTTAAGGCTCGGATGACCTTGAAGCTCGGAGAAGTTGGAGTATGTTGTTGAGAATGTTGTAGAAGGTGTGTGTGGCCTTATTTTCTATTTTCAGGTAACCAGTTAGGCCTAGAAATAGGAAAAACTCCGTCTGTTTTTTCTTGTTTTTCGTGACCTCAGGTATTGGATCGAAGCTCCGGTCTCGTGAGGGATCAGGGTGTTACAGGTACGCCATCAGCCAGCTCTTCTACAACTCTCGATGACTCAGCCATTGGAGGACATTATGTATCAGCATGTGCAGGAGTGCCATCCATGTCAACATGTAAATCATCAAAACTCTGTGTCAATCCGGAGGAGGAAGTGGTATGGGTATCCATAGGGTGAGGGTCATGTGGAAGGTCTGGAGTCATATGGTCAGCTACAAGGTCAACAGGAGCTCTGGATGAGTAAGAAAGTCGACTCAACATGACCTGCTAAGGATATGGAGCATCTACCACCCTCTGCTCCGTACCAATCGAGGATGAACTGGAGTTATGTACTGGTAATCCATGTGTACCTATAGAGGGACGAACACTCGAAGGCTGACCATCTGTGTA
The DNA here is from genome assembly GCA_037974665.1 of Ehretia macrophylla. Taxonomy (NCBI): domain Eukaryota; kingdom Viridiplantae; phylum Streptophyta; class Magnoliopsida; order Boraginales; family Ehretiaceae; genus Ehretia; species Ehretia macrophylla. The sequence goes on along the minus strand of CM075768.1, from coordinate 15,171,371 downwards.
TCCACGGCCAAGTGAAGGCTGACCTGCTCCTGTAAACCATGCAAATTTGTAAATCATGATACAAAACAAGGAACTCAAGTATTAATTTTTTATGCGTATATTTATAAAAAAAATATATATTACAGACCTTCCGATGTGCTGGAAGCGCCCACAATCTCTGCGCCTACTTAACAAATTTGACAACTTAATTTTTTTGCCCTTACTTTGTTGATCGTTACCACCTGTCATATGAAATTAAACATAATTATGGTTAGGTCACTTAATATAACATAAGTTCATAACTTACAAGCATATTCATGTTTATTAAAAATTAAATGTTACATCATTTGTGATAAAATAAAATAACACAAGTTCATAAAACAACTAATGACTTTACCAAAGTCTAATATTCAACATCTTCATCACTATTTTCATCAACATCATTACCATTATCATCATCATCGTCATCTTCAGTATCATCTTTATATTCATCTTTATTTTCAGTTTCATCTTCATATTCTTCTTCATCTTCTTCATGTTCTTCTTCCTTATTTTCATCAATAAGAGGCTGACCATGGATGTCATTAGGATCATCTCCCAATATTTCGTTGTTCTCACCAGAATCACGACGGATTGTTGGCAAATTTTCATCAATTGGTTCTGCTACGGGCACGTTCATCTCATCGGATTGGAAACTTATTCTTTGTTTCACTTATCTTTCATTTTTAGACATGGCATAGATATTTATAGGGCGTACTTTAACTACTGCCTGCCAATTTGCTCGATGCCCCTTGGCCCCTGGATATCTACAATAATACACTTGCTAAGCTTGGGCTGTCAACACAAATGGTTCATATTTGAGATACTTTCTCTTCACATTCACTTCAACCAAACCACACTTGTGATTGTATTTCACACATCTAACATTTGTGGTATCATACCACTCGCTCTTAAAGAGAACTACCCTTGTATGTTGGAAAGTTGTATTATTATATTCAAGTTGAATAATATTGTGCAACACACCATAGTAGTCAATATCCCGGCTACCGCCATCGCTTATCCCTTTCACGTATACTCCATTATTGTTGGTGGCCTTCGATGTAGCATATTCGTGTGTGGCAAACCTTTATCCATTCACCATGTATCTTGACGATCTCTTAACCAATCTATAAGGCCACATTGAAAGATATTGTACATGATGATCTACATCATTCTTGTGTTTAACCTACAAATATAGATCACTCTTGTTTTAGATATGCATACCGTAAGGGATAAAATTAATTTAATTAAAGAGACGTGTACTTATATAAGCATATAACCATTTTGGGAAAAAGTTATCAATATGCAGTTGGAGTTCTCCTGAGGTCAAAGGGCCATATTGGTTGCAAAGGTATTTCTTGAACATGCTGGCAAATAGACAAATATTAGTCAATTGAAAATGTATGGTTAATGCCCAACACATTAACATATGTCTAAGTTGTCATAGCCTTACCTAACATAAGGTTGTACCTCTGCGCAATTCATCAATACATAGCGGTGTGTCAAATACAAGTCTTCTTCCGCTATTATGATCTCTTTCCATTTTTCGATTTAGCTGCCCGGATGAGTAAATATAGCCAAGCATCTATCAGGGTAGTCCACATCGTCATATTGGTCATTCCGACCGAGCCTTCTACATTTAGTGCCCACATGCTCTTCAAAATAAGAAGAACAAAAAGTTGATGTTTCGAGTATGTGGTATGTAACGCCCCGATCCGTCACGGAATCGGGACCTCTATTAATCATATTATTCTCAACCCAATTCCAAACCCCGGGCATGAAATTTAGGAAAAAATGGACGGAGTTTTCCCTATCTATAGGTCTATCTAGAAACCTGCCAACAGTCACATACAAGTCTTGAATCACAATCAACCATTCATACAACCTAGCTTTCAAGATTCATAAAGCCAACTAGCTCCTCAAGGCCATTTGAGCCTTGGAACCCAACAACATATCACACACGCATGCAAAATTAAATCCATTGAAGTTCTATCTTTTTAATCCACTTATCATACCACTCAATATTATCAATCAAGCTCTCTTATAATTTGTGTCCAACCAACTAACTAGTTTTCATCGTCCACACAAACATGCACTACTAAGTAATAAAGTAAAGCAAATAGAAGATATTACAAGTCCACTAGTGCCTAATCATCAAACAAAACTAAAACTTTAATATTACATTCCTTGATATAACATAAATACATACATGGGCACAAAGTCCCAAATACAATACAAGCATATCATGATCACATTCTTACATATTTTACACACTGATAGAGCAAGCAGGTCACACAGGAGGCAATCCAATCTTCAGCTTTTCTTGAAATATGTTGAAAAGAGGAATGAGTAACCAAGTTACTCAGTGAGGGAAGTGATGCAACATACCGGGCGTGCATTATGATATGCAGATACAAGAAATCATATATATAACATAAACAACAAGATTAAGTAGCAAGTAGTTAACCACATTAAAACGGATACGGTTCCACTTCAAGTCTTCAAACTCGAACCACGAGCCACGAACTTCACACAAGTGCCGGCAAACCCATACTCCAACAAGTTGGGATACTCCGGATGTATCCCGATCCTAAGACCCTTTCTCCTGAGGTAGCACCATAAGCCCAGTAGGTGAACCACGCCTCTGGGGTAGTGGAGTATACTCAGCGAGAAAGGGAATAGGTACCATGGTAGTCTAGGAAGCACGGCAAGCCCGATGCCACCTGTGTTCTCGACGCTACCATGTCTGAAAAGGTTACGCAACCCCGAGACAAGTCGACAAGAATCAAGATTATCATACAACACACAAGAGGGACGACAAAGTAGGCAACCCTCGTAATTAGTCACATATAACAAGAAAAGACACAAGATAGCAAGTAATTAAAACATATATACTTTATCAATTACCAAATACTATAATCTAGAAACAATAAAATAAGTTAAAATGTACAGAAAAGATGAAGACTCCCTCACCTTGGATCCGACTAAATATGCAAGAAAATAGCTCCGATTATCCCAACCTCCTCGAACTAGCTTGGACATGTACCCTAGCATGTTCATATAAGTTTAGCACTTTAGCAATTATCTATATTAATTTCTAACTTAACTTAACTTTTGCTTAACTAAATCCACAACAATATAAATTATATATAATCACCTTTATATCATATTGGCACATTGCCCAAGAAATCACACAAATGACTCTAAAGCATTTTCTTAGTCTTGCAAGGGCATTAGCTACGTTACCATCTAACAAGTTAAACTCCCTAACTAACTTAACTCCGTTTATACCACAAGGAATATCAAGTTAAACTTCCAATCAAGGCAACTATTTTAACACTTAAACATAATTCAACTATAACATGTTCTAAGAGTCATTATAATGCTTATTTACTCAATACAACATATACAACTCAATTAAAAATCAAATATAGCAATTAAGTAGTCCAAATAACTAACTAAGCAACAAGTTCAACCAATTCATATAAATTCTAACAAAACCCTTTTCCAATTGCTTACTAATTACGTCCTAAACTTCACATACGATATGGAACTTCAAATCTAACTTTACCAATCCCATTTAGCCACATTATGATACTTCTAAATACCATGAAACCACATTTCCAAGCATGATTACACAAAAATACCAAAAAACTCCTTAAGTAATTTGAACTACAGTTACCTAATACGATTAACCAAACCACGTTATAAATACATTTTAGAGGCTTCCTAACACGTCTAAGGTTATCTAGCTATTCAAATATGACAAATTCAAACCTTCATTCCAAAGTCCCCTTTTTCAACTAAGCAAATCGACTTACATACGACAATCAAAACTCCAATTCTATAAACCAATGATATTACGTCCCTAAGGATGTCAAATGACACCTATTAAAGCCATGAAAACCCGCTTTGGAGGCAAAAGCTCGGAAAGGCCCCGAGTGGGTTTTAACTACGACTACCCTATCCGGACCCCAATTCCATGCAACGAAAGCACCATAAGTCCTTCCATGCCCCAAGAATACCTAATCTAAAGCTCAAACATTTTCGGATTGCATTACGTGAAAATTTTCCTTTTTACAGTTAACAAATTTTGTATTTTAACTCATTTTCGGGCAATTCAACATCACGTGAGCCTTTGTCTAGTTTCACTAATATCTAAAGCACCTAAAGGAAGCCTCAATTTAATCTAATTAGCAAATTATATCCAAATCCTAAAATCTCGTCACTATCCATCATCTTCTTTGTGCAATTCAAGCTTTCATCCATGGAACTTGCTATCAAACTACACAAACATGGTTTATAAATCATAATAAACATGTATATCACAATATATATGCATATCAATAGCTATAAACGACAAATCATCAAATCTCAAAAAAAATTGACAAAACTTTAACATGTATTTAAATGCAATCTTCCTGACTTAATCAACTTGTAGAAGTCTTGTTGTTGCTCTAGGTTGCTCCAAGAACCTCCAATTCCAAGCTCAAGATCAACACTTGCAAGGTTTGATGAAGATTTGTTTTTTTTTTTTTCTTTCCTTGGTGAACCCGACGGGTTTTGGGGGTTCTTGGGATATATATATATATATATATATATATATATATATATTGTTCTTTTTTGCTTTGTTAACTTGACTAACATGCATATAAAATAAACTAATGCCAATGTAACAATATGTTGATACTTACTAGATCAAAGCATTTCAAAAATTGATGCCTAAGTTACTGCTTACCAAGTTCACGGTCGACTTTTTTGTTTTTTTTTTTGTTTTATATTTTAATTAACTAGTTAACTAATATAATGACTAAGTTCATGCATTTAAAATGTCTACTAGTGCCTTAACAAAATAAAATTAGGCCCGAGTAAAATAACACCCAACTCCGAACATATTAAATTCACTTAATTCTACCCTCTCGGGTATGCAATGCACAAAGATTTCACTGAACGAATGCACAAAATAAGTTAATTAAAGTAAATAGGGAAGTAGATAAAACAAATAAAATAAAATAAAATCAACTCCGGGCTCAGGAAAATATAAGTCAATTAAATGTAGACAAATAATAAATAATAAATTATTTATTTCATGTAAATCATTTAGATGTAATTAAATAAATATAATTATTAAAAAGAATAAACTAGCCCGTTCAATTTTGGGCCATTTAAATAAATGTAATTATTAAAATAATACACTGGTTCATTCAGGTCCAGGCAATTAAATATAATTATTAAAGTAATAAACTAGCTCGTTCGGTCCGGGCTCTGACTTCCTGTTCGAACGATAAAATGAATTAATTAAAAAGGAAATAATAAATTAATTACTTTATGTAAATCAATTAAATAGAATTTAATTAAATACAAATAGTGATAATAATAAAAATAATTATTCTCGGGTTCGGGACTTCACATTCAAATAGTAATTTTAAATCAATTAAAATGTTAGTAAGGTAAATTTTAGTAAATAAATTAATAAAATAATAAAATAGTTATTTTATGTGTTTATATGCAGATAGAAGATTAGGCTATGGGCTTTAGAGAAATGAAATTAAATAATTAAAGTTAGTCCAAAAGAAAGATAAAACACCAAATGACCTAAAATACATTCTAGCTTATACTATTCACTAAGGGATACTAACTGTTTTATATTTCACGTTCTAGATATGTTATGCACATACTTTCAGTGAACGAATACTAGATAAATACCAAGTAACATGAGAAAAATAAAATTTTAGAAAAATAGAAGACTTGAAAATTTAACCCGGGCTTCGGTGCTACTTATTCAATTAATTGAAAATAATGTAAACTAGCACCTAAATGCAATAAAATAATTTCTAATAATTATTTTACCAAGGCAATTGCCTCATTTAGATTTACTAAATATTGTTTGCACGTATTTTAAGCAATGTAAAAATAGTGTAAATAAATGAATAAATTAACATAAATATGTAATTATAACCAAACATTTAAAGTAAACACATAAGTACATGCAAGTAGGTACTATTCGCTACATGCTGGGTCTAGGTGTCACACTCTTCCCTCCATCAAACAATTGCGTCCTCGCAATTACTTCTACTCAAATGATTCTTCACTAGTTGTAGAGTCGATCCTGAAATTAGAGAAGCACGATACGCAGAATACTTGCAAGAATACTCACAATAATATTACTAAGACGTCCAGTAAGAATACCAGAAGAATTCCACTGATGAAATTCCAAGCAAGGTAGCCAAATAAAGGCTCCTACGAAAATACCTGTTAGAAAAAACAATAAGAAAATACCTAGAGAAAACCCGTAGAAAGATGCTAAGTAGGAATCACAAGGAGCCCACCAAAGACGAACGCCGAATACTATCAAATAAAAATTTCAAACTGTTAGAAGTTGTGCATAAGTATAGATTAATTTCTCAACAAGATGAATAATATGTTTAATCAATGAAGCTCTGTGATCAAGACAAAAAATAGGATGCAATAACCTGGTGTAAAGTAATTCAGTTACAACTCTGTTACAGGTGATGTTGCAACATTAATTGGAATATTAGTTCTATCACAGACTGTTGACAATCTGTTTCTCTAATTGCTTAGTCAGTTTATTATACTTAATGTTCCAACATGAGTAGTAACAGTAAATAGCAGCAGAAATAATAAAACTATAACAGAAATAAAGAACACCAAGATTTAACGTGGTTCAACCGTACGGTCTACATCCACGGGACCTCCCATGGTCCAACAAACCTGTTCATTAAGAAACAACAAATTACAACATCAATGGACTTACACAAGTAAAGACTCCCTCTTGACTTTTGATGCCTAGATGAAGAACTCCTTAACAAACTTCGGTTTGGCGAGCTCTCATCGACTTGTAACGTTATCTCCCGAGAACTATACCTTCTTCTCCCGAAGAATGAATAAAAGAGACAGTAATCTAATCACTCAAAGACTCATACAAATCACTCATGTCTTACTGTCAAACAAAACAAATATGCAAAACTTAATACAATAAAAGACTGAAACATAGATCGTGTTGCAACATCACTTGGAACACTGGGCAGAAAACTCTCTTGTATTTTCTCTTGTTGCTCTCTATTTTTGCCTACATCTGCTCCCCCTTAGCTGCGACCTTTGGCCTCATATTTATAACCAATTGTTGTTGCAGATCATCTTGGGCTGCAAGAAAAACCTTTACTCATAAAACCCTAATCTCCCTTTCCTTATGAATATGCAATTAATGTCATTCCTTAATTAACACAAATCTTCTTCTCATATGGTAAGTTACCATAAGATTTTTCCTGCACAATATAAAAGGTAAACACACAAGTATGGTAATATCATAAGTTTTGCTAAAACATAGCCAATCAAATCCCAATTAATTTAATTGCCTTAACAATCAAAATCCAATCAATTTAATTGCCAATCAATCTAATTTTCTTAACAATCTCCCCCTTTGGCTTTGTTTTGGCAAAACTCTGATATCATAGTCAATGTAACCTCTTATTGCCCAAGTGCAAAAAGACAGATGCAACAAATGAAAATCCCGGTACAGCATTCAGTAGAACAGCAGTATTAGAGCAATGATCAGTCTGTTGCAACATGCAGTGGAACACATATATAAATGTATCAAAGTAGAAAACATAGTGCTCTTGTAAAAGATAGCAAAGCAGGATATCAAAGCAATATCAGCACATCACAACATAGTATTCCCCCTTTTTGCCAAATCAAAGGCAAAGAAGTAAAGCCAAAAGATCAGAGCAATAAAGCTAGCAAACCAGATAAGGATGTATCACAGCAAAGATGGTTAAATATGATAACCCTGTTGCAACAATCAATAAATCATCACAAAAACTCAGTCATTATATCAGGAAAAGAATAAGAAGCAGCAACCAAACTCAATAGCAACAACAATCACTAGCCGCACCAGTAGAGCAGCTAAACCTGTTACAATAATCATCTCCCCCTCAAGCAACAATCAACACGCAGTAATAGCAATAATATAGTCTCCCCCTTTGCAAAAAGAAACCAAAGTACCAGACCAAAGGACTTAGCAGAAATTAGCAAACACAAACATGGACCCAAAGTAGAGCAGCAGAAATTAAACAAAGTAAAGTACCAGAGCGATAATCATTAAACAACCAACATTCAAGCAGTAGTTGTTTCAGAAGCTAGTCCAACATTGCCTTCAGCTCAAGGCTCCCCCTGAATATCAGATTCCTGCAAAAACTTGTGAAAAAGATGGAATGGAGGGGACAACTTCACAAGGGATTCAACCCGATTGTGGACAGCCTTTTGCGCAGTTAAGTAGCACAATTGTAGCAACTAAACAACACAATAGTAGAATAAAACAGTTAAGCATGTAAACTGTAAGTCTCATGAAGCAAAGGCAAAGAGACAAATTGTAAGCAAAATAGTAAAAATTGTAACACAAATTGTTCAGCAATCCAAACCAAAAAAAAAAAAAACATCACTGATATAAGCTGCATCAGATTATCCAAAAGCAATTTAGAACCGATATTGCAACAATATTTTTTACAGTATCTCCAATTTGCTCAAAATCCCTTGAGATTATACCCTTTTTTTTGTTTTTTTTTTTCTCGAAAATTAAAACAGAATTAAAATGCATGATATGTTCAGGAAGAATGAAGTCACTCAAGAAACTTTACTCATCAATACTCATTTCAGTCCAGGATTTAATCAATGAATCATGTGTGTGTGTGAGGCTAAATTTTGAAACAGATAGCTTTCACCATTAAACCTGCAAGGTATATGAACTCTCCCAATCAGCTCAAACATACCTGATCATCTATTCATCTCGCAGGAAAACACAATATTTTTCTTGTGGTGGCCCATGTTGTAACTGGTAGCTTGCACACTGTATTTCTTTTCACATGTATTTTTTTTTATACTATGCAGCTCATGTTGCAACTGAAAACTTTCACACTAATCTCTTTTATTTTGGATTAGGTAGCTCTTTCCATTGCTTAAAAACCACATTATTTTCTGCCTTTTTTTATTTTTGATCTCAAGGATGAATAGAATACAGGAATGGATTTAGAGAGACTTCTCTCTTTATCCCTAGTCATCAGAAAGTTAAAGCTCCTGCACTTGCAGACCATCAAGATTAGCTTCCTCAATTAGTATTTAGTGTGTACAAGAAAGTATGGTTCATTAACTAAATCACAAGTTGAATTGAATATTAGACTTTCATATTTCTTAAGCTTCTTTTAAGCTCCTGTGGCAATCTATGATGCAATATTATAGACTACAAATCCCTAAATCTTTTCTTAGGATTTCAATTCTCAAAGGATCTAAAGCTTTAGTGGAGATATCTGTCAATTGATTTTCTATTGCAACATGTTCTAAAACAATGGTTCCAATCTCAACAAGTTCACAGATAAACTGATTCAATTCCTTATGCATAACATTTACCCAAAATTCATCTTCTAAAGTATCTTTCACATTTTTGGGTTCTAAGAGAGAAGTATAACACTTATACCTTACCATGTCCCAATAGTTCAGCTTGGATTTACCTCTAGTTCAGATTCTATCATGTATTGATCCAATCATATCCACTGCAGCATGAATCTTGTAAACTTGAGGCATTTCAACTTGAATTTCTTTAGTGCTCACTTCTGTTGTTACACTTCTTGTTGTAACATCCTACAAACCAATGTCTTCCTGCTCAGTTTCTGTTTCTGGCATTGCAATAGTATCTGTCACAGCAGATTTCTTGGTTTGTGTTGTAACACCGTCTGCAACATTAGTATTTATCTTACTGGTGCTTCCTTCTTCTATCGATTTTTCTGTTTGCTTGCTCCTTAGCTTTGACACACCTCGAACTACACAGGTATTTTTGTAACACAGCAATGATTGTTCATGAGATAGTGTAAGCATGTAACAGTTGTTAGATGATAGTGTAAGCATGTAACAGTTGTTAGATGATCTTTTCCCTTAAGCACACAATTATTAGATACATCTAACATATAACAACCATCTCCAAATGTAACTTGCCCTTCATCACATTTCCTGTAGTTGTTGCGATCTTTATGCATACCTGTCATGTGGCTAGAACATTTACTATCAACATACCAAGAGTTAGCAGCACAGGCTTGTGTAGACGTATAAGCAGCAAAACAATTTAAATCAGATTTTTTAACCCAAAATTGTCTTACCTTGTGTTGCAAAAACATATGTGATGATCTATTTTGCTGCTTGAAAGACTTACCTTTTTCCTGCATTCTTTGGAGCCTGAAGCAGTGAGGTTTGATGTGTCCAGGTGCAAGGCAGTAGTGACAAATGGGAATGAACTTGTTCTTTTTTTTCCGATGTTGTCTTTGAGATGTTACAGTCGCTGTCATAACATTTATAACCAGGGCATTTTGACTGTTATTCTATGCAGTTGCAACCTTATGCTCAAATTCTGGATTCTTTGAACTTTTGACAAAAATAGTATTTCCAGAGGATTCTCCTTCATAAAAACCAAGTCCAGTATGATCACTGCTTGATTTTTGAATGGATAACATATGATCCAATTTTTCAGTTCCAGAATTTAGCATCTTTATATTTCGCTGCATCTGTTTTAAGTCATGTTGCAGCATCTGCACTTCCTGCAGTCTTTCGACATCCAATTTCTCTAGTTCTGATTTTTGTTTATTCAATTCTAGGATCCCTAACTCCAGTCCCTAGTTTTTCTTGCACACGATCACCTATTTTTCGTACATGTTCTTGTACGTTTTCATGACTTCTTCATTATCCAATTCACCATCACTGTCTAACTCAAGGCAATCAGATTCATTAATTTCATCATCTGTTTCATCCAGTACTGCAACAATTGTACCAGCTTCCTCGTTCAGACTGTTTTCAAGAGATGTTGTAACAACATTGAATGTAACAAAGTTACTAGTATGCTCCTCATCACTCTCTGAGAATTCCTTTGATTCATCATCACTCCAGGTAACCTTCATTACCCTCTTCTTTTTCTTCAAGGTGTTTGCACATTCAGATTGGATGTGACCAAAACCCCTACATTCATGACATTGAATTCCTTTACCTTTTTTTCTTTCATCAGTTGGTTTGAACTTTTGCTTCTTGAATATGTCAACCACTGTCGCAACCTGAGATTTTTTGTCAAAATTTGACTGCCTAAATCCTTTTCTTCGTTTGTCCCATTTTTTCAGAATATTGTCAAAATATTTGGTAAGCACGGCTAAGGATTCAGACATCTTCGTGTCCTCATCATCGGAAGAGGTTATTGCTTCTTTTCTCTCCACATCAGCACGAAGAGCAATGCCTTTTTCTTTCTTCTTATGCTTAAACTTCATCTCAAAGGTTTGAAGTGACCCTATGAGTTCATCAATCTTGATTTCATCAACGTTTTTTGATTCTTCTATGGCAGCCACCTTGATTCCAAACCTGTCTGGGAGAGATCGTAGAGTTTTTCTTACAAGCTTAGCATCATAATATTTTTCTCCCAAAGCAAAAGATTCATTAGCAATGTCACACAATTTGGCATTAAAATCAGCAATTGTTTCATCCTCCTGCATCCTCAGTTCTTCGAATCTAGTGGTAAGCATCTGCAACTTTGATCTTCTGACTGATGTTGTACCCTCATATGTTGTTTGCAAAATCTCCCAAGCTTCCTTAGCAGATTCACACGTCGAAATTAACTTGAATTGATTCAAGTCAACAGCATTGAATATCGCATTTAATGCCTTCGAATTCCAACTTGCTAGAAGGTCTTCAGCCTTGGTCCATTCTATTTCAGATTTAGTTGCAACATTGCCCTGATCATCTGTTGTGGTGGGAGTTGTCCAGCCAGTCAAGATTACTTTCAACACATTCTCATCAATAGACTTGATGAATGCCCTCATTCGAGCCTTCCAGTACGAGTAATTCACTCCATCCAACAGTGGTGATTTAGAGATTGAACCTCCTTCACGCAAAGTGTCCATACCCATTCCTACAAGACAACAACTCAAAACTCCCAAGAATCTAACCAAATTAGTTCGTAACCTGCTCTTGATGCCACTTGTTAGAAGTTGTGTAGTATAAGTATGGATTAATTTCTCAGCAAGATGAATAATATGCTTAATCAATGAAGCTGTGTGATCAAGACAAATAACAGGATGCAATAACTTGGTGTAAAGTAATTCAGTTACAACTCTGTTACAGGTGATGTTGCAACATTAATTGGAATATTAGTTCTATCACAGACTGTTAACAATCTGTTTATCTAATTGCTTAGTCAGTTTATTCCACTTAATGTTCCAACATGAGTAGTAACAGTAAATAGCAGCGGAAATAATAAAACTATAACAGAAATAAAGAACACCAAGATTTAATGTGGTTCAACCGTGCGGTCTACGTCCACGGGACCTCCCCTGGTCCAACAAACCTGTTCATTAAGAAACAACAAATTGCAACATCAATGGACTTACACAAGTAAAGACTCCATCTTGACCTTTGACGCCTAGATGAAGAACTCCTTAACGAACTTCGGTTTGGCGAGTTCCCCTTGACTTGCAACGTTCTCTCCCGAGAGCTACACCTTCTTCTCCCGAAGAATGAATAAAAGAGACAGTAATCTAATCACTCAAAGACTCATACAAATCACTCATGTCTTACTGTCAAACAAAACAAATATGCAACACTTAATACAATAAAAGACTGAAACACAGATCGTGTTGCAACATCACTTGGAACACTGGGCATAAAACTCTCTTGTATTTTCTCTTGTTGCTCTCTGTTTTTGCCTACATCTGCTCCCACTTAGCTGTGACCTTTGGCCTCATATTTATAACCAATTGATGCTGCAGATCATCTTGGGTTGCAAGAAAAACCTTTACTCATAAAACTCTAATCTCTCTTTCCTTATGAATATGCAATTAATGTCATTCCTTAATTAACACAAATCTTCTTCTCATATGGTAAGTTACCATAAGATTTTTCCTGCACAATATAAAAGGTAAACACACAAGTATGGTAATATCATAAGTTTTGGTAAAACATAGCTAATCAAATTCCAATTAATTTAATTACCTTAACAATCAAAATCCAATCAATTTAATTGCCAATCAATCTAATTTTCTTAACACAAACCATAGCTCCAAATGCAATTACTGAAGAAAATACCCAACGATAATTCCAAAGAAATATCGAATAAGAAGGGCCAAAAGATTCCTGATAGCTGAGTTCCATTTTCCAATACCGTAGTTGAATACACAAGAAGAGTTCCAAGAAGAATACCCAACATAAATTTCCAAGTATGTATAACAAGGGCCCAATAGATATCTTGATTAATCGCCCCTTTGTTCACTGTCCCATATCTCTAGAGATCCGTTGTTGACCTTCTCTTGATAGGGGATAGTTTACTTACCAGTTCAAAGAGAATTATATGTATGCATGCAATGGAAAGTATATAAAGTACATATATTAGCAAATTTACAATATAGAAGTGCATATAACCACATATTTACTTGCCTAACACATTTATCATATTTCACATAAGCAATTTACATAGAAACATATTTCCATTCAGATTACACATAATCACATAACTATACATATCACACATAATCTTCCTATGTCACGCAATTCTAACACACAAAACACGTTTTCACTCAAGCAAACACAAGTCCACGTACAAGCACATTCCTAATCAAAACACACTACACATCCACGCACTCGAGGTTCATTACCCAACAGACTGAGGACCCTGTCCCGGCTGTGAGCTGCTAAGCTCTGATACCATTTATGTAACGCCCCAATCCCTCACAGAACCGGGACATCTATTAATCATACTATTCTCAACCCAATTCCAAACCCCGGGCACAAAATTTAGAGAAAAACGGACGGAGTTTCCCTTATATATGAGTCTATCTAGAAACCTGCCAACACTCACATACAAGTCCTGAATCACAATCAACCATTCATACAACCTAGCTTTCAAGATTCATAAAGCTAACCAGCTCCTCAAGGCCATTCGAGCCTTGGAACCCAACAACATATCACACAAGCATGCAAAATTAAATCCATTGAAGTTCTATCTTTTTAATCCACTTATCATACCATTCTATATTATCAATCAAGTTTTCTTATAATTTGTGTCCAACCAGCTAACTAGTTTTCATCGTCCATACAAGTATGCACTACTAAGTAATAAAGTAAAGCAAATAGAAGATATTACAAGCCCACTAGTACCTAATCATCAAACAAAACTAAAACTTTAATATTACATTATTTGATATAACATAAATACATACATGGGCACAAAGTCTCAAATACAATACAAACATATCATGATCACATTCTTCCATGTTTTACACACTGATAGAGCAAGCAAGTCACACAGGAGGCAATCCAATCTTCAGCTTTTCCTGAAATATGTTGAAAAGAGGAATGAGTAACCAAGTTACTCAGTGAGGGAAGTGATGCAACATACTGGGCGTGCATTATGATATGCAGATACAAGAAATCATATATATAACATAAACAATAAGATTAAATAGCAAGTAGTTAACCAAATTAAAAAGGATACGATTCCACTACGAGTCTTCAAACTTGAACCACGAGCCACGAACTTCACGCAAGTGCCAGCAAACCCTTACTCTAACAACTTAGGATACTCTGGATGTATCCCGATCCTACGACCCTTTCTCCTAAGGTAGCACCATATGCTCAGCAGGTGAACCACGCCTCTGGGGTAGTGGAGTATACTTAGCGAGAAAGGGAATAGGCACCATGGTAGTCGAGGGAGCACGGCAAGCCTAATGCCACCTGTGTTCTCACGCTACCATGTCCAAAAATGTTGCGCAACCCCGAGACAAGTCCACAAGAATCAAGATTATCATACAACACGCAAGAGGGATGACAAAGTAGGCCACCCTCGCAGTTAGTCACATATAACAAGAAAAGACACAAGATAACAAGTAATTAAAACATATATACTTTATCAATTACCAAATACTATAATCCAAAAACAATAAAATAATTTAAAATGCACAGAAAAGATGAAGACTCCCTCACCTTGGATCCGACTAAATATGCAAGAAAATAGCTCCGATTACCTCAACCTCCTCGAACTAGCTTGGACATGTACCCTAGCATGTTCATATAAGTTTAGCACTTTAGCAATTATCTATATTAATTTCTAACTTAACTTTTGTTTAACTCAATACACAACAATATAAGTTATATATAATCACCTTTATATCATATAACTCGAAAGCATTTCCTTAGTCTTGCAAGGGCATTAGCTACATTACCATCTAACAAGTTAAACTCTTTAACTAACTTAACTTCGTTTATACCACAAGGAATATCAAGTTAAACTTCCAATCAAGACACCTACTTTAACACTTAAACATAATTCAACTATAATATGTTCTAAGAGTCATTATCATGCTTATTTACTCAATACAACATATACAACTCAATTAAAAATCAAAAATAGCAATTAACTAGACCAAATAATTAACTAAGCAATAAGTTCAACCAATCCATATAAATTCTCACAAATCCCTTTTCCTATTGCTTACTAATTAGGTCGCAAACTTCACATACGATATGGAACTTCAAATCTAACTTTACCAATCCCATTTAGCCACATTATAATACACCTAAATACCATGAAACCACACTTCCAAGCATGATTACACAAAAATACCAAAAAGCTCCTTAAGTGATTTGAACTATAGTTACCTAATTCGATTAACCAAACCACGTCATAAATATATTTTTGAGGCTTCCTAACACATCTAAGGTTATCTAGCTATTCAAACATGACAAATTCAAACCTTCATTCCAAAGTCCCCTTTTCAACTAGGCAATTCAACTTCCATACGAAATTCAAAACTCCAATTCTATAAACCAACCATATTACATCCCTAAGGATATCAAATGACATCTATTAAAGCCATGAAAACCCGCTTTCGAGGCAAAAGCTCGGAAAGGCCCCGAGTGGATTTTAACTATGACTGCCCTATCCGGACCCCAATTCCACACAACGAAAGGACCATAAGTGATTCCATGCCCCAAGGATATCTAATCTAAAGCTCAAACGTGTCCAGATTGCATTACGTGAAAAATTCCCTTTTTAAAGTTAACAAATTTTGCATTTTAACTCATTTTCAGGCAATTCAACCTCACGTGAGCCTTTGTCGAGTTTCACTAATATCTAAAGCACATAAAGGAATCCCCAATTCAATCTAATTAGCAAATTATATCAAAACCCTAAAATCTCGTCACTATTCATCATCTTCTTTGTGCAATTCAAGCTTTCATCCATGGAACTTGCTATCAAACTAAGCAAACATGGTCTATAAATCATAATAAATATGTATATCACAATATATATGCATATCAATAGCTATAAACAACAAATCATCAAATCTCAAAAAAAAAATGACAAAACTTTAACATGTATTTAAATGCAATCTCCCCCACTTAATCAACTTGTAGAAGTCTTGTTGTTGCTCTAGATTGCTCCAAGAACCTCCAATTCCAAGCTCAAGATCAACACTTGTAGGGTTTGATGAAGATTTGTTTTTTTTTTCTTTCCTTGGTGAACCCTACGGGTTTTGGGAGTTCTTGGGATTTTTTTTTTGTTGTTCTTTTTTGCTTTGTTAACTTGACTAACATGCATATAAAATAAACTAATGCCAATGTAACAATATGTTGATGCTGACTAGATCAAAGCATTTCAAAAATCGATGCCTAAGTTACTGCTTACCAAGTTCACGGTTGACTTTTCTCTTTTTTTTCTTTTTTTTTTTTTGGTTTTATATTATAATTAACTAGTTAACTAATATAATGACTAAGTTCATGCATATAAAATGTCTACTAGTGCCTTAACAAAATAAAATTAGGCCCAAGTAAACTAACATCCAAGTCCGAACATATTAAATTCACTTAATTCTACCCTTCCGGGTATGTAATGCACAAAGATTTCACTGAACGAATGCACAAAATAAGTTAATTAAAGTAAATAGAGAAGTAGATAAAATAAATAAAATAAAATAAAATCAACCATGGGCTCGGGAAAATATAAGTCAATTAAATGTAGACAAATAATAAAATAATAAATTATTTATTTCATGTAAATCATTTAGATGTAATTAAATAAATATAATTATTAAAAATAATAAACTAGCCCGTTCAGTTCCGGACCATTTAAATAAATGTAATTATTAAAATAATACATTGGTTCGTTCAGGTCCAGGCAATTAAATGTAATTATTAAAGTAATAAACTAGCTCGTTCGGTCCGGGCCCAGGCTTCCTGTTCGAACGGTAAAATGAATTAATTAAAAAGGCATGAAAGATAATTTTAATAAATAAAATAATAAAGTAATTATCCAGGGCAAGCTATTTAAATATAAATTAAATAAATACAAACATTGAAAATAATAAATTAATTACTTTATGTAAATCAATTAAATAGAATTTAAATAAATACAAATAGTGATAATAATAAAAATAATTATTCTCGGGTTCGGGACTTCACATTCAAATAGTAATTTTAAATCAATAAAAATGTTAGTAAGGTAAATTTTAGTAAATAAATTAATAAAATAATAAAATAGTTATTTTATGTGTTTATATGTAGATAGAAGATTAGACTATGGGCTTTAGAGAAATCAAGTTAAATAATTAAAGTTAGTCCAAAATAAAGATAAAACTCCAAATGACCCAAAATGCATTCTAGCTTGTACTATTCACTAGGGGATACTAATTGTTTTATATTTCATGTTCTAGATATGCTATGCACATACTTTCAGTGAATGAATACTAGATAAATACCAAGTAACATGAGAAAAATAAAATTTTAGAAAATAGAAGACTTGAAAATTTAACCCGGGCTCAGATGCTACTTATTCAATTAATTGAAAATAATGTAAACTAGCACCTAAATGCAATAAAATAATTTCTAATAATTATTTTACCAAGGTAATTGCCTCATTTAGATTTACTAAATATTGTTTGCACGTATTTTAAGAAATGTAAAAATAGTGTAAATAAATGAATAAATTAACATAAACATGTAATTATAACCAAATATTTAAAGTAAACACTTCATGCAAGTAGGTACTATTCGCTACATGCTGGGTCAGGGTGTCACATGGTAGGCTTCACAAATGGATCCTTCCACAAGTGCCTTATTCTTTACTCTTCTCTTCAAGCCATGCAAAACCTCTCAAAGGGATACATCCACTAATATTGTACAGGTCCACAACAAATCGCTTCGTGTACCAAATGAACATGCAAGTGCTCCATTGAATCAAAGAATGCAAGAGGTAACAACTTCTCCAAGTTGCAAAAAGTCACGACAATGTCTTCTTGCATCCTCTCCAAATTTAACCTTTGAAAACTTGTGCAACATATGTTGCTAAAGAAAAACTTAGCTGTGCAAAAGCTTGCCAAACTTTTTTAAGCATCAGCTCGTGTAATACAATCACAAGTAATCTCTCCATGAATACATGACACTCGTGACTCTTCATGTGTGATATTTTTAGTTGTTTCATGTCCACACATCTCAATAAATTTGATGCATAACCATCGGGGAATTTTAATTATCCAACCCATTCAAGAAGTAGTTTCCTTTTTGCCACGGGGAGAGTATAAACACCTATGATATTTGTGTACTCTCCACACAATTCGGGACGGTCACAATACACAGCCATGTCTTTTCTCGCTTTTAGATTGTCCTTCGTCTTTCCTTTGACAGCAATCACAGTGATGAAAACATTATCGAAAACATTTTTTTATATGCATGACATCCAAATTGTGGCATATGAGATGCGTCTTCCATTAAGGTACGTCCCAAAAAATACTTCTCTTTGTCTAGTTGTGCCACTGCCCAAACCCATGCAACTTCATGTTCTTTGTCATTTCTTAGATCTTTGGTAAATTCATCACACTTTCCCAAATTTGATCACCATAATATGGGCAGAGGCCCAGGTGTCTCTCTTTTACCCCTTATAAAAATTTCCGTGTCACGTCGCATAAAACTATTAGTTGGTAAGAACTTACGATGACAATCAAAGAATGAATTCTTCCTCCCCTCTGGCAATCGAAAAGCATCAGAGTTTTCCATGCAATATGGACACGACAGCCTTCCATGAGTGCTCCAGCCAGACAACATACCATAAGTTGAGAAATCATTTATGGTCCACATCAAGGCTACCGTCAATTGGAAATTCATCTTTGTTGAAACATCATAGCACGGTGTTCCTTCCAACCATAATTCTTGTAATTCATGAATGAGAGGCTCTAAATACACATCTATTTTCTTACCGGAATTGTTTTGACCGGGGATGAGCAATGTCAAAAACATGACAGGATCCTTCATGCACATCCATGGTGGTAGATTGTAAGGTGCTAATATCACTGGCTAGTAGGAATAAGGTTGAGCATTGTAACTGTAAGGAGTAAACCCATCAGAATACAGATCAAGCCGAACATTTCTTGGTTCATCAACAAAATCTGGATATACGGTATCAAAGTGTTTCCATGCAGCAGCATCAGATGGGTGACCAATATGACTATCCTCTGTTTGGTGTTTCTTGTGCCACTACATGTGCTCAATCGTAGCCCTCGACATGTACAATCTTTTTAACCTCAGTGTTAGAGGAAAATATCTTAATTGTTAGTAAGATATAAGCTTACTCCCTTTGCTACCCCCTTTTGTTGTCTTGAAACATCGATGGCCATATCGGGGACAAATATCAAGTGAACTTATGTCCTTGTAAAATAAAAGACATCCATTTATACATACATCTATCTTCTGATATCCTAACCCCAAGGGATTGAGCATTTTCTTGAACCTGTAAAAGTTCTCAGGTAGGTTATTTTCTACAGGCATCAACTCCATAAATTTTGAGACCACACGGTCAAATAGGTCGTTGCTCATATTATGCTCAGATTTCATGTTTAGATAACGAGCCACGGCAGACAACTGGGTAATTCCTACAATCTGCAAATAATGGTTTTTTCAAAGGCATTCAATAAATTAAAAAATTCATTTGCTTCCATGTTTGGTACTTCTTAAGTCATGTTGTGATCCCTTGCCAAATCTACACCAGCAGCGTTGAATACCATTGTCCTATAATTATTCCCACAATCTATGTCATCACGAATATTATTACCAATATTTTGTTCATTGACCCTTATGTTGTTCAACACATATTCCCCATGAGCAAGACATACATAGTAATTAGGCATGAAACCTTTATTATAAAGATGTTGTATCACCATGCCAGTGGTATGGACATCTTATTTTTACATCATCCATGTAATATGGTTGACTAATTGCAAATGTTATAAATTCATTCACACCTTCAACAAAGGCCTCACTCATATATCTATTAATCCATTGATTATACATCCATTCATGTGATGATGCCATTATGACTGGCATATGGGAACACAAATATGAATTTAAAATTAGAAACAATTTCTAAGACTTAAAAACAAACCTAGATAACTTCCAGCTTACATATTTCCAATCACACTTTTATTATAAATATATACTAACATTATTAGGTAGTCACTCATGACTTGTAGAATTTAATCAATTGACTAGAACTAGTTCAAATTGAATATTAATTGGATTAATATTATTTCACTGTCAATTAATTATGAATCTAAAAGGTTACACACAACACAAATTCGCTAGATTAATTAGTAGAGAGAATTAATTAAATTATCCAATATAAATGTCCTATTATTACTTTAATTATAGAACATGTACTAATTAGACTAAAAGTCAAACTACTTTAACTATCTAGTCTAATGAGAGTGGAGTAATCCACAGTTGACCTTAAGTCAATTGTATGGATTTCTCTTTAGGATTCTAGTGATTTTTGAATTATAATCGTAAAATCTTTGACTTTTAGGTTTTCTACTGCCATTACACAAATAGATCTGGCGAAGATAATTAATATACTCTAAAGGTGGTTTAATATCCAAAATATTAATTTTTTTTAAAAAAACTCCAAGCTAGAAGGTTTTTTAGACCAAAAATCAACTAATATAAGAAAAAGAAGGACTACAAGACCAAGTTCAAAGTAATAAAGTTGAGTCCAAATTCCTTCAAAATTTAATACCAACAATCTAAAAAAATGGCTTCTAAACCCCAAGAATCTCTACTCCTTGTTTGAAAAAGATTTAGAAACATGACTACATAAATGCTTAGTAAGGGACATAAGAAATTATCACTCTAAAATTTTGTTCAAACTTGAAGTATGCCTACAATAAGAGTTGGAAACAATTTTACGTCTTGACTAGTACATAAATACATACTTCTTGACTAGTACTATAATTTTATGGAGTAGTTAAGATAATTCTAAAAACTTTTTCTAGTACAATTTTCTTCAACTCTCTTATTCTTCTTTCTTGACTCCCTTATTTTCTAATTTCTCTGGAAATGCTACCACGCTCCGATGCCTCTTCCAACTCAACTTGAGCGTCTACTTATAGACGAGGTGTAAAAGCCTTTTCAACATTGCATTAAATAAGGACAACAATGTTAACTTAATTTAATTTAACAACTATCTACTTAACTTAATTTAACCTAACATCAACTTTCAAACTTTTCCATACATATACATAACAAATTATGTACACAAATATTGCAAAATATACATACATATATATAACAAATTCCTAAAGAGAAACCCATACACAAATATTGCAATATATACATACAAAAAATAATAACAAAACGAAACCCTAAACATATACGTACATGTATATAACAAATTATGTACACAAATATTACAATATATATACAATATATATATATATATATATACAATATATATATATATATATGTAAATATAACACAAAATATAAAATCTAACCTCAATGCCACGGATTGGGGATGATTGACGGGTAAAGGGGGTTGGGGGATGGGTTAACGGATATGAGGGGTGGGGTGGTATAGTTCACGGGTTGGGGGTTGGGGGGCTTAGTTTGCCACGTTGAGGGGGTGGCATACACGGGTAGGGGGGTTGGAGGGTGTTTCGTGGGGGTGGGTACACGGGTAGGGGTGTTTGGGGGATGGGTACATGGGTAAGGGGTACGGGGTAGAGGATGCGGGATGGGGGGTTGGGTTTATATTATTACAAATCAGATGAGGCACGTTGTGTCTCATTTGATTTGTTTATGAGCAACGGCCTGGCGTAAAACTGGACCGCCACCCAGAACGCTAATGGGGCGGCCCATTGGATTAAAATAGTTTTTTTTTCTTAACTTTTTTTTAATTATCTTAACTTTTTTATTTTCTTCATTAATTTTTTTTAAAGTTTTTATCATAATAATTAGGATATTAATTAGCATTTACTTTGTTTTAGTTTTTTTTTTGTACCTTTAATGTTTTATCTTCCTAATTAAATTTTTTCATACCATAATAATTAAGAAATAAATTAGTATTTATTTTGTTACAATTTTTCTTAAATTTTAGTATCTTTAATTTTTTTATCTTTCTAATTAATATTTTTCATATCATAATAATTAACATATAAATTAGTATTTGTTTTGTTTCACTTTTTCTTTTTTGGTGAAAATGTATGTTCATAAACGACTTTTTTTAAAAAAAATTCGTTTGCAATAGAATATTTATATCTATTTATTTTTCTTTTTATTGCTCCAATGGGCCTCTGTAACGAACCCAGCCCGACCCTTCTCAAGATTAGGTCAGAGTCTACATTCATTGTCGTTGCGGTCTCATGTATATAACTTTGTATAGCATTAAGAAGAGTAAAGTATAGAGGACTTGTGAATAACTTAGCTTTATACAATAGTTTAAATACAAAAAGGGGTTCTATTACCACCCGAGACATGGAAACTACCAGGCTATTTTACAAATTAAGGTTTCAACAACAGCTATCTTTCTACCCGAGAGTAATACAAATAAACTTTAGCTTTGACAAGATAACAGAACATGACAGGCAAAGAGCTTTGAGCATGTAATCAATCAACTTTGGCACATAACAACAATTTCTATTTCAAGCTAAACTTCACCTGCAAGGGGAGAAAAAGAGGGTGAGCTCTCTGAAAGCTCAGTGATGATGGAATATGAGAGTTTTAAAAACGTTTTTAGGAAGAGGCTTTCGAAAATCTTGATGTGATGCAATTCACATACGATAACATCAATTCATATAGTAAACGATAAGATTTAATAACATATGATAACCAGTAAAGACTACTATTATATTCGAATCACGTATCAATAACAGTAATGACATATCTTATAACATGCGATAACCAATAGAAATTATTATGACATTCGAATTATGTATCAATAGCAGTAGTAACATATAGGTAAATAATCAACTTTCCTCCCCGAGGTCCTCTAGGAACCAAGTGAGAGTACTTAATCACATAATAAAAATGATACGTTCCACGAGCATTTGTAGAGATGGCCAGTCACAAGTCTTCTGTCAATATTATATCCCTAAATGCCAAACAAGAGGGTGAAATCCGGATATACACCACGAATTATCATGGTAGCCGGGTCGTCCTGGCAAACCCGATGCTGCCTAGGCAATACCGGAACTTCTACCATAGGGTTTATTAGATTGCTTGATCAAGTACGTCCCAATTCTCCCAGGGAGTCAAGCCCCCTAGCAAAAGAGGGCACTATCAAGAAGAATGTCCTAACTCTCCCAGGGAGTCCATGTAACGGCCCGATCCCTCACAAGACTGGAGCCCCGATCCCAAAACTCAAGGCATGAAAAATGAGAAAAAACAGACGGAGTCTCCCCTGTTTATAGGATTATCTAAAACCTGTACAATGAATTATAGCCTTGAAATCAAAGTCCAATCTCCTCCATAACTCCTAACTTCCTCTATCATCACATACAATAAGCTCCTCAAGGCCATCCGAGCCTTGGAACTCAACTAACTCAACAAAAGTACACAAGCATGCATGCGAATTAGACAACAAAATAAATGATTGAAGTTATTAAAATCCAGTCACACCTATCAACTCAATCAAGACTTTAACATTAAGTTGTATTTCTTATAACTAATATATATACAAAGCACGCAGGCCTCAAAAGAAACCGAACTATCTCAATTATACATAGAACCAAACATGTAGAATCCTGAGCTTTCTTTACCTTAACTTCAATGGGTCCGAACCTGAAATAGTTAGAAGAGGGATGAGCATACTACAACACGTATGCCCAGTAAGGGAGTTTTCGAAAAGATTTTCATGCAATGCATATAAAGCATAAAATTAATTTACAAGATAAAGTATTCAATCGAGATAATAAAACCAAATAGCATATTTAGGAAACTATAACTAAAAGATGAGCAATAAAGAATATACAATGGAACACAATGGGCACTTAACACAATCAACAAGACAAAACTGTACAATTGACTATTAAGTGTCACGTATCAAGGAGAGGAAATAGCCACAATAAAATAAGTATACAATATGAAAATAAGAGCTCAATTAAGGTAACTCTCCAAGGAACAATGTCCCAAGCGAGAGTTACAATAGCCATTAATAACCCAATAGCTCATGTAAAGAGATATAATTACAATTAACTCTCATGTGGTAGATCTGTATGCCCCAACGAGGTGGATCAAGCCTCTGGGATAGTGGATTATGCCATAGCGAGAAGTTCTAAAAAGGTTATAGTTAACTCTCATGTGGTAGAACTGTAAGCCCCAACGAGGTGGATCAAGCCTCTGGGGTAGTGGATTATGCCACAGCAAGAGGTGTCGGTAAACCCCTTATTCCTCCAAATGGGGTACTCCGGATATACCCCGATCCTACGACCCATATTTCCTGAGGTAGGTCCGTATGCCCCAACGATGTGAACCACGCCTCTGGAGTAGGGAAGTATGCCTCAGCGAGACAGGGAATGGGAAACCATGGTAGCCGAGGGAACACGGCAAGCCCGATGCCGCTCGTGTTACTCGATACTACCATGCCCGAAAAGGTTGCGTAATCCCAAGTAACGAATCACAAATCTCATTTTCAAATCAAGTGGGGAGGTAGCAAAGTAGGCTAGCCTCACCCCATATATGACATATAATACATTTGATAATCAAATAGAGCAATTATAGCAATATAAACAATTATTCATGCAACTAATTCAAGTAATTCACAAGATAGCATGTAAATAGTACATATAAACTTTATCAATTTAAACTAAATCATACAATCTAAAAACAATAAAATAAGCTAAGATGCAAAAGCAATGACTCCTTCAAACCTTCTCCAATTGTACCAAAACTAACAATTCACATAGAATTCATAATTAAGAGTAAATTAGACTTGATTGTAGTTAAACTAATACATCAAACTTAACTACTTTACATTATCTCACTAACATGTTTGAAGACATTCTTTACCTTACATGAGTTGAAGTCATATTTGAATAACTAACACTAGCATACAAGTAGTTCTAAGACACTTCTTGACTTCTAAATGGCATTAATTACACAAGAATTCTAATACCTTAGGCAATGCACAACTCAACTTCACTATAAAACTTGGTTTAAGAATCATTACCATGCATATAACTTCAAATACCTTTTAGCTATAACATTCATTACTAACTAATTAATTCACAAACTTTACATTCTACTTAAATAACATACAACGTTTATTAGAATTCAAATCTTAGAAGAATATCACCTAGACTAGCCACTAAACAAAACCAGTCATTCTCTAACCCATTTATGGTACCTATTCGAAGCATTAAACTAGTTCTAAAGACTCTAATCTCATTAATTCTAAGGTGCACATACGAGGGGTCATGAAAATCAATGTTTTTGAAATTTGATAAATTTTAATGTGGGGTTGTTTTATTTACCCAACAACATCTATCTAGCATTAGATTTAGGTTTGGAGCATTATTTCTTGGGTCTGCGTGAATAGTACCTGTTAACTAACTTTAACTAAATGATCTTACAATTCAAGCATTTCTATCTCATTCAAAGTTTTATTCTAGGTTTATTTACTCATAAATTGAGTCTAATTAAGATTCAATCAAGCATTAATGCGAGGTTACCCAAAAATCCATAATTTCCATATGAGACCCTAACTTGAAATTTAAGATAGAGCAATCTAGTAATGAACCAAGTTATCCAATCACAATGACATATTCTATACCCATTTTTTAGAGTAAAATAAGCATAGATAAGCATATATAGTACATTATTTAACCTCAAGAAGCCAAAGAGCACAAAATAAATAAGTTTAATAGTTTTAACATCTCAGTAGTAGCTCGAATTTGGCTGCACAATTACCTAATCAAACAACCTCCTATGAACCTTATTTTTACATGTATGGAAAGATCTTCTAAAGTAGATAACTCTAAAATCAAACAGAATTCGATTCTGAGTTAAATTCATCAAGATATGATTAAAACAACTCAAGTGCGCAAAGCTATCCAGGTTGGTCACGAATTCTGTCAGGTTTCAGTTTTTATTTTCTTAGAGGCAATATATGGAAGAATTGGCCAACTCAACCTAAACAAAACTTGTTTTAAACTAGCTTATCTAGATCTTGTAAAATTTTCATAATTTTCCAAGTAGTCTAACTAGGTCAAAAACTCCACGAAATTCAGGCAAGTAAAACTGTCCAGTTCCAATCAACTACAAAATTTCACTTATTTCAGCAATTACAAGCAAACAAACGATTTTTCTTCACAATTCGTCCAACATGAAAGTTGTTCCTATACAAGTCTAGATTAATATGTTATTTTTCCAGATTTGTTCCAAAATAATTACTTGCCCAAACAGTTCATAAAATAAAACTGTTGTAACAACTATTCTGCATGCATATGACATCTAATCTTGTATAATACATCAATTTCTTACTCTATAACACATATATACGCAATATAACTTCTGAAATCAGTTTTTAAAAGATTCCCTTTACCTTATAATCTCAAGAAATGATGATATGAATCTTGTGAGGGCAAGATCTAGCTCCTATCTTTCTTCTTTCTTCCTCTTTTTCCTTGATTTTCTTCTCTTCTTGTGTGTGTGTGTGTGTTTTTCATTGTGTATTAGTGTGTGTGTGTGTGTTTTGTGTGAGTGTGTATATAATATGCATGTGTATGTATGTATAATAAAAGATATATAAGCCTAATGACTAACTTACCCCTAACTAAATACTTATTTACTAGTTTGTCATTTTGGTTAAAATCTAACGATTTAGTTGTTCCAATTCCTAATTGTCTACGTTAATTATTTTCTATGATTCCTACGATTTTTCAAAGTGTTCGAGAAGTCCCGAAATTGCACGTAAAATGAGAATTATGCACATTAACCAATTAAGCGTGCCTACATACATAAGAATGCATTTATATTGATGCAATACATGTTAATAGATGAAATTTCTTGTTAAATTAGATGTATGCACATAGTTTGAGATAAATGCACGTTAAACGAAATAGATGCACGTAACCCAAAAATATGATATTTTATGCAAACGAATATACGTAAATAATTAAAGTAGACATATAAATATATGCACATCAATAAAATAATTATATGCACGGATTGAGGTGTTACAGTCCAGCCCCCCAGCGGGAGAGGGTACTAACAAATAGAAACATATGCATGCACAAGTAACCATATAATACACAATTGATATGATCACGCAATTCGATAAACACATAAGTGGGGAACAACGAAAGAAGTTGTCCCCGGATGAGTATATTTAACAATTAGACATATTAGTGAGGCCATAAAACATAACTGAAAATATTTTGAGTAACTCGTCTTTATAAATTAACTCATTGTTGTCACTTAAAACATTTAATAAATACTATCTTAGTTGATAACCAGTAGATAATCAATAACAAGAGTAGATAACTATACATATATGCGAATAATACTGCTTAATGAAAAACACCTCACATATAACTTATACATATACTTTTATATTAATAATCTTTCATGAATAAACTAACTTACTTCATATAGCAAACAAAGAACAGTAATAAAATATCCTCACATCTATAGTCAATCATGTGTATAATTTATAAGTTAATAACTAATACATTATACATATAGTCAAAGTTAACAATTAACACATACAATTAACTCATAAATAAACATGAGTTTATAAAAATCTCCTCACATAAGATTATACTGACAGAAGGAAGAAAAGTAACTTTAATATATCTAAAACGCATATACACGTATAACCTTACATGCTGTATTTTCTTAAAGTTCCTCACATATTACTCATGTACATAACTTTATAAGCAAAACAAACTAATAAGCAGGAATCAACAAATAAGATGATTTTTAATTAAAACACCCTCACATATAGACTATCTAAAGCAATTTGTATCCACACAATAAGCATATTTACAACAAAGATGTAGTTCTTAAAATCTCCTCACCTTAGTTCGCGAGATGTTTCTAATGCTTAAGAGAATTATTTAGATGTTGTTTGTATGTGCTGAAAGCCGAAAGCCCAACAGCCTTATATATAGGGTCTTTGCTTTAATCCTATTGGTGAAGATTAGTGATATAACAACTAACTCCTACAACTTCTAAACATACATGCACAATGACAACTCCGCATGGTAAGGTGCTGACTAATACTTAGCTTATTTGCTTGCTCGACAATACTTATAAATTGTTAGTAGACTTAATTGATTGCTATGCTTGTATTTGTCTAACACCATTGGTAGTTCTAGCACAAGGTGGCATTAAATGTCAGCTACGCATGCATGACAGCGAAGTGCTGTCTAGTGATAAAACTCGAATTATAGTGATGCCGTGTGGATGTCTTTGTTATACGATGAAGGAGGTGGCAACAGTGAACAAACTTAAGCGATGACTAATATGAGCTAGTGTTAGATGTGATAATAGCTTGGCAGACAGCTTTGCTTGGCATTTCATGAGTTAATGGTTTAGGCGATGATGTGTAATATCGTGAGATGTTGTGATGATTAGTTTTGTTGATTCATTTGCTGGGTAATTTGTAGAATAACAAGTGTGTTATAGGTGTTTTGATAGTTATATGTTTTTAGTTTAAGGTGGCATCGGTTGGCTATGACTTAGGTGGCAAGATGATAAGTAGACGGCTTGTAGCTTTGCTGATTCATTCATTTAAGCAAGACATGGGTGGCATGGCTGATCGTATTGTGGCTGATTAGGATAGTGTTCTTTTTAAGCACGACAGGTAGCTAGCTTTAGAATAAATTGTGCTAGTTTGGACGGTAGTAGGCTTATGATGATGCGGCAATTAGCTTGACAACTTAGGTACTGTTGCAATTTAGTAATAATCCTATAGTATAATATACTTTTTAAATCGAACTAACTAATTCCTTTCTTTTTATTAAGGTTGCTAAGGACGGTGATGATTCAATGCTAAAGAATATGATACGAGATTTCCTAATTTGGACAATAAAAGTGGTAGCTTACTAAAATATTTTGGTGATAACAAAAGATAATGGTTGGAGTAACTAAGGAATTTGTTAGACTTAATCTTTTATTAGAAAGAATACTATTGGCTTAATTCTTAATATGGGTTAACATGCTTACCTCATCTTAATTAAAATCATTCAGTAACAATCCCAAATATATTCTTAAGTAGCAATATTCTTGTTAGATTAAATTATTTATACTAACCCTTTTTCTTTTATAGGTTAAGATTGCTACATCATTCTAATAGAAAGACTATATCATCTAATAAAAAGTGGTATTGTCCCAACCTAATATGAATTGGCATTGCTAACTAATTTTATAAATACATGTATCCTCAAACTATCCATAGAATTAAACTACTCAGTTAACAACCTAGTTTTCCTTTTTGTTTCGTTTCACAAGTTATAAGTACTATATAGCTATTACCTATTTATCTATATTTTTAAGATTATTATAACTATATCATTCCTAGTAAAACCTAACTAAGACAATTAATTATAAATTAAATGTAAGCAAATAATTATAAAGGCACGTTTTTCAAGAATAATGCAAAGTAATGAAAGAAATAAATATTTTAAATATATGGTCGGGCTTGGGTATTACAGCCTCACCCATTGGATTAAAATAGGATGGTCCGTCTCTTTTTTTTTTCTTAACTTTTTTATTATTATCTTAACTTTTTTATTTTCTTCATTAATTTTTTTAAAGTTTTTATCATAATAATTAGGATATTAATTAGCATTTACTTTGTTTTTTTTCTACCTTTAATGTTTTATCTTCCTAATTAATTTTTTTCATACCATAATAATTAATAAATAAATTAGTATTTATTTTTTATATTTTTTCTTAAATTTTAGTATCTTTAATTTTTTATCTTTATAATTAATATTTTTCATATCATAATAATTAACATCTAAATTAGTATTTGTTTTGTTTCACTTTTTCTTTTTTGGTGAAAAGGTATGTTCATAGACGAGTTTTTTTTTTTAAATTCGTTTGCAATAGAATATTTATATCTATTTAGTTTTTTTTTTATTACTCCTACACTAAAATTTATTTTTCACAAAAAAATATAAATTTATTTTAAATGAACTTAAGTTTTCACATAAGATAATAAATAGCTTTAATAATTATTAACTATAAATAAAATAAACGTAAATAAATTATGCGACGTGGCAGTGTCTTGTCAAATTATACACCGATATGTCAATACCCTATGATGCAGCAAGAAAAAACATGGCATACACGCCGATTCAGTACCCTATGATGTAGCAAGAAAAGACATGGCATGCAAGCCGATTCCGTATTGATTGGACTTATCAACAAGCCAATAATATCATGTCAAATGTAACGCACCAATGGTACATATATTAAACACGAAAAATAAGGGGGATGGACAAACATGAGCCGTCGCCAATTTCGTAAGTTTATTCGCCTCTATATAAAAGACATCGCCGAACGTATGCAACAATACATCATACACCCATTTAACTTTCTTCATCTCCCTTTCCAATAATGAGTAAAGAGGAAGAATGCCAGTCGCTTTCTTTTCCTTATCGTGAAGAGAAAGACAACGACATAAAGGGCAAACCGTACGAGGACTATAGCAAGAGGGTAAAATGTCTGCAACTTGATTTGAACAAACCACCTATGGAAGACGGATATATTTCTTTAGCTCAAAGGAAACAACAAGTTCATGACCAAATGCTGAAAATCTTACTGCCCAATTTTTTCCCGTGATATATATGTTTGTTCTACATATATAGTAGTGATTGACCTGATCACTAAGAGAATAATGTACTTCTTATTATTATGTATTATATGTGCATGTTTATGTTGTGATAAAATATGTCGTTGTTATGTTTAGATGTATTCCAATAGTTTCGTTCCATAATAAAAATATATATGGTTTGATTTGACAATATATAAATTGTTACAATCCGATGTGTACACTACAAAATGACAAAAACGCTTTTAACCTAAAAGCAAATTAAAGACTTCAACATTAATTCTACAAATATGTTTGGACATGTGACAAATAAATTAAACAAAAATATGGAGACAACAAATAAATTAGTTATATTTTTCATTTTAGAATCTAAAAATTTCTTAAAACTACTTAGTCAATTTTAATCTATAATTAGTTAATTTTAATTTATTTAATACTTAGATGACAATGAATTAATAAAGACTAGATCATTTAATTAATTTATTTTGAAACTAGGGCTTAATTTTATAATTATTATAATTACAAAATTATTAATTTTTACACATTACTATTTAATTAGTTTTCATTAATCTATTTAGAAATTAAGTTTCTTTAAATTATTAATTAATTTTGATAATATATTAATGTAGATTTATGAATTTTAACTTAGTATAATCAGTGATAAAATCAGGCTTATTCAGCGAGGGACAATCATATAGAAAGAAGCGAAGCATAGCGATTCGTACTACCAGAAAAGTTTCGCTAACCAGCAGGCTATAGAATCAGTCGATAGGTCCAAACAAGCGTAGCGAATCACATAAATAAGTCCCTACCCGCCAACACGTGGATAGATAGGGCTTTTCGAAGGAGATGGATGCCGAAACGGCAAGGGACGGCCCTCTCCCTCGCCGAAATAGTGAGGGAATGGTCTTTCCCTTGCCGAAATGGCGAGAGAATGGCATGTGGTTTATAAATGGTTATTGTGAGTATAAGGAATAAATTGGGTTAATCATTTTGGGCTGGTGAAAAAAGGGTCCAAGTAGTTATTTCTTATGCATACAACACCAGTCTCATGTTATGATCCAAGTAGCTATGGACTACTCTACTAATGATAATGATCAACCCAAACCACAGAGCCCAAGTCAAGTTAACAAGCCGTCCAGCCCAAGTGAAAAATATTGGATTGGAGTCTATTAGACTATAGAGCACAATACAATTGTTGATCAACCAAGCCCAGCTATTACATGTCTTGTTAGTTAAAGTCTGTTAGGCATTTAGCATGTGAGGTGTGAAACATTATATATCTTGGTGGTTGTATTAGAGGGAGGCTAAGCAAGCAAATACTATCTTATTTCTATCTTGTTCTTCTTTCTTTCAATTCTATGTAATTTTCCTTTCTTTTATGTTTTTCTATTCTTACTCAAAATACTAGTTCGTTACATTAGTACTTTCATTGAAAGCACGGCCGACGGTACTGGACTCAACGCCATGGATGACGTGATGGCGATGCTTCTGGAATATCAACGACATTCACAACTGCAATATTATCAGCAATATTATCACCAATATCAACAAGTTTATCAACATTATTATCCGCAGGTTGTGCATTCGTACCATGTGCAAGGACTCTATCATCCTCATTTCGACACCACGAGTAATCCGTATTTTCCATCAATAGCACAACCGAGCAGAGCCACACCACCGATGGCGGCGGCCAATCATTCAGGGCTACGACTACTATTCAGCGCCACCAAGGGCCGATTTCGTCTTCACTTAGTCAGGGATGTTGCGTCCAAGTTTAAGCGTTACAAGGTTCAATCAGAGTTGGCAGCTAACATTTTCATTGACTTCATAAAATTTTATGTGCGAAATATGGTCATGGTGCTTGGTGGACACAACAGAGGTTATGTCGGAGTCATTAGGAACAGGGCGAAGCATAAGGGTAGCGCTGCAAATCACAGCCGCTAAGATCTCAAGCTTGTGGACTAGGAAGTTGAGCCCGAATTCGAAACCCAAACCCAAGACTACGAAGACGTTTTGAATCGCTCGCAATTACAATTGCAGAAGCTCTCATAATTTGAGCAAGAGCTAAACGATTGTAAAATTTCACAATCGGAACTCAATAAAATTGTTGAAATAGAATCTGCGATGAAGGTATTTGATATAATGACTGAGAAAGGTTCGGACATGTCTAAGCTACAGGTTAATGCGTCTGTGATCAAACATGATATGGTAGCGGCGGAGGCGTTAACTTTGGTAGTGAAGGAGAGACTGGAATTTGAGCATGAGACTACAGATATCGAGCATATGGAAGCGACTGATAAGATGGATACTATTGCTTATGGTCTTGACAATGAGGCTACCAGTGTTGGGGAGAAAACTTTGCATATTTTTTATTTAGGTAATAGTACATTTGATGTTTTAGTTCCTAAGGTTGGTGATGGTGTTGTTACTCTGTTTTTAGCATGTTTGTTGTTTCATTTGGCTTCGTTTGAAACGACAAATGATGGGTGCTTTCGAATTGGACTGCAAAAACTGAAATTCGATCAAAATAATCGTCTAGCTGCATGACTTGCGACCACGGAATGTGAGGCTTTGAGGGCATCTATTAGGTAGTATAATTTTTTGAAGTATGGAGGAATTTATAAAGGTAATGTTGCTAAACAATTGAAATACACGAGTGCTATAGTTGATGTCAAAGTTGAGTTAGTACAAGGTACTGAAAGTGAAGAGGGAAAGGTAAAAGAATCTGCAAAGAGGCAAGAAAATCAAGTTTCTGACGAAAACAGTTCGGTTAAAGGGTTGAGTGTGGAGGAATTAGAAGCAAGATTGCTTCTGCATCATACGTTGCTCAAGGACAAGACATTAGTTAAAATGTCGTCTATGAACAGTTGGTCCGAAGTTGACATTCTGAAGTTTACATCTGATGTTGACTCCAATACAATTCATCTAATTGGAAAGGAAATTGAGGTTGAGCAAGTCTTTTGTGGTATAGAGAATAAGAACGTGAATTCTTGGAATGCAATGATTTTTGGGTCTGCTCAAATTGGTAGATTCAAAAAGGCGTTGCATGCACTTGAAGTGGGAGATTGGGTAAGGTCTTGGATTAAAGATCATGGCCTTTGTTCAAATCTGATTTTTTGTAATATGGGAGAGATAGTAAGTATTTTTGCTGTCGATACACTGGATTTGGTTGAAGCGAAGAAAGCCCTTGGTACCTGTAATAAGCAATTGCATCAATTGTGGTATCGTTCAGTTACCTTGCGACATTAAAAAGAGTCGAATAATTGCTGCAATTTTTAGGCGATTGAATAGAACAAAAAAATTTCTATATTGGAGAAGATAGCGGATGAAGCTTGGAGTTTAGGATTGAAGGAATGGGAAGAGTTGGAAAGTTTTGACGAGAAAGATATTGGAATGGATACTAGACTTGAAAAGGCTCTTCATGGTGACAAAGATTTGGCTTCTCGTACAGAGACATATTACAAAATCCCTTTACAAGAAAATTATTACCCAATGCCCGCTCTTGCATTTATGCAAGGATCAAATGGACAACGTTTCTCTGTTTATACCCGACAATCATTGGGTGTGACAAGCATTAAAAATGGATGGCTTGACATCAGTCAAGCTCTCAAATCGGATCTTATCAAGAGCATTCGAGGAGTTACTGATGAGTTCACTAAAGAAAATCTCTTTGTTGCTGTAAAAAGTGTGGATGATCAAACTCAAGAGCTAGTTCTTTGTCTACTACAAAAAAAGCTTAAATCAAATTCTAGAGAAAGAGAGTAGAAAAATGGCGATGGCAAAAGAGGCAGTTAATCTCTTTGACATTTTCAAGGGTCTTGCAGTTTTGAATGCAAAATCTACTTCTTTGAATCTTTTACACGATGATGCTGAGGTATTCAAAGCCTACCCGGATATGAACCTTGAGGACAAGGTTCTCTCAAAAGGGGGAGGTAATGTTATGATCTAAGTAGCTATGGACTACTCTACTAATGATAATGACCAACCTAAACCACAGAGCCCAAGTCAAGTTAACAAGCCGTCTAGCCCAAGTGAAGAATATCGGATTGGAGTTAGTTAAACTACGGAGCCCAATACAGTTGTTGATCAACCAAGCCCAGCTATTACATGTCTTGTTAGTTAGAGTCTGTTAGGCATTTAGCATGTGAGGTGTGAAACATTATATATCTTGGTGGTTGTATTAGAGGGAGGCTAAGCAAGAAAACACTATCTTATTTCTATCTTGTTCTTCTTTCTTTCAATTCTATGTAATTTTTCTTTCTTTTATGTCTTTCTATTCTTGCTCAAAATACTAGTTCGTTACATCACTTGCGGGCCTAGGGTTCTGGGCTCGGGGCATGACAAAATGGTATCAGAGTATGTCACTAACCGGTGTGAAATTTAAGAGCTATGTGGGGGAAAATGTTATACCAAGAAGACGGTGGGAGCCATCTCCTAAACCCGTAAGAGCCATCTCTAGAATTTTACATCGCCTAGATCACTGGTTGGCCCTGGGCGTGTGTACACCTAACGAGGACGTCAGGTCCTTAATGAAGGGTATTTGTAATATCACATATATGTGGAATATAGTGTATATGTATGATTTATAAGTGGGTGTTGTGGGTATAAGGAATAACTTGGGTTAACTATATTGGGTCAGTAGAAAATAAACCCAAGTAGTTATTTCTTATGACTACAACACTAGTCTCGTTGCGGGCCTGAGATCTGGGCTCAGGGCATGACAGAATGGTATTCGAGTCGGTCAATAGCCGGTGTAAGAGCTAAGTGCTATGCGAGATAAAATGCTACATCAAGAAGACGGTGGGAGTTACCTCTTGAACCCGTAGGAGCCACCTCTACAATCTTGCACTGTCTAGTTAGTCCTGAGTACGTATGCCCCTGACGAGGATGTCAGATCCTTCACAAGGTGTGTGTTAATATCCTACGTCGGTGAGAAATTGTTTGTGAGTAGTTTTTAAGGGATGTTGTGAATATAAAGAATAACTTGGGTTAACCATTTTGGACTTATAAAACATGGGGCAAAGTAATTATTTCTTATGCTTACAACACCAGTCTCGCCTGCGGGCCTAGAATTTTGGGCTAGAAGCGTGACATGTGGGAATAAGAGTTTGATTATGTTTTGGAAGAGGTTGGTAAGAGCCAGAGTACTTTGCAATGCAATGAAAATGGGTTTTCTTGGGGAGAAATTGAACCTAGATTATAGAAGGGCTCTAAGTCTCTTTAATAAGTAATCTATATCTCTTTTGTTGAGTGTAGGCTTACAACATCACGTATCTCAGATGTAAGACCCGGCACGAAAGCTTATGAGTAATTATACTATTCATATTGCATTCGCATCATTTCATTTACATTAGTATCAATTAATAAGCATTAATATCATTTAACGTGTATTTTTATCGTTTTACATGCAAAACTGATTACTTACGTGCATTTAGGAAATTTACGTGCCGTAGGCATTAGTTATACTTTAATAAGTCAAGATTAGTAATCAATTAGTTGAAATGGAACCAAAAAGGGCAAACTAGTAGAACATAATCTAGTTGGAGGGCACTCTTGTCATTTGGCTCACTTGATATTTTGTCAACCAACCAACACTATGCTTGACCAATCAAAAAATACACAGACACACAAAAACACACACTCATACACGATCAAGAGAGGGAGAGAATAAGAAAAATAATGAAGAAGAAAGAAGAATAATGAGGAAGAAAGAAAGCTTGGTCAAGCCCTTGCTAGCCATTATTGAGCATTTTCTTGCATCCTACAACCTTTATCTTGCATTTCTACCACATTTGAGGTGAGGGTTGTTATCTTAAATGATTTTCAAAGTTATATTGGGCATGATTTGTGGATATATATGTGTGTTGAGCTTGATTTAGTGAATATATAAGCTTATGTCCTACATTCAAGCTTAGTTGAGGTTTTGAACATGTGAGGGGTATTCGTTGTTATATGGCTATGTAACTTGCTATCTCATGTTTACTTATACTTATATGAACATTTATAATGCTTGTTTAATGGTCTTGTTCATGTATGGAAGCTTTGGATTGAATTGGAGTTGAAAGAAGTAAAAATGCGTAGCTGAAATTTCGTAGCTGGGCATGACTGGGGGACCCCTATTCCACCAATTGACTGGTGGAGGACGCATCTTCCAGTGGAGAGGCTCCGGGCGGAAGACCCTATGTGAACCGGTCGACCGGTTGCTCTAGGGTCTACCGGTTTGGTAAAAAACGCTATGAACTTGTTTTAGTGATTCTGGGAGCTACAAATGTCAGAATGGGGCACAGTCGGAAGTGTTAGAACCGTATCGAACCCTATTTTATCATAGTAGAATTTAATTGTGGATTTGTACTATAGTTTGGGAGACCAATGGATGTAGGCAATATAGGATGGCTAATCCTTGCATAATGTCATAAAAGTTATACATGAAATTAGTACCGATCATGAACACCAAGCTAAAATGGATTACTTAATACTACCTGCTGATACATGTTTATTGTGAATAACCTTCTTGGTTGACTGTCACATACTTGTTTATGAGTTAAATTGACATGGATGTTTGTTGTACTTGAACGAGGGCAACCTACTTTGTTGCCCTCCTATCAATGTTGTTTCATATCCTGTGCTTATAATGTTAACAACTACGAGCGTGACGGTTGCAACCACAATCATGGGTATGGTAGTGTTCGTTTTCCCTGGGTAGCATAGGGCTACTAGTCGATCTCGACTACCATGGTCCCCGGTGGATATTCAGATATCACCTAATGTTTGGAGTTATGGAAAATGAATGAAGATTGAATCAAGGCCGGCCGACTGCAACAATTATAAGGAAAACAGTATCCTTTGATATACGATGAAAACTACCTTTGTTTGGTTCCTTGAGGACCTCGAAGGGTAGAGCTATGAGTTAAAATTATTTCATTGTTGCTTGTACATGTTCATTATTCATCCATGGCATATTTTCTAAATGATTTCGAAAAATCAAAACACTTGTGAAAATCCCCTTCCTGTTATCCCTCATTGAGCTAAGTGGTGTAGCTCATCCTTTTCATGACAATATTTCAAGTGAGAAGCCGAAGGCGAGACTTACTTGTGTGATGAGTCGGACTTCTGCTTGTTGTGATCCTACTTGTTTGTATTGGTGAATTTTTGGATGTCATGAACTAAGTTAATTTGAACAACTTCAAATACTGTAATATTCTTTTGGATGTTAGGTTGTAACCTCATTGTTATCCTATTCTTTTGAGGCCTAGAAGGCTTTGAAGATTTGTAACATGTTTCGATGGGTGATACTAGGCCTTGTATATATGAGACAGGTTATTGAAGGTTGAAGTGTCGTTAGTTTTGGGCACTCTTCTTGAAGTTACCTGCGGAAATTATAAATGTTTAGGTTATGAATTGATAATTTTACAAGGTTATCTATCTAGCACGCGTCACGTTCTGGCCTTGTCCTAGCAATGGATTGGGGTCGGGGCGTAATACCTTTAGGTGGTATCAGAGCTAGCCTAGGTTAGCGAATGTCCGGGTTTAAAAATATGGTATGTGGGTAGATGCCCTAAATAGGAAGATGAATTACTTAAAAGATGTTTTGAGTTACTTATGTGTTAAGGTGACTTATATGCCTATGTATGAATAATATGTGCTTATATGTGGTATTTGTTCCTTGTTAATGTGAAGCTATGTGATTAAGTATGGTCATACTCTATATTATATCAATATTAATTTATCCCTAACCATTCATATTAGAAGTAACTATAGGACATGTGCACTCATCTCATATCATGATGCATGCGTATTATATAATCGTGAGTGGTCCATATGTTATGTCTATAGATGGCAGGATCTAACACCCACAGTTATACTGGATCTCAAGCAACCAGAAGTGCAGAACAAGCCAACCTTGGGATAACTATGTTTAATATGATGGCAAATGTGATAGATCGCATGAGTAGGGTAATAAAGCAACAAGCAAACAATGTTGCGGGTAATAATGACAACAATTACAACAACGGTGGTGGTAGCAACAACAACAACAACCACCGAGGTAATGGAGATGATACCTTGAGAGGTTTCCTGGGGTATGGACCTTCTAAATTCTTGGGTGAGCCTGACAGTGAGAAGGCGAAGGCTTGGCATACCAAGGTGAAAAATATCTTTGTTGCCATGGACTACAACGACGAGAAGAAGGTGGCCTTTGCAACTTTCTTGCCAGAGGAGGATGCGGAGGAATGGTGGAGAAATGAGAAGACCCAATGGGAACATAATGGCACCCGAACTACATAGGCTAACTTTGTAGAGTCCTTTAGAGGAAACTATGTGTCGGAAGTAGCTCGAGAGAGAAAGGAAGAAGAGTTTTTGTCTGTGAGGCAAGGAAACTTGTCTGTGGTACAATATGAAGCCCAATTTAACAAACTCTCCAAGTACTTGCCGGAGTTGGTCCAAACAGAGAATAGGAAGATCAAGCACTTCATTCAGGGACTAAGGCTTAAAATTCAGGATTTTATTGTATCCCACCTTTTTACTACCTATGCGGACATGGTTGATTTGACACTAGAGGTTGAAGGTACTTTCTTAATTTTACAACAATTGGTAAAGGTACCTATTGATCCCGGAGCCACACATTCCTTTAATACCCCCTAATGTGTGCATCACATCAAGTTACAAGTAGGACATTTATCATGTCATGTAGAAGTTAGCAGTCCCATGGGCACTAAGTATATTTTTAAGTATGGATATAAAGAATGCAAAATTCAAATAAAAGGCTGAGAATTTTTGGCCGATCTCATTGTACTTCCTTTCCAAAAATATGACATCATATTGGGAATGGATTGGTTAGCTCACAACTATGCCCAATTGGATTGTCGTAAAAAGATTGTGACGTTTCAGGTACTGGGTCAACCTGAAAAGAAGGTGAAGGGTAGAGGTGATTTTTCAAGTAGTGTTATTGTGTCCTCGATCAAAGCTATGAAATTAATAAGGAAGGGATGTAGTGGATACCTGGCTTATCTTATCAACAAACCAACTGATCAAGTTAAGTTGGCAGAGGTATCAGTGGTGAAAGAATATGTTGATGTATTTCCGAAAGAATTATCGAGAGTGCCACCAAAAAGGGAGATTGATTTCGTAATAGAGATACTGCCAGGTACTTAGCCCATCTAAAAAGCACCATATCGAATGGCCTCGACTGAGTTGCAGGAGTTGAAAATCCAATTACAAGGATTGTTAGAAAAAGGGTTTGTTCAGCCTAGTTCATCTCCTTAGGGAGCCCCAGTATTGTTCGTGAAGAAGAAAAATGGCACATTGAGGCTATGTATCAATTATCGGGGATTGAATCATGTGACTGTTAAGAACAAGTATCCCTTGCCATTGATAGATGAGCTATTTATCAATTACAAGGAGCCAAAGTTTATTCGAAGTTTGATTTGAGCCAAGGTTATTATCAGTTTCACATCAAGAAGGAAGATGTGCCTAAATCAGCCTTTAGAACAAGGTACGGACATTAAGAATTCGTTGTGATGCCGTTTGGATTAACAAATGCTCCTGCTCCCTTTATGGACTTGATGCACAGGGTGTTCCAACCTTATTTGGATCAATTCATGGTGATATTCATTGATGATATTTTAGTACATTCCAAGACGGAGGAGGAGCATGAGAAACATCTACACTTGGTATTACAGAAGTTGAGGGAACATCAATTGTACGCCAAGTTCAGTAAATGTGAATTATGGCTTCAACAGGTTGCTTTTTTAGGGCATATAATCTCTCAAAAATGGATAGTTGTGGATCCTTCAAAGATTGAAGTGGTGCAATCATGGAAAAACCCTGAGAATGTTACCAAAATGCCCAATTTTCTTGGGTTAGCAGGTTACTATAGGAGGTTTGTGAAAGACTTCTCAAAAATTGCAGGACCCCTTACAAGATTGACACAAAAGAATGTGAGCTTCACGTAGGATGATAAGTGTGAAAATAGCTTCCAAGAGTTGAAGAAGAGATTGACAACCACTCTTATCCTAGCATTACCCGAGGGAAGCCAAGGGTTTGTCATTTACAGTGATGCTTCGAATGAGGGATTGGGATGTGTTTTGATGCAAAATGATCGAGTCATCACTTATGCCTCTCGAAAATTGAAGCCCTACAAGGTGAATTACCCTACTCATGACTTAGAGTTGGCGGTGATAGTGTTTGCATTGAGAAATGGAGGCATTATTTATGGGGAAGCAAGTTCGAGATCTTCACCGACCACAAAAGCCTAAAATATTTGTTCTCCCAAAAGGAGTTAAATATGAGACAAAGAAGGTGGATAGAACTCTTGGAAGACTACAATTGTTCCATCAACTATGTGCCTGAGAAGGCTAATGTGGTAGTGGATGCATTGACCCGAAAGGCAAGTTTGACAAGATTGAAGATGAATGCTCATTTAATGATCCAACCAACATGGTTGTCTCAAATCAAAGAAGCTCAACAACAAGATCCACAATTTCAAAAGATAAAGGAAAACAATCCGGATTTCAAATAGCAAGATGGATTGTAGAGATTTCAGAATCGGGTTTATGTATCGAATAACCCGAAATTGAAGAGAAAGATACTTGAAAAAGCTCATAATACCAGGTATACAATACATCTTGGAGGAACGAAGATGTATCGTGACTTGAGGCAATTCTATTGGTGGAACAATATGAAGCGGGAGATTGCGGAGTTTGTGTCTCGTTGTTTGACGTGTCAAAGAGTTAAGGCAGATGTAACAATGGATTTCATGACAGAATTGCCGAGGTCACCTCGAGGTTGTGATACTATTTGGGTAATCGAGGATCAATTGATGAAGACAGCTCATTTCATCGCAATGAATAGGACGGATAGCTTGGAGAAGCGAGTCGATTTGTACATAACTAATATTGTGAAATTGCATGGTATATGTGGTGATCCCACCCCACATCGGAAGGCTTGGAGCTGGGCCAACTGAATATATTGGGATGTCCTGTGTATTCGTGCAGACGCGTTTTCACGTGCAGTGCGTGCGTGGGAAACAAAACCGTGAGGGGTATGGGCCCCAGAGCGGACAAAATCTGCATAGTGCGCTTCCAGGCCCACTCGCCGTATGGCCTCTCTGCTCGCTTGGGCCCTAAGTCCAGGGAGTACGTGCAGGCGCGGGAGTGTTGGTTCGGGGCGTTACAAAATTGGTATCAGAGCCGACCTTCCTTTGGGTCAGCGGCCCCCGAGGGCGCTGGGCCTCCTTAAGGGGGGATGGATGTGGTGATCCCATCCCACATAGGAAGGCTTGGAGCTGGGCCAACTGAATATATTGGGATATCCCGTGTATTCGTGCAGACGCGTTTTCACGTGCAGTGCATGCGTGGGAAACAAAACCGTGAGGGGTATGGGCCCCAGAGCGGACAAAATCTGCATATTACGCTTCCGGGCCCACTCGCCGTATGGCCTCTCTGCTCGCTTGGGCCCTAAGTCCAGGGAATACGTGCAAGAGCGGGAGTATTGGTTCGGGACGTTACAGTATACCTGCTGTAACACCCCGATTCCTTACGAGACCGGAGCCCCAGTTTAATACCCGAGGTCATGAAAAAATGAGGGGAAACGGACGGAGCCTCCCCTGTTTATAGGACAAACCAAAACCTGCAAACAGAACATAAGTGGACTAGTACCGTGTCTAACACATTCAACAACTCCTCAAGGCCATCCAAGCCTTGGTTCTCAACAAACAAACCCAAGCAATTATGTATCTCCAAATTCAAAGGCTATCATAACTCTTTCCTTTAGACATGTACATTCAGGCTTAAATTGAAATAATACTAATCTATTACATAAACTAGGTTATCATACCACTCTAATGACTTAATTAAACTTAATTACATATCTTTATTCACTGAATACATACAACTCAACAATAACATCTTTATAACTCACGCCACATAACAAATTGACTCCCAAGCAAATACCAAGCATCGTAAACACGAACTTTCCTTCTAGCACTGTAATACCTGAAAGGTAGGAAATGAGGAGTGAATATACAATAATGTATACCCAGTGAGGGAGGTGATGCAGCATACCGGGGAATGCTTTTATGAAATGCAACAATGATAACACATAAATATCACAACTAAGCAAGCTATTGAAACAAGTAATTAAACACTTCATAAAAGGATACGGTTCAACTCCTTGTCTTCAATCTCGAACCACGAGCCACGATCTTCAAGCAAATGCTGGCAAACCCCTTATTCCTCCAAATGGGGTATTCCAGATGTACCCCAACCTACGACCCTTTCTCCTGAGGTAGGTCCATATTGTGACGCTCGAGATTTTAGCCGTACATTCATTTACTGTTGCATCTATTGTTTTCGCATTTCCTTCTGTGCTTTATAAACTGTCTTCTTTAGCTACTATTCATCCCGTTTTCAAACTATATTCTATTAGTGAATTAGCATTTTTATTAAATCACATTAATTGTTAGATGAGTGGAAAAAATGTGCAATTTAGCTAGAGGTGATAGGAGAGCTCGTTTAGAAAATGTTTTTAGTAGTTAAGTAAATAGTATTACGTAACAAACTTAGGGATTTAAATAACTAATATTACTTTTTACCTTAGGCTCGTTTTTAAGTTAATAATGCGCATTCAAGTGACCTTTTAAATACCCAAACTTGACCCCACCTCAACTTAACCTTATATAATTCACCAAAGCTCATTAAAACACAAAAAAAAAAAAGAACAAATGTGTAGGAATTACTGTAGCAGGGCCGAAAATACCAAAGGAGAAGGAAAAGAGGAGATTTTGCTTCAACAACCTTGCATCTTGAGCTCCTAGCTTGATCTTGGGAGGGTTTTGAGCATCCTAGGGCCTTCAACAAGCTTCCTTGTCTTCAAAAATTGTGAGGGAGATGCATTTCATTGCTTTTAAAGTTTATGCTCTTATGTTGAATTTTCTTGATTTGTTGATTATAGCTATAGAACTTGTTATAAATGCTTACTATGAGTTATTTGATGCCTATAGAGTTAACTTTTATGGCTTGTTAGAAGATTTTATGGTTGAATGTAGATATTGATCAAAAGAGATGATTAATAGTACCTAGAATTAGGGATTTGAGAAAAATTGCTAATTAGCTTAAATTGAGGCTTCAATTAGGTGCTCTAGATCCTAGTGAAGTTAGTTGAAAAGCCCCGTGAGGTTGAATCACTCGAAACCGAACTTAATTGCATAAATAGCCGACTTTAAAAAGGGGACTTTTTCCGTTGAGCAATCCGGGCAAGTTTGGGCATTGATTCGGGTATCCTTGAGCTAAGGAAGCA
Source organism: Ehretia macrophylla (assembly GCA_037974665.1). Classification (NCBI taxonomy): domain Eukaryota; kingdom Viridiplantae; phylum Streptophyta; class Magnoliopsida; order Boraginales; family Ehretiaceae; genus Ehretia; species Ehretia macrophylla. The sequence goes on along the minus strand of CM075768.1, from coordinate 15,126,922 downwards.
CCTTTGGTGCTTTCGTTTCGCGGAAATGGGGTTCGGTTAATATAGTTGTAGTTCAAACCCGTTCGGGGCCTTCCCGAACTTTTGTTTCTAAAATGAGTTTTTATGATCCTAAAAGGTGCCTTTGGGCTTAATTAAGAATATAGAAAGACTAGGATATGATTTGGAACTCTTGAACCATGCATAGGAGAAAGAAAACTCGGTTAAAGAAAGGGGAAATGTAGTTTTAGCCATTTTAATTGCATTTGGAACTTGTTGTGGGATTGTATTGCCTTGTATTGAATATTCAAGATATAATTAAGCTATTTGAGTAGTTGTGGGAATGGTTTATGTTGATTGCTACTTTTGGAATCTTAATGTTAATCTCGTACTTATGTGAACTTATATCGTGCATATATGTGAAGGCGGCCTACTTTGTCGTCCCTCATACGTGTTATGTGATTTCTTGATTGCTTGTGTCTTGTCTCGGGGTTGCGCAACCTTTTCGGACATGGTAGCGTCGAGAAACACGGGCGGCGTCGGGCTTGCCGTGCTCCCTCGACTACCATGGTGCTTATTCCCTTTCTCGCTGAGGCATACTCCACTACCCCAGAGGCGTGGTTCACCTGCTGGGCATGGACCTACCTCGGGAGAAAGGGTCGTAGGGTCGGGATACATCCGGAGTATCCCAATTGTTGGTGTTTGGGGTTTGCCGGCATGTTCGTGATGCTCGTGGTTCGTGGCTCGTGAATGAAGACTTGGAAGTGGAACCGTATCCTTTTTAAAAGTGATTAATTGCTTGGCTTATTGTCTTGTTGGTTTACGTGGCTTATATATGTTTTCTTGTGTTGCATATCATGTTGCACGTTGGCATGTTGCATCACCTCCCTCGCTGGGCAACATTGTTGCTCATTCCTCATTTAATATGTTTCAGGTGAAGCTGAGGTGAATCCTCAGCTGATAGAAGAAGAGGAAGAAGTGCTAGTTAAACAATTTCGGTGACTTCTTGTGTGATAAGGTTGTCTAAAATGAGAAGCTTGCGTGGAGTTGTTGTTGATTGCCTTTTTGTGACCTTGGGGTCTTGAGTATAAATGGTGAATGTAATAATTTGTAATCTTGTATGTTGGATATAAAGTGGAATGACATGTAATAATCCATAGTAAACTTATTCTTTTGCATGCTTGTGTGATTAACAAACTTGGAAGTAGAACTTGGCTATTGTTGTATCTAACTACCTATAGTTCAAATTAAAAATGCTTTGCTTGCTTGTGTGTTATATGTAATTGTTGTTCCAAGGCTCGGATGGCCTTGTGATTGCAGGTGGCCCATAAAAATCTTGGAGGATTGGTTATAAGAGTTGCTGTTTGTGGATCTAGCATCATGGGTGTCTTTGTGCAGGTACCAGTTTAGTCCTATAAACAGGGGAGACTCCGTCCGTTTTCCCCTAAAATTTTGTGCCCGGGGTTTGGAATTGGGTGAGAATAGCATGATAAATAGGAGTCCCGGTCTCGTGAGGGATCGGGGCGTTACACATATGCCCTAACGAGATGAACCCCGCCTCTAGGGTAGTGGAGTATACTCAGCGAGAGAAAGGGAATAGGCACTATAGTAGTCAAGGGAGCACGACAAGCCCGACGTCGCCCGTGTTTCTCGACGCTACCATGTCCGAAAAAGTTGTGCAACCCCGAGTCAAGATCACGAGAGCTAAAAATATCAAGTCACGTAAGAATAACGACAAAGTAGGCCGCCCTTCGCAGTTAATTACAAATAACACGAAAAGACACAAGATAGCAAGTAAATAATACATATAGACTTTATCAATTACTAAATAATACAATCTAGAAACAATAGAATAAGTTAAGATGCACAGAAGATATAAAGACTCCCCCACCTTTAATAAACCTAACCTGTAAAAGTCTAGCCCAGAACCCTTCCAATTCAACTTCAAAGCATCAACACCTTCCAAATACCATTCAAGACTACTACCTAAACACAACAATACCATGCAACTTAAAGATAACTCAACCACATTACTCACATTCATGTTCAAGAATCAAGCAATTGTAAATATTCCATGGCATTCAACACTTCATTATTCAATCAATATGCATATGAACTAGATAACATGCTTAACTCAATTAAATGGAAAAAAGAACTTTAACTAACCAATCAACTAAACAGTTACTTTTAAATATTTACGAAGATCAACTAACGAATTACTTTCATGCTTTAAGATCATTTAATACGCACTAATTGCTTTAGATTACAAGACATATTAAAATGACACTCTTATTAACACATAGGGAAATAAATGCATTTATCAACTAATAGAAAAGTTAACTATCAACCATTTAATAACTAACATACCATTTTAGCAAATAACTATACTTCAAGCTAAGATTCTAACATGTCACTAATAGGATCAACTTAAGTTAATTACATTTAACATATAATAGACAACTATCAACTTACAATTAACCTTACATGTAGGTTCAAAGAGCATTAAACACATTCTTTCACATAGCTTACTTAACCCTTCTAAGTGTTCACTAGTTGCACCTTGATAACAACAACTAATTCTAGTAATTGAATTGTTTAGCATATATAGAAATATTACCTATCTCTAGAGGTGGTGATCATCATAACTCTACTAGCATTTCTCATTCACAGTCGAATAGAATAGCTTTCAATTTAAATTAACTTTACTAACAATAAGATTTCAATTACAATTCATGAAGACAACCTAACTATAAGAGCTCCATTATGCTACTAATCATCCAAGGACACTACACAATAAGGTCTTGATCGAATACATCCAATTAGAACTGAAATATATCAACACTATAGCAAAATAACAACATAATTCAAATTCCCGCGTAACAGGGCAGTTCCGACACATCTCACCAAAACGATCATAACTTATTCTAGAAAACTCCGATTAATGCATCGTAAAAAGTACTAGAAACTAGACTTGTGAGGCTTTCTAGCTGTATATAATTCAACCCCTAATCCATCTCCAATTAATACAGTTGTAAGCCCAAAATTGCCTCATTTTTTCTGGAAAAAAAAACTGGTCAACCACCATTAAACCCACACACACGTACACATGGTGTAGTTAGTTCATTTACTTGCAATTCCAATATATATGGTGAAAGCTAACTAAAACTCCAATCTTGTATATTTATGAATATACATGCTAGCTAATTTCTTCTTGAACTCTTACAATCTTTTTACAATAATTCTTTCAAACATTAAACATGCAATATCTATTATCTTCCACTTCTAACACAACAACCTCAATTTAACACATAATCCAAGTAATCATTCAAATAATCAAATATTCAAGCCATACCCATTTCCTCACACAAACTAAAGAACTAACAAGCAATATGAGAAATATAAACAAGATATAGCATACTCACTTTCTTCTTCATTGCACCTTTATATACAACTCAACTACATATATAACTAAGTTAAGAAGTTCACCTTAATTTTTAGCCATCAAACAAGTATTCACAGTCTCTACAACAAATATAACACAATAAACAAGCTAAAGTTAAGTATAAGGCCTAAAATCTCTGTTTTTTCCTTTAAGTTCAATATGCCGAAACTAGTTTTAGCAAAGGCTTAGTTAACTAAAGTATCTAACTATCATCAACTACTTTTATAGAACCTAAACCAAGCATTAAAGTAGTATTTAAGGCTCTAATTGCATTAATTCTAATGTGTGCATACAATGAAGCATAAAAATCGATGTTATCAGAATTCGATAAATTTTAACTTGGGACCGTTTTGTCAACCTAACATCACATATCTATCATTAGATTAAGGTTTTGAGTAATATTTAAAGGGCCTGAGTGAATAGTACCCATTAAACTAACTTTAACTAATTGATCTTGCATTTCGAGCATTGTCAACCCATTCAAAGCTCTAATATAGGTTTAATAACTCCTAAATCATACTTATATAGCAATAAATTAAGCTAGAACACAAGAATTTTACTATTCATATTTTTTACTATTTATCACCTTCTACAATGTAACATTCACCATTCTAGCCATTCAAGATGCCAACTAATATCAAAAGAGTACTCTACAACATCAATAAGAGGTACTACAAGCATCTATGAGCAAAGATATAGTAATAATCAACAATTGTAAAAATTCAAGTTTATACCCTAGAAATTTAAATGCATATAACATGAAATCTCTCTCACATACCAAGTTGTAGGAGTTTTGTAGTACTCTAGGATACCCCAATCCACCTCCAAGACCAAGCTAGAAGATCCAATTGGTAAGATTTGAGGACATTTTCTCTTCTTTTTTTTTCCTCATGAAAATCGGCCCTAAGGCCAATTTTTCCCTCTTTTGTTTTATTTTTTTCCTTGCTTGGTTTAGCTTATAAAAAAAAGATGACAAGGTCAATGGGTTTGGTCAATGAGTAGGGTATTTGGGTCAAATAGTTGTAATTGGATCAAATAATAAGCAAATGGGTTATTGAAATGTTAAATTAAAAGCTGAAAATACTATTCATTAGAGAACACTAATCAAATTTTTATTTAATGTTCCCAAAATGCTATGCACGCAAACTCAATGAACGTATGACACATAAATGACAAGTAAGGAAAAATATAAGATTCAGAAAAAGAAGCAGAAAATTTTCATGTCCGGGCTTGAATTATTTAAGCAATTAATAAAAAAATAATGGGATGTAACACTTAAATACAAAATAATAAAATATAATATAATAATTTTAATATTAAAATAGTTACCCTATTTAATTTTTACTAAACTCTATTCGCACGTATTTCGAAAATATAACAAATAATGCAATTAATGAATGAATTAAATTAAGTTATTCACTTAATCATAAATAACTTTTAAAGTAACACATAAATATATGCAAATATGTACTATATACTACATGCTAAGTCTGGGTCATCACACCTACGAGCATAGTGTCTGACAGAGATCCAAGGTTCACATCTTGGTTTTGCAAAAATTTCAAGAAGCTTTAGGGATGAAGTTGAGCTTCAGCACGGCCTACCATCCTCAAACAGACGGACAATCCGAGAAAACTATACAAATCTTGGAAGACATGCTAAGAGCTTGTGCATTGGATTTTGCAGGGACGTGGGAGAAACATTTATCGTTTGCAGAGTTTTCCTACGACAACAGTTACCAAGCAACAATTGGCATGGCACCCTACGAGGCTTTATATGGAAGAAAGTGTAGATCACCTCTATATTGGAGCAAGGTCGGCGAGATGAAAGCCATTGACCCTACATTATTATCGGAGATGATGGAGAAAATAGAGAATGTGCAGTTGATCCAGAAAATGATGCTTACCACTCAAAGTAGGCAGAAAAGCTATGCTGATAGAAGAAGAAGAGACTTGGAGTTTGAAGTGAGTGATAAGGTATTTTTGAAATTATCTCCTTGAAAAGGATTCATTAGGGATGGCAAAGGTAGCAAATTAAGTCCGAGGTACGTGGCACCGTTCAAGATTGTGGATAGAATTGACAAGTTAGCATACCGGTTGAGTCTACCAACAAATCTCTCTAGTATACATGATGTGTTTCATGTCTCGATGTTGAGAAAGTATCAACCCGACCCTTCTCATATCTTGGAGCCGGAGCCGCTACAACTTCGTGAAAACCTCTCCTATGAAGAAAGACCCGTGCAAATTTTTTATGAACAAGAACGAGAGTTGCGTATGAAGAAGATTCCTGTGGTGAAGGTATTGTGGAACAACCATGGGAGCGAAGAAGCAACTTGGGAGTTATAAGATCAAATGGAGAAGCAATATCCAGAGTTATTTTCGAGGTAGGAAGGAATTGCGAGGGCGCAATTCTTTTAAGGGGGGGAGAATGTAAGACCCGGCACTAGAATTTATACGTAATTATACTATTCATATTACATTCGCATCATTTTATTTACATTAGTATCAATTAATAAGCATTAATATCATTTAACGTGTATTTTTATCATTTTACGTGCAAAACTAATTACTTACGTGCATTTAGGAAATTTACGTGTCGCAGGCAGTAATTATACTTTAATAAGTCAAGATTAGTAATCAATTAGTTGAAATGGAACCAAAGTAGAACATGATCTAGTTGGAGGGCACTCTTGTCATTTGGCTAACTTTATATTTTGTCAACCAACCAGCACTATTCTTGACCAATCAAAAAATACACAGACACACAAAAACACACGCTCATACACGATTAGGAGAGAGAGAAGAGAGTGAGAGAAGAAGAAAAAGAAAGAGGAAGAAAGAAGGAGAATGAGGAAGAAAGAAAGCTTGGTCAAGCCCTTGCTAGCCATTATTGAGCATTTTCTTGCATTCCACAACCTTGATCTTGCATTTCTACCACATTTGAGGTAAGGGTTGTTTTCTTAAATGATTTTCAAAGTTATATTGGGCATGATTTGTGGATATATATGTGTGTTGAGCTTGATTTAGTGAATATATAAGCTTATGTCCTACATTCAAGCTTAGTTGAGGTTTTGAACTTGTGAGGGGTATTGGTTGTTATATGGCTATGTAACTTGCTATCTCATGTTTACTTATACTTATATGAACATTTATAATGCTTGTTTAATGGTCTTGTTCTTGTATGGAAGTTTTGGGTTGAATTGGAGTTGAAAGAGGTAAAAATGCATAGCTGAAATTTAGTAGCTGGGCACGACTGGGGGACCCCTGTTCCACTGGTCAACTGGTGGAGGACCCCTCTTCCGGTGGAGAGCCTCCGGGCGGAAGACCCTTGAACCGATCGACTTGTTGCTCTAGGGTCTACCGGTTTGGTCAAAAATGCTATGAACTTGTTTTAGTGATTCCGGGAGCTACAAATGTTGAATTGGGGCATGGTCAGAGGTGTTAGAACCGTATCGAACCCTAGTTTATCATAGTATAATTTAGGCTCCGTTTGTTTGCTATAAAATATTTTTTGAATTTTACGATGTTTGATAACACTGAAAAATTGGTTAACTGTAAAATATATTCCGGTCAACAATTGCGGCTTATTTTTCTTAATTTTATGGTGTTTGGTAACACTGAAAAATTTGTCAACCATAAAATATTTTCCAGTCAACAATTGTGGCTAGTACAAAATTTTGGAAAATGCTTTCATTTCTTTTGGGAAAAGAAAATATTTTACGGAACTCATGGTATATTCAAACACCAAAAAATATTTTTCAGTATTCTATTTTCGAGAAAAATATTTTCCCCCAACAAGTGTTTTTACGACAAACAAACGGAACCCTATAAATTATTTTATTTTCCAAGAAAACATTATCCACGGAAAATATTTTCCACAAGCAAGTTATTTTACGGCAAACAAACGAAGCCTTAATTATGGATTTGTACCTTAGTTTGGGAGACCAATGAATGTAAGCAATATAGGATGGCTAATCCTTGCATAATGTCATAAAAGTTATACATGAAATTAGTACCGATCATGAACACCGAGCTAAAGTGGATTACTTAGTACTACCTGCTGATACATGCTTATTATGAATAACCTTCTTGGTTGATTGTCACATACTTGTTTATGAGTTAAATTGATATGATTGAGATCTTGACATGGATGTTTGTTGTACTTGAACGAGGGCAACCTACTCTATTGTCCTCCTATCAATGTTATTTCATATCTTGTGCTTATAATGTTAACAATTACGGGAGCGACGGTTGCAACCACAATCATGGGTATGGTAGCATTCATTTCCCTTGGGTAACATAGGGCTACCGGTCGATCTCGACTACCATGGTCCCCGGTGGATATCCGGATATCACTTAATGTTTAGAGTTGGGGAAAAGGAATGAATATTGAATCAAGGTCGGCCGACTACAACAATTACAAGGAAAACAGTATCCTTTGATATATGATGAAAACTACCTTCGCTTGGTTCCTTGAGGACAAGGGTAGAGCTATGTGTTAATATTTGTTCATTGTTGCTTGTACTTATTCGTTATTCATGCATGGCATGTTTTCTAAATGGTTTCGAAAGATCAAAACTCTTGCGAAAATCCCCTTCTCGTTATCCGTCATTGAGCTAAATGGTGTAGTTCATCCTTTTCATGACAACATTTCTGGTGAGATCGCGCCTGAGCCAGCAGCTCAAGCCGAATGCGAGACTTACTTGTGTGATGAGTCGAACTTCTGCTAGTTATGATCCTGCTTGCTTGTATTGGTGAATTTTTGGATGTCATGAACTAAGTTAATTTGAACAACTTCAAATACTGTAATATTATTTTGGATGTTGGGTTGTAACCTTATTACTGTCCTATTCTTTTAAGGCCTAGAAGGCTTTGAAGATTTGTAACATGTTTCGATGGGTGATACTAGGCCTTGTATATATGAAACAGGTTATTGAAGGTTGAAGTGTCATTAGTTTTGGGCACCCCTCTTGAAGTTACGTGCGAAAATTATAAATGTTTAGGTTATGAATTGATGATTGTACAAGATTATCTATCTAGCACACGTCACGTTCTAGCCTTGTCCTAGTAATAGGTTAAGATCGGGGCGTGACATCAGAAGCATAGAGAATATGGGTTTTTTTATTCCCTCTTTATCGTGTGGTTCACTGGAGAACTACTTGAGTATTAAAGGCAGTGAGGGACGTTCAAAATATTTTTCTGTAAGATTGCAAGGTTTATTAGAAATTGACGTTACGAGATTTGGACAACCGTTACAAATAACCGTCATTTTAGTAGTCAAGTCTTTATACTAGTTTGTAGGTTTTGATCTGCCTATTAATAATGGTATCTTCATTTGATTGGTTGAGGTTAATTTATCCACCATCCATAGGAGAACCTACCCAACAATTTCTTCAAAACTTGAAAGACCTATGAAAGCTTATTCTAAATAATTAGTTCGTAAACTCAAAAAATTAAAAATTGAATCTTAATAATAACTAATTTGATTGATCACGATGCCATGCTAATTTCTAGTTGTAAAAAGACGTTCATAAGCCAGACTTTGTATTATGGTTGTGAAATATATTCTTCATTTACGGTTAAGTAGTGTATTTTTTTTTCTTTTTTGATTTAAGGGAGGCCTATAGCCGTAACACATATGTAACTAGTAGGAATTGATCCCACAACCTCTTGCAAATAAATAAGAAACTTTACCACTAGACCAAAGTCTTGGTGGCGGTAGTGTTTATTGTCACTCAATGGTTTAATTCTAGAAAAAAGGATTAAGACCGAAGAAGGTAGGATTGGCTGGACTTTGCCAATTATCAAATGCATGGCTTTCTCAAGGTGAACCCGAAGTGCATATCAAAGATTATGATTAATTTGTGGAATTGGGTCATGGTCCGCCCAAGTTGGGGTAGACCAACCTATGTGACCCATGTAGTGGGAAGCCCACTACTTGATATAAAAGCAAAAGAAAACCCTAATATATAACATAAGTTGTTCTGTAGGTTTTAGCCTCCAATAAAACAAAACAAAAACTCTATTTACACTCTAGGCTTTTAGGTTGTGGACAGAAAGTGTATGGTCCAGTACTATACACTACGACATCTTGCAAGTGCAGTGGAATAAACGCTATCGTTGATTACTCGCTTTCGCAATTTTGAGGTATGTGTGAACATCTCACTCTGAATTAACAATTTGTTTGTATCACCAACCATTGAAAGCTTGAAATATAATCGAAATAATGATCAAGACCAACCATTATAAAATGACAAAAAGGGGATCCAAAATTTATGTTCAGTTGGGACTGAAATTATATAATTTAATATTTATATATTAGTTTTTTTTTCATTGAGACTAAATCGATTTTTTAACCTAAAATTTTCTCCAAAATACACATATTTTATCTCAACTTACTCATTAATGGTTCTGTTCTCGGGGTCAGTGGGGGTTACGGCCCCTACTAACCCCTACATAGATCCAACCTTGATGACAACTACATTCATTTAAAAGGGTATTGCTAAATACTTCATGGATGTTCTGTAAAAATTAATATGAATTTTTATGCTTACACTAATTGATATTAGGTAAAATAATTCAAAATATTATATAATAGTCTTGAAGTCATGATTTATATAAAATGGAACAATGGTATTCACCAAGACCTTCCTTCACGTGTGACCCATGATTTGATTGATTGTTCAAGACACAATTAGTAACATAATAAAAAAGCAACAAATTTGAAAGAGTTATATACCATACCCAATACATCTGAGTGACATAAACGCTATCTGTAGACGTCGAAATCCATAATCAAGAATTAATTGGGCACCAGCAATCTATAAAATCAGAAGACAGATGAACGACATGAGTCTTTGACACCGATGTGGTATCGACCAAAGACACTTCGATATTTAAGTTAGTAGGCAAAGTATAAGTATGGAGAAAAATATAGTACAAGTTGAGGGGACAACTATATAGTAATAGTGTCAAAGTATATGATAGGTCGTCAGGGCCGGCCTAAGCTAAGGGCGACTTGGGCCTGTGCCCAAGGCCCCCTTAGCCCAGGGGCTCCAATTTAAAGAATTTTTTTTTTTTTAGGATAAAGGTCTATCCTAGACTAGTGTCCTTTAATTGGGGCCAAGAGGGCCTTAGAGTCTCAAGGCCTGCTCATTAATTAATAAATTGGTTGGGACTCTAAGGCCCTATTGGTCCCAATTAAAAGAATTTTTAAAATTTTTTTTTTATTTATTGTGATTATTTAAGTAGAAAATTTAGAGTTTTTTTATTGAGAAAAAGTCTAATTATTAAGGCCCTCATGAAGATGATCACCCAAAGTCCCCAAATTGTTTGAGACGCCTCTATAGGTTGTTGAGGTGGCGAACTAGAAATTGGTTTAAGAATTACCTTTCTATCCGTATTAAGGAGAGGGAAAAACTGACCATTGTACAATTTTCCATGACATTATGTGTAATACCCGAGATTTTTGTCAACCAAAATAAAAAAAAAATTGTGATAATAAGTTGAAGAGTATATATTTAGTGGGTATTAATTTTAGAGCTATTAAGGTTTAGAGTTATAACCATTCATATTCTATGAATTATGGACATAAATTGGAGTAATACATTCTTTAGTGGGAGCTAATATGTTAGGAGTTAGAAACCTTTGAGTTCTACCATTACAATTTATTTTATAATTGGAATTAGCATACCTTGACTTTTTTTTATATTATATGGAAGAGTGTGAAATAAAGAACTACTTAAGAGAAGACAAAATGAAAAAAAAAAAAAAAGGCTATTGAGACCAGTGCCTTGTGATCTACGTGGTTCTTGATTAACACATCTTTTGGATTCGAGTGATAATCTTCGTGTGTCGTGTTTAAGGTAAGTACCCATAATTCTTCTAGTATTTTAGTTTGAATGTTTAATGTAACTTTGTTCAAAATTAAGCCTTTATTTATGACAATCTTAGTTGTCTTTACTTAAATCATGATTTTGAAATTATATTTTATTTAGCAAAATAGTTTATGAAAATTGATTTGATAAATGTGTTGGCATGCCATGTATGAATTCGTTAAGTATTTAACTTTGAAAAGTTAGTTTATCATAATTATTTAAGTAATTTTTATGTGCAAGTCGACTATGATTGATCTTCGTTATGTGTTTCTTCAATGGGTTATCTTTGTGATTTTATATACACTGTGAGATGCGTTATTCGAAACTAGTTTTGACTTTGTCTTTGTGAATCTTGGTGCAACTTTGCGGATATGCAACTTTTTTTTACTCTTGGTATGGCTATATAGTATGTGGCTCATCGTAATCATAGTAGCTTGCTGATTTTGTGCACTCTACTTATTAGGTATGCTTTGATTTGATATGTTTTGAACTTTGACCTATATATATTTATCAACATTGTATTTCACAAAATTATTTAATTTTCTGAGTCATGCCAACATATTAGAAAATTTGTAGAATACTTATTGGGTTTTGTAGCTCATTTTGCGTTATAATTTCAGATTTAGAAGGCACAAGTTATGAGATGTAAAAGTGCTTAGAGGAGAAATTTCTTAAACTTATTTTACTCTAATATTGACTTAGCCTCCTTATTTCAAAAATAATAATAATAATAAAATAAAATAAAATAAATAAAAAATCTTGCGAGAGTTTTCGGGAAAGGTTCATGCCAACAACATACAAGGGTTCTATGGCTTTTTGGTTAGGGCTGTTTAAGGGATACCAGTTCTCTATAGCAGCTTAGTTGTGCAATGATCGAAGGCTTTGTGGGCTACAGAGCCAATGGAGGCCTAGTGACTCGTTTGGACACCTGCTAGCCCCGTTATGGCATATATTGGCTGCCCTAGTTGTAAATAGTTAGCAAAATTAAACGCCTGAGTCCTCAAAGATTAAGTGGAGTAATAAGATAGTCACTTATTATGTCAGATTAAAGATTTTAAACTCAAATTTATACCCTCTGATCATAATTATTGCATGACTCTTGATTGACTTGAAATATGTATTGAGAATTCAGATATGTCATTGTACTACAAGATTTGTAATTTTGGGGTGAATACATTGTGCTCCTCTCCAAATTGAGTTAATCGCCATAAAAAAAAGGAATTAAAAAAGAAAAGTTACAGACATAACCATGGGGTTTTGCTTCCATAAACATTCGTTGCTTACTAAGGGCACTCCTTATATTTGACCACAAAAATAGTAAATGAAAAGAGGTGCCTGTTATTTTGATAAACTACTTAAAATTACATCTGAGTGGACATTCTGGTCTAAGTTCATGACTACGTTCAATGATGGATTTAACCAGTTGAAATAGTAAGTTTGGTGTCAATCGAGGTCTCTATAGCTGGTTTGTGTTAGAATCAATTTAACAGTCTTACTTTTTTTTTTTTCCTATAATAAAGAATTCAATAGGTGACCTTTTATTTTTAAAGACTTTCTATTTAATTTTATTCCAACAATACTCACAATCTACACAAAAAATTAAAGAGCCATAAACCTATATCTGTTGAAGCTCACACAAAAAATAGGGACTCCTAATTTTAGGGAGCTCATTCAAGAATTCCTAATAGAGGGTTTGTTAGAGCTCATTTTGAGCATTTGGCTCCCTAAAATGATTATTGGATATAATCTATCACGTATGCAAGTAGTTATTGAATTGCAAATCACCTAATAAATCAAATGAATGGATTTGCTTATAATGGTACGATGCTATGAATGAAATTCAATGCTTGTAAACAATTGATACAATTATGATAAAATAATGTGAACAATTTATAATTATTAGATCTTATTTATGACATCATAATGTTAACTTCCAGTTTACCTGACTTTTGACTTGTAAGATACCTAGGGCCGGCCCAAACTATAGGCTATTTGAACCAGTGCCCAATGCCCCCTTAGCTTATGGGCCCCAATTTAAAGAATTTTTTTTTTTTTAAATAAAGATCTATTCTAAATTAGTGTCCTTTAATTGGGGCCAACAGGTAAGAAAAATAAATTTTATATAGGTCTATCTTTTGTTAACTTGTAATATTATGCAATTTTATAATTCTAATTTTGATTTTTTTTTATATTTGTAGTGACTATTTTAGTAGAAAATTTAGAATTTTTTTATTGAGAAAAAACTTAATTATTAAGGCCCCCATTTAAATAATCGTTCAAGATCCTTAAATTATTTGAGACCGCTTTGAAGATACCACGAATTTTCACCAAAACTAAACAATTTATATACATGTAAAATTTTAAATATACTAACTAATTCTTCATGATAATTACATTCGTAAGTGCAGAACCCATTGATGTGGACTCCAAAGTGGTAGACTAATTCTTCATGATAACAAGAAGTCATCATCAAAATGTTTGCATTGATGTGGACTCCAGACAGGTTTTTGACTTGGTGTTCACACTTAACTATCTTGAAAATTGGAGAGTCGAGAATATTTTTTAGAAAGTTGGGAGAATTTTACGTTCTAACCTCACAGTTAGTTTCTCTTTGATCAAAAGACATGTTAAAAAAGTTGCAAATTGAGTGACAAAATGGGTTCGGTGTAACAATCTTCCAAGCAATTGAATTACTTATGTGCCTAACCCTTTATTTGTTATCCTTTGTAATGACCATCTGTCTATTGGGATCGGTTCATGTATTTACTTCTTATTAATGAGATATTTTTTAACAAAAACAAAAAAAAGTGCAGAACCTATTAACTTTTGAGTAATGACCATATGGGCCGGGGATCATTAGAGTCCTTTCCCTTACTAGTTTTGAGGGCCATATAATTGAAAATAAATAAACCTCCACAATTAAAACACAATTTAACTAAAATATGATATAAAAGAAATCCAAGTAATCAAAGAAAGTTTTAACTTTTGAATAACTACAAGTCTCAACTTCGAACTACATCCTTTAACTTTTTATTTTTATTTTTTTTCTAAATTATATCCTTTAACTTCAAGCTTCATAATAGTCAATTGAACAATGATTTAGGACAGATTAATAGATATTATTTCTTCGAAACATAATTGGTGTTTTATTTTGTTTTTCGTTTTGGTCGAAGTGTTCTATTTTGTTGACATTGATATCCAAAGGCAAATTCAAGAATGCATATCTTTCATTTCTGTCTCTTTTGATTACATAAAGGACTTGGAAGGATTCATCCTAATTACCCCAGTTGTTTGATTTTCCCTATTTTCGGGCTTATCTTAAAAGTTCAAATTTCAGGATATAAAACTTCACTCGAAAAGATATAATTCTAATTAATTAAACACTAGACTTACCAAGATCGGTCTTTAAGAGTATTGGAACCCAATACTTGAATATATCGCCCATACCCTTATATGCCTCACCTCTAAGCTCACAGCTTGAGGTTGATTTGGCCTGCATTTACCCGTTCTTCTCAACACTTTTGGTTTGATGAATGATGTCCACATCAGAAAGGAATCATATAAAGAAAATTAAGAAAAACTTTAGAGATGCTTTATGGTTGATATTCCTGCACTGAGTTGAGTTATTATGTAGATGAAACAAAATCAAGAAATTAGTTGTGATGTAGGACAAGCTATTTCACTTTCATGCCTATCGCTTTTCTTTGTTTCTCTAATGGATTCAAGTATGTTTGAAAGTATTACCAAATTTTCTGTCGTTTCATGCCAATTTTATTAAAGCTTCCACCTTGTTCTGCCCCCTTCAACTACCACCAATTCAGATTCTTCCCCCATAGACTTCACTTGATTTTTGATAATAACCTTGTTGTCTTATCATCATCATTGAATCAGATGCAAAATTGGGGTTATGAATGCTATCAATGCTCCTGTTAATGCTATTGATTGGAGGGTTAAACTAGTGATTATTGATACAATCAAACTCTCAATAGATTTGTCTTTAATTAGCTTCTCTCTAGTTAGGAGATCAGAAAACCGAATTGCTGATTATGTTGCAAAACAAAAGCTGAATTGTAGAGCTTATTAGTTTTGATGTAAAGTACAAAATCCATACACGTAAGAAATTTAGAAATACTTCTCGTAACAGGTCTTTTTGTAGCACTTGGAATGTGGATATTAGTATTCTTAAATAGAATGAACCCGGTTTTTGTGAAGAAAAAAAAAAAAAAAAGCTGAATTGTAATCTCCAAATTGATTGGTTTTACCAATCCAGTTGGCTAGCTTGATCTCATCTAAAGCTCCTCCAAATGGAATTGGTTAAACTTTTTTGTAATGCTTTTTCATTTATGAAAGACTTATTTCACCACAAGAAAAAAAAGGGAAAAAAAAAAAAAAAAACCTGTTGTCTTGAACGAAGATGAGATTCAAACTGAGAGCAAGATCATTCAGCCACTAAATGCCAATCGCTTACGATGATTTTTTTCCATGTCTCATCGGACATCTCATCGAATAGTATTTCTGCTCAAATCATCAGTTACTTGATGTAAAAAAGTCCTCAAAGTTGAGCATGTGTATCGTGAATCAAACACATGTGTTGACTGGTTTACGAATTGAACAGCAGTTGGGCATTACAGAACTCTTGCAGCCTCCGGAGTTATCATTATCATTGATTGATTGAGATAAAAGGGGTGAGTCTCACACCCGGTGGATCATATAAACTGGCTTCAGCCTCCCTAAGAAAGAAAAAAAAAAAAAAAGTTCTGAGAGTTTGGCTCCTACATAAATTGAAAAAGGATTTGAATCCTCCCTAATTGAACCAGTTTCTTGAGTCCCAAAAGTCGTTAATTAGAGTTAGGCTCCGAAATGTAGAAGCTGAAAAATGGGATTGGATATCTTTCAATTAGAATCCTCCAATTATCTTTTAAATTAATAAATAATGCATCACATTCATTCAAAATAAATAGTTAGATTTGTGCCACCTCACAACTCACTTATTAACATCAAACCACTGTAGTTTCACAACTCTTTATAGAAAGTTTATTTACAATGAAATTTTAATTAATTAATTAGATATATATATATATATATATACACACACACACAGAGAAAAAAAAAAAAAAAAAAGAAGAAGGTAAATATCGAATTATATTAACTTTATTCATCTAAAAAATTTGACAAGAAATCTTGAAGCTTCTTAAATCTTTTTCATAACTAATGTTATATTTTTGCATAAATATCATTTTCTTGAATCATACATATACATGCACGCGCACATTCAAATTCCAATATCATAACCATACTTAGCGTTATTCATCTCTAAAAATTTCACACAAAAGGTTGAAGTTTCCTAAATCAGTTTCATGAATGACATTTATATTTTCTGGATAAACTGCATTTTCTTAAATCAATTTCTTTCGTAAAATGAAAATATATTTTATTTTAGTGTCAAATACAAGTTAGTAGTATGTTATCACAAATTAAGTAGGTGTGATATTTCAGTGTTGTTAAGCAATTTTAATTTCATGAAAAACTACAAAACTATGTCATTTTAAAACATAAGTGAGTAGTGAAGTGGCGTGAACTTGACCATTTATTTTAAGTGAATGAGATGTGTCGCTCTTTTAAAAAATAATTGAAGGATCATTCAATTATATCCTAAGGAGGATCCTTCAATTACACTTAATTGGAGAGGATCCAAATCCGCGAAACAAAATAGTGTAAGGATAACCTCATAAATTAGATTTTAGGTTTAAATCTGACGGTCATAGTTTTTAAATTTAAATTTAACGATCATCATTATATGATCGAATCATAATGTTACGAGAAAATATATGCTGAAAGAAATCCTTATCTGTGAATATACATGTGCATTTTGTTAATGTCCTTACTAGCCACATTTACTAAACAAATTATATCTTGTTCTGGAAATCATATATAAATTCCAAAATGTTCACATAAAATCAAGCCTCTTGCAAATAAGATTTTTTGTTTGGATGCCAACATTTTCAATCAGACAGCTAAGAAATCCTTACATTGAGGAGAGGGTCATTACTTTTTGTCCTTGCAATTTGCCCCACAAAATAGACTTACCATTTAATACTTCAATTAGCTCCATTCAACTTTTCTTGACATACATCATAAGATGTGGTCCAAACCCATCCATTTTTTAAGATAATCATCACCTCCTTGTCAGCTTACCCATGTCTTTTATCTGATTTTCATGGAGCTATGCTTTCAATTATTGCTTGCAGACTGCACCAAAGTAAAAGTAATTCATTGTCTCATCTCAAATGGGTGAGACTTTAGGGAACTCCCAAAGGCTTAACCAAAAAGAACCTCCATGTACTATCAAAATTAGGGTCCACCCTAGTTCCATCAACCTTATAATGCTGGTGATTGTGTCAATTAACTAGTAGTCCACTCGGACCTCCACTGGTTCCAGCTGTTTTCGTCACATTATAACGTAATTGTAATATCATAATGAAAATCAATTGTAGTAGAATGATAATATAATTATTTGATTTTTACGATTGATGAAGCTAAAAACTTGATAGTTGCTTTCTCGACAATTCCCAAGCTAAAATCCTTCAAAAAGAACAGCATGGACTCAATTTCCAAGAATAACTCTAATACCGAAGTCAGTAATTGCTCGACTCGCGTTAAAATACTATTAATTTAGGAGTATAAAGTGGGATTGAGCATTACTTGTTATTGTTGATGGATGGGGTATTTATACTATTTTAGATAATAATCCCCTAGTTTTTTTTTTGAATGCTGGGACGTTCTCCCAAGGTCCCGATTATTACAGTGCTCTCTTAAAAATTTCTCCTGCATCTAGTATATCTTGTTGGTGCTTGAAATAGACCAAGTATATATCTTAGTTTGGTAGTTGGGGATAAGGAGAGACCTTAGACAGAGCATGAACTTCCTTAATGTGAGGTGTGACAAGTCAGATCTACTCAGGGTCTACTCGGATCAGGTTCTTAGAGCAAGAAAAAGAGGGTTCTTCCTTAGTCGGGTTCAGGAAATATGTTTGTGTCAACAATCTATGTTTATTTCATTATAATTATATTATCATTTCATCACTATTGATCTTCTTTACAACGTTATAAGATCATTCAAATCAGAATTTGGTTGAGAATCTTTCAATGTTAAATACGTTACGTTTAATGCTTGAGCTATATGCCATTACAAGTATAAATTATGTAGCATTTAGCTCATTTTCTGTGGTCTTAATCGCGCCTCTCAAGGATAGCCAAGGAAATCTAGCTAGTAATCTCTTTCATGCAAGTGTTTTTGTATATACAAGTGGCTTATGAGGACGAAAATTATGTGTAATCTTTTTTTCTTTTTTTTTAAATTAAATGTATCGATAAACAAATCATTGCATCTATTTGTAATGCATGGTTAGGCAGGATTTCTAATGTGTGATTATCAGCGCATCATTAGTTTACCCAAAATGGAACCCTACATGTATACATGGTTACCAGATACCTATGGATCGTTCATATTCTCCTTTCTCAGAAAAGGAACTTTGCCCCGAGAAATGAATTAATATTTTCTTTTTTACTCGAGTTTCATTATATCCAAAAATTGAAAGTTCGATACAACTAGAATTTTTTTTCAGAAATTAGATGCATTCTAATTTTTTTTTTTTTTTTCATCTCAAGGAGACCAAAGCCGGAATCTAACTAGTAATGGTTCTGAAAGTGAATTCGTCCACTCTATCTTTCTTCACGAGAACCAAAATTTGATGTGGGAGATACATTCTTTACTCATAGTAATTCAATTGGAAGTGTTAATTATAGTAGAAGCATCGATTACAGTGGTGGTCCAGTGTTAGAATGGACAATCATTTCTTCAATGTCGTCTTGTTGATGTGGTTTGGCTATTAAAACAGTTACCTGCTTTCAGCCTATCATTATTGTACCTTGGTACACATTGATGCTAACTGATGTCTTATTCATGATTAACAAGTTTGTGGTGGAATTTATTTCTATAGGTCTTTTAAGGTATAGTTAATATGGCGAGTCCGGCCTCGTGAGAACAATTAAACCTTAATACAAACATACAAAACATAATTTTGATATATTTTTAGTATAAAAACTTAATTATTCTTCATTGAAAATAAACTTATTCGTATATAATTAAATTGTATGTTTTAATTTTTAGTGAATTTTTTTTTTTTTGTCCTGAATCGCGATACAGAATTGCTTCCTAATGAACGTTCACATGCCTTTGCCTTAACTTCAAATAGCTATCACCAAAAAAAATAATAATAATAATAAAATAATAAAAATAAAATAAAATAAAATCTTCAAATAGCTACACTGCGTGGTGGCAAATAAGCCACACCTGGTTAATTTTGTTGCCACTATTGCTTTGTCTGGAGTATTGTATCATATTCGATCGCCTACCCATCCAACTTATAGCCACTGGATTAACATTTCCAAAAGAAAGAAAAGAAAAACGAAGAAATAAAAGAAACTCTTTAATGAATATGATTTCCCCCCTCTCCCTTCCCTCTTCCCTCTTCCCTCTTCCCTCTTCATTTTTACCACATTTGTTATCTTTTACGCATATTCATATGTAACCTATCTAAAAAATTAGGTCACGCTTGTATTCAATATTCCACATATATTCTATGTGCGTTCAACCTTCTATATATATTCATCCACCACATGTTTTTAATTTTTCATGTGTGATCTCTCTCAAATAAAATCAGACGTGAGAAAGAGTGTAAGACTATATACTTGTCCCACATTTAAAATTAGAAACTCTAAAACTACCTAATAAGATTTTGGACTATTTCACCTAATATCAATTATTTTTAAGATAAAACTTTAATGATTTTTAACACTTTATCTTAAATTATTATTATTATTCTTTTTTTTTCTTCAATCTTAAACAAATAACCTTAAACTCCTTTTATTTTCTTTCCTTTTATTTTAAAACACACTATTCTTCTTTTTTTCATTAATTTATTATTTTTCCTTTTCTTCTCTCGAGAATTGAAACGTACTGTAAAACAATTTATCAAACTCTTCGCAAATATCTCGTATAGTCAATTAAATTCCTTTTTTTTTTTTTGGTCGGAAGTCACTTAGATAAAATGATCCCACCAGACATGCTGTGTCATCTAGGCCCAACTTCTCCATGTCATTTTCCACGAGACATTAATTTTTTTCCATGGTCCCCAAGAGGCAGCCCGTGAGCATGGAAATTGGACCCACTTATTTAGTCAAGTATCTTATTCAAAACTTATTTTTCAATCCACGAGCTTCACATTTTTAATCTGACTAGCATTCATATGTAAAAAGAAATTTGACAACTCCACACATTAAGCTTTAAATGGAAATTTTAGATACACTAAGGCTCCGTTTGTTTGCCGTAAAATAATTTATTAGAAAAAAATATTTTTTGAAAAATAAAATATTAGAAAATATTTTATGGTATTTAGATGTACAGTGAGTTTTGTAAAATATTTTTTTCTCTCAAAGAAAATGAAAATATTTTCCAGAATTTTGTACTAGCCACAATTGTTAACCAAAAAATATTTTATAGTTGACCAATTTTTTTATATTACCAAACACTATAAAATTAAATAAAAGCAGTCGTAATTTTTAACCAAAAAATATTTTACAGTTAACTAATTTTTTGATATTACCAAGTATCGTAAAATCTGAAAAATATTTTTGGAGAAAATATTTTATAGCAAACAAACGGAGCCTAAGTTAAAACATGAAATAGGTCAACTTACAATCAGAATTAGTGACTGTGATGCTACGTCTCAAACCCAACACTCTATTTCCGCAAGTGAGACTAATTTTGTAAGTATATAAAAAAATAACTATTTAAACTTTTTTTCTACGGACCCAAAATAATTAATCCAAATTACTCTTTATACCCATAACATCCACTTATAAACTACATAATTACACTATTTCTCACCGATATGAAATATCACATTCACCCTTATTAAAAGACTTGATGTCCTCGTCAAACCCAAGGATTAAGCAGTGCAAGACTGTTAGTGACCAGTTCTGAATACCATTCTATCACTCTCAAGCCCAACACTCTAAGCCCATAGACAAAATTGGTGTTATAACAATTTAAGTCTCTTTTCTACTAGTCTAAAATTATTAACTCAAATTATTCCTTATACCCCTATAACACAAACTTATAAATCATACAATTATTATCTCTTACCGATATGGCATGTCTCATATGACATCGTCAATTCCAACTTTAGACAAGTCTGGTCATACTTAAAAAGAAAAAAATATATTAAACTAAAAATTATATATTACATAAGACAAGTACGTGACCAAAAGTATGTGACGTGGAGGTTATGTCTAGAGACTTAGATTTCACATTTTTATACAATGCCATTAAATTCCCTCCACGACATATGAAAAACTACTAGGGATGGTAGTGTTGACACTCCACAGGAATGACCGGGAACCTAGCAGTGTCCATACAATAGTCATAGACCATATGGTTGGCTCTAACCCACAAGAGCTGGTGGCTTTGGTGGAGGCTGAGCTCAGACATTGTTGGTTCATCCCACCAGTACCGCTTCTCACCGCCGCTAGTGCAGCGTTTCGCATTGTCGGCGGCCACCACAGTCGCCGGGCACTCACAGGCATCGATTTCAAATCCCTTATAGGAGGCAATGAAAGGTGCATGGCTCCAATCTGTCTTCACTCTACCACCTTGTGTAGCCCAGTCATCAGCATTCCAAATTGAGCTATACACACCCATGGCTTGGTCCTTAGGATATGGTATGCCTTTGTGCTCCAAATTGGTGTGTACACGCACTGGTGTATCATCTACCAAAAATCTGAACAAAACAAATGGAATCGAATTTGAGTGGATAGCAACACATGTATATATATACTTCTCTTTCTTTTTCTTTGGATATTACTCTTTATTGTAATATTTTGAAAATACGCATAAATTATGAGGTCATTACGGGAATATAGATAACTAGCTTATTCGTCTAACTAAAGAGGCACGGGTGCATTTCACCCTTATGAACAAATTTACAAACAAAACATTCTGCAATTATGGATTTGAATTTTCTTTATAAAATACGAAAAAAAATTCAATAAAAATAAATTATCTAAATCATTTTTTTTAATTTATTACTATTAAATTACGCTCCTACCCTTTTATAACACGTTTTGAAAAATTCAAAAGCTATTGGCCGAATGAAAAGATGAAAAGTTGAACGTACATAAGTGTCTGTATTCATATTAGACGTGTACTATCCACAGTTATTGCATGCATGGGGCCACAATTTTAGTACCATCATAAAAACCAAGAAAGAATCAAAATCTTCTGCAGGTAATTACATGCATGTCTAATGCGAGTAATTATTTCATCAAATTATAACATTAATAACGTAATTCAATAATATTATTAATATATAATTGTTAAATTATATTTATAATAATACAATGTTATAAACAAAATACGCGTGTGTAGTAAGAGAGTACTTACACAACTTGGCGCTGGTTCCAAAGGAGAGCGTATGAGTGGAACTCTTTGGTTGGATCAAACCAAAGGTTGAGTCTTTGTTCTCTGTTACCAACACCATTAACATACACGTTGGTCTGCACCAGATAGGGTTCACCAGTAGTGTTGCCCAAGAACTCAAAATCAAACTCATTGTGGTTTGGACCATCAGATGACATCTGCCACACAAAATTAAAACGTAAATTATGCAAATCACCTCTTGATCTAAAAATTTAAAATATTATAAATGATATAATTAATTAATTTGATATCTCAAAAATGTCTTTTTACGTGCAAGATTTTTTCGCTATGAATTAAATAAATATTAATGATAAAGATTGGTGTCTCTTTATATAAAAATCAGACCATTGCGCTTGTTAGCGTGGTACTGAAAGTCACTATACTAGTTAGTGCAAAACATGATGGATAAATCTTTAAAACGACAACAACAATAGCATTTAGACATGACAATACTAGTACTACAAGATGGCAAATGAACACACTTGACAACATCGCAATGGTTGCCATTTTTGAAAGTTCGTTCCAAATAGAATTAATTGAGTAGAATCTTACATAGAAGGCAGTCACAGTGCCCGCAGAATCACCCTCCACAAGCTTGATTTGAACTGTGACTTTACCAAACATGTACTTGCTCTTTGATGAAAAACCAGCACCTATACAAAAATCAAAGCCCAATCACACAAACATTTCAGCAAAAGCAAAAGAACGACTTGTTTGTAAGTGTTCACTTCATAATAGGACAGTAAAAGTGCACCCTCAGAATATAAAAATCAGCATGTTCTAGAAGATATATTTTAGCCCATAATTTTTTTGATTTTATGACGGGAAAAATTCTAAGTAAATACACATTATATTATCAGTGACTATAAATTTCGTAGTGTATCAACGCGCCCCCAAACGCATGCTCCTAAACTAAACCTTCGAAGACCAGGTATAAGTTCCAGCGGAAAAACTTTGGTCACAATGGATCGTTACTGACTACTATAATCAACCTCGGAGACAAAAGAGAAAAGAAAAATGTAGTTGGTGCTGAAGGAAAAATTTGGTTAATTACCAGAATAGTTGTCTAGCTTCATGTTGAGAACCTCTCCTTCATAGCTGAAATGGTCTAATGCCCAACTTGGCTGATACAGTTCATCAAATCTTGCTGAACTAGCAAAGCCCAACATCACAAGAGCAACAGTAAAGCCTAATAAAACAGACCCCATTATGGGTTCAGAACAAGCTATTTTCTGTAGAAAAGAGGAGAAAGAATCTGAGGTTGAAGAGTTTTGGTGAGTGAAGCTTCTACTATGCAAGACACTATCCCAGTGGGGTGGGTTTTATAGCCAATCTAGACTTGTCTTCATTGGCAAGCCACACTGCCAGGTCACTGGAATTATGTACACCTTACTGTCCACATCAGTTACAAATCTCGATGAATGATATAAATATCAAGAGTACTTGTACGCCTTTGGTTAAGTGATATATTTCTTGTTATAAGCGAGAAATGTTACGAGATTAATTTTCTTAAATTATATATTTTAATATGTATTATATGATTTAAATTTTTTTGAATCAAAAAAATAAAGAGCAAGTAGTCTTGCATAACATTCTAACGTTATTAATAAAGTTTAGGCTCCGTTTGTTTTGTAAAATATTTTACCGGAAAACATTTTTTGGATTTTACGGTGTTTGATAACATTGAAAAATTGGTCAACCGTAAAATATTTTTTAATCAAAAATTGTGGCTGTTTTTTCTTAATTTTACGGTGTTTGGTAATACCGGAAAATTGGTCAACCGTAAAATATTTTCTGGTCAATAATTGCGGCTAGTACAAAATTATGTAAAATGTTTTCATGTCCTTTGGGATAAGAAAACATTTTACCGAACTTACCGTATATCCAAACATCAGAAAATATTTTTCAGTAAAATATTTTCCTTCAATAAGTTATTTTACGGCAAACAAACGGAGTCATGTAAAATATTTTATTTTCCAATATCATACTTTCCACGGAAAACATTTTACACAAGTAAGTTATTTTACGGCAAACAAACGGAGCCTTAACAATTGAATTTTTTTATATTATTTTATCGTAATAGTATCAAGAATTCAAGGGCTCCAGGATAGCCAAATTGGATGGCTACAGTTTAAATCCCACGAGGTGGGGAGAGAAAAAAAATATATATATATTAATAATTCACAACTCTTAAATTTTATTCATTTCGGAATGCAAAGATTAGAAACTTTTTATAAAATTTTATTACAATTGTATAAATAATTCTCAACTATTATATATTGTTCATTAACTCGTAGAAGATATATTGTAAAAAATTAAATATCATAGTCGTAATTATTTTTCAATGAAGATTAAATTAATTTTTAAATTTAAAAATTCACATTTTTTCAAAAAATATAACTTTCATTTACTTTTATATAGTTCCAACGTCGGAGACCGTGAAAACTATAACTCTTGCTACCCTATAAATAGATTTTTTCTCAATTAGATTTTACTCGTAACATTAAGAAAGAATGAAATGCTCCTTGCTCAAAAAAAAAAATCAAATATTATAGCCGTTGGCAATTGGCTTCGCTGGCTAAAGCTGGTCCCCCGATGGGGTGCACATTTTTTACGAATGGTCACTATTGGAAAAGAATCGAGTACAGATGAGAACCAATAAAGCTGATCCAAGTGGAATTCCACAGCTGGTCACTGCTTAGTACAGTTGTCTCTCAAGTAGCAGTTAAAAAGAGGACCCTTTTCCTTACAAAGCTTTCCATTTACGCGTGTGTCCTACTCGCTCTATTTTGTTTTTTTTTTTTCTTTTTGGATTTTGATTTTTCGGAAAAATCAATGAATTATTTTGTGAACAACTAATTTTGTAGAAATCTTTTGTTGAGAAAAGAAGAGAGTGTCAGTATAATGGTAAAGTTATTTCTATGTGACATTAGAATTACGGGTTCAATCATGAAATAGTCTCTTATAAAAAATGTAAGAATTGTACAATAAATTTTAAAGTGAGCTTGACTGATTTTGGAACCTTGCGTAAAATAAAATTTTCATATAACAAGTTGCTTTTTTTTACTAAGAAAGCAAAAAGAAAAATTATAATAATAAATTAACTTGATTGAAAGGGTTCTATCTACTATGTCCAATTACTATGATGAACAATTAAATTATAAATTAACAAGATTTATTAAATGCTAACAACATGTGTAATTTACAAGAAGATTAATTTTATGTAGTGCAAACAAATAGTCTTCTTAAACACTTATAATAATTAGTACTATCACAATAATTTCATATAGCTCCTTATTCATATCCAGTGGCAGACCTAGTACAAGCACACCTTTAACTTGAAAAATATATATATATTTATTTATTTATTTTGATTTTATAAAAAATTATTATATTAGATACTTTCGTTATATATGTGCATATCATGACTTTTTTTTACTATATAAATGCACACTCTAAACTTCAGTATCTTAGTAGGCCACTGTTCATACTAAAAACTTGAGAAGATTTCTACAAAATTATTCGCAAAAGAAAAAGAGAATTGTAAAATACGCATAATTAGAAAAAATGCAAAAGTAAGGGAAAGAAATTGCAGAATGCGAGTAGGGAAAAGAAATTGGTTTGCTGAGTCAGTGCCAGCTGGAGAGTACTGGGTGCACTCAATTTCGTATCCATCCTCTTTATTTATGCTTATATTTAAAGTCTCTGATTTACTTGGTGAAAGTTATTATAGTTCCCTCTTGTGGAGCCTAGAGATGTGTGCCCTATAATTGCAGCTTTTGGTTGACAAAACGCACGAGTGGAACTTTGTTTAGTATTTTTTATTTATTTTAAAAAAAAAATGTATATATATATATATATATATAAGTGGAGCTTTTTTTTAGTATTTTTGACAAAAAAAAAAAGAACTTTGTTTAGGATTATTAACAAAAAATAAAGAGACAAATTAACACTTGTTTAGTATTATCGTGAATAATGATGAACCAAAAAATAATGATAAAAATGTTTAAGCATTCGTTTGGATTCACGAGGAAAAGTATTACAAAGAAAAGAAAATAATAGAATCATAATTCAAAAAAAAAAAAAGGAAAGTAGCATTCTTATGTGGAATGTGGATTGTATAAAATCATAAAGGAAAAGATTATAAAGGATTTTGTATTTTCTTTGTGCATATGAGAAAGAAAAGGAAAATGTAAATTTTATATTGAGATAGACGCGTATACGCTTTCTTGCTTTAATTTCTTTGAGATTATATAGAAAGTAAAGGGGCAATAATGGGTGCCATGAAAAAGTTTGGATATTTGTTTTTTTTTTTTTTTTTAAATTTAAAGGGAAGTCTAAACTAATTTTACTTCACTTGATGTTTTTACATTTTAAAAATTGATCTTGGCACCTCTCGAATTTAGAGCAAAAATGACTAGTAGTGAATATTTGGCTTTTTTGTGCTAAATTAGAATCTATTCCCTCTTTTTGACCCATAAAATTTAGGCATTGGTCATAGATTAGGATCATACCTCTATATCGTTTCCATTATCAAAGCTTTAAAAATAAATAAAATAAAAGGTTCTCTAATCCCTCGTTGACCAATCCCTTTTTTCCATTTTTCCCAATCCAAACATAATGTAAGAAAATATTTTTAAAACTGTTCTTTCCAAAAGGGAAAAAAAAAATATCTACAAGAGAATTTGGGGCAGGTAAGATTTCGTACAGACAGGTCCCAGAATATCCTCTTCACACACAGCTGGGATTGTTATAGATTAATTTTCAGATTTGGCATTATCTCATTCATAGGAGTATAAGTCCGAAAAACCATTGCCAAGAAAAAAAACAAGAGAATCTATAGAGTGGTCATCAAGAGCTTCTGTTACATAGGCCATATCTTAGAGGGGCACTAATACTGTCGATAATAATGCTTGATTTAAGCTTAGGTAGAATTTTCACAAAAGCCATAAATTATGGATGATATCTTTGCATCTATAATTAGATTGATTTTCTCAAACGTAAAATTAAAATTTAAAAAGTTGACAAGTAACAATAATGAGTTGTTTTGAAGGGAAAATGTCACAATTAATTCTTATTATTTTTCAAAAATTTTAATTTTATCTTTATTATTTAAATTTTTTATATTTCGTCCACATTATTTCTTAAAAAGTTTTAATTTCGTCTTTATTATTTTAAAAAAAATTAATTTTTTCTCGTGTTTCGCTAAAGTTTTGAATTCGTTCATGTTGTTCAAAAATAGTAAATTTAGAATTAAAACTCTTTGGAAATAATATGGACGAAATTAAAATTTTTAGAGAAATAACAGAGACAAAATAGAGAAATTTTAAACAATATGAACCAAATTAAATTTTTTTAGAAACGATAGGGACTAAATGTACTATTTTCCCGATATCGAATATCAAGTTTTGCAATCCTCAGCCCTAAAATACTTACATGGGGAGGGAGTGAGAGACTTATTCACTGTTTGGGTATAATCAGCTAAGAGACTAATCTTTTTGGGACCAGTCATGATAAATATTGCGCCTGACTAAAATGCACGATACCTTTTTAGGTGAATTCATGTGTCCCGCTATTTAACATCTCTAATGTGAACTCAAAAAATTTTTTAGAGAGAGTTTCCATTTAAAAATAAAAATAAAAATTGCAACCCTCGAGAGTGAAACTTTAGATACCCAGTTGTGTGGTACGACCAACTCCGAAAGGGTTCCTAAAATGCCTCCTAAGCCATCTTAGAGAGCCAAATGCTCAAAATACATTCCAGCAAACCCCCTATTAGGGGCTTTTTAAGTTTAGAACCCTTATTTTTTGTAGGGGCCTTAACAGATATGGATGGCTCCCTAATTTCGATGTGTAAAAAGAATGTTGGAGTAAAATTAAAATTGAAAGTCTCTAAAATAAAAAGTGACGAAAAATAGGGAGTGTTGTTGAGAAATCAAAATAGTTGTAGCAATCTATTGTACTTACAAATGTTTTTTGTAAGAGTTATTGCGCATGTTAAGACTAAAATATATATGCACAGAAAATATTGCCCTAATAGCTCTACTGACCGTCTTCTTTGCTTTAAATGGTGAGTTAGATAGTATTCTATTGCAAATTTTTTTGGACTCGTTGGTAGATTGACTATTCTCCAGCTTCTTTTGTTAACTCTAATTTTTGAGGTACAATGAAAATACTTAAGCAAAAAAAGAAAAAAAATGGAGGTCCCAAAAAAAAAAAAAAAAACCTATTTGGCTCCCTATTATAAGGAAAAATAAATAAGTTGCTGGAGTTATCTTAGGCAGTGATTAATATCCTGAAATAATTTTGGAAAGGAATGAAATGAGTTAAGGAATAGAATAACTTTAGAAAATGATATTTCATATTTGGTATGCTCGAAAAATAAAGATATAAATAAAAATATTGATTCTAAGCTTATGTTTAGTAGTCAATATAACAGAGCAATGATGAGAATAATTTATATAAAATGAAAAAAAAAATGTCATTTTGTTGCTATAAATATATTATTTTTAAAAAAATAAAAATAAGCATCATATTAATAATAATGGTTAGTTTGTGGCATATTATTATTATATTTATTCATTCTTATTTTTAATATTGTTTATTATTTTATATTCATATTTATATTTATAGTAATAATAATATTTATTATATTACTATTATAGTATATGTTATTATTTTATTTATTATTATTTCCCTTATATTATTATTATTATTATTATTAAGGTTTACTATAAATATATATTTATATTATTGTTATCATATTATATATTTATTATTATTTATTATATTATTATTACAATTATCTTATTATTATTATTGTTATATTTTATTGATATTTATTATTTTTATTTTTATTTTTTTATTTCATTATATTTTGGCTACTTGAATAATAAGTTCATTCCAAAACATATGAGAATATGATATTCCCACGTGTGTTTGTCAGAAATAAGTATTTTCATGTTTGTGGGAATGAAATTAATGAAAGAATGAGATTTCTAAATCATGAAAATGAAATTAATGAAAGAATGAGATTTCTAAATTTATTCTTTTATACTAAGCGTGAAAATTGGAATATAATTGAAAATATTATTTTATTCTCAACTTATTCTCATATATCAATCGCCACTTTAGAGGTCAAATGGGTCCATATACTCAGCTTAACTTCTTAACTTTAATTTTACCTTCTTCTTTGAAAAATAATAAAAATAAACGTAAAATATAAAATAAAATAAACATTACCATGAGCTCTAACAGCATAGGCAAATCTATTATCTGAATTTTGCGGATCATTCATTATTTAAGTGGTCCTGAATTTTTACTCTCTAAAGTTATTGCACTCTATCTGTTGCACTTTCAAAAACAATTATACGTTGGATACCAGAGACAATTACAAAAAATTAATCCTACGGATTTGATTTATCCAAAGGCCATTTTTGTACGGAAAACTCTTGTATCTATTTGGACGGATCTCTCACACCATTAATAAGACCCATATGTAAAGTTTTTTCTTTGTTAGGCCACATATTTGTAGAATTTATCAGTGTTTGAGAGACTAATAGTCTAGCCATACGAAAAGATCACCCTTTATTGTACAACTCATGTATCAGTATGTGAAAATTATTCCATCTATTCGGGTAGATGGAAGAAGAACTCATCAATATGGAGTTGAATTGCATTGGTTGCTTGAAAATACAGTGAATGAAGTGAAAGCTTCTGTAACATTGCATTTGTCGCTGACTTTGGAGCTGTGCATCTAGCTGATGAAGGTGGATAATGCCGTGAAGTTTCATGGTTTCCATCACGCATCAAATATCACGGATGAATGCATTGCTTGTGTAAGTGAACTTTGGCGCATGGGATCTGGGGAATAATGGAGTAAATATGATTACCACATGAATCAATTTATGGGTCAACATCAACATGCTGGCTATTGGGTAGGTGCTTTGATTGCTCTGGGTTATCCCTTAAATCACCCAACCCCCATCAGCCCAAACAGATATGGGAATGGGCCTTATACGTTGTGGGGTTCACTTGAGTATGGCTGAGTAATTTAAAAGGTTGAGTGGTTTGAAATCTTATTCCTTACCAAATTGTCGAGTATAACAAAGTACACATATCTCTTAATTATATTTAATTTGTCAACGGAAGATTATTGCATTTTTTAAAAACATTTGTGGGTCTCATATTTAAGTTTGGAGTTCTTCTTCTATGAGGTATGTGGTAAATTTATCACATGTACATAAATAAAAAGTGATTCAATTAGTTGACAAATATTAACCAATTATCATAAGTGGGGACATCATAGTAATTTATTTAAAACTCTGTAAGGCCAAATTAGTAAAAAGAGAAATTTCAGACATTCTGATATAACATATATGTACGATACAGACTAATGTGGATTAATTTTATAAAATAATAACTTAATATGTGACTGTGACAGATTTGCCATATGCCTCATAGACGAATTTTCCTTAAGTTTAGCATGTGAAATCACACGTAAAAGTGGAACCCATTAATGAGTCTGGAACGTTAAATATCCCAGATGTTCTAAAGAAATTTCTTTTCAACAATAGTGGGACCCACACATGTTAGTTCTACACATTATATGAGCAGTAAATCCATCAATCTAAACTAACATAATAATTTTCCTATGCCAAGAAAAAACTATTGCATCAACCTTGATTTACAAAAATCCATTCGGAGGGCTTGTTAGAACTCCTCAACATAATTTCTTAAAACCTCATGTTCTCTACATATAGAAAAACTGTTAGTCCAAATTTACTTCAATAACTTGTCTTAATATAGGATTTTCTAAACTAAATTTCATCTTCTTTAAATGTTGAGAAGTTGAACCTATTTCCTAAAATAAGGGGTCAATTAAAAGTTGAGAAATTGTTAGAGAAAAATTAAAATAGGGATGCTAAAATAAATAATTGATTATAAATAGGAAAGTTGTTGAAGTAAAACTGGAATAGGAGAAAACTAAAAATAGAAAATTAACTTGGAATCTTCTAAATGTAGGGAAATAATAGAAACTATTGGAATTAGCCTTAGTGAAATATTTTCTCTTGAAAAAAAAAAAAGAAGAATCTTTTCTCTTGACGAATGAAAAAAAAATAATTGTCAAGTGAAAATTATATTTGGTGAAGTACATCAAACCCCCCATGTGGTTTGGTACAAGTGCATCAGTGCCTCCTGTGTTTTAAAAATTAGCATAAGTAGTTCATGTGTTTTGGTAAAAGTACACACGTGCCCCCTCCATCCCTTTTTTGTCAAAAGAGATAAGAGAATTTACAAAAAGATGTAAATGCCCTTATTTTTTTTCATTTCTCTTTTGTTTAAACTAAAAAAATAAAAGAAAAAGAAATATATATATACACACAAAAAAATACACACACACATACATACATATATGTATGTGTGTGTATATATATATATATACACATACATATATATATATATATATATATATGTATGCACACACATAACATAGAAAAAAAATGTATTTACAGGGGTGGGGGTGACAGGCCTGGGGGGTTAGGGTGGAGCTGACGGGCTGGGGGGTTGAGGGTTGTTTATGGGGCTGGGTAGGGGTGGGGATGGGGATGGGTGACGGGCTGGTAGGTGGATGGGTAGGTGCCGGGCTGGTGGGGTGGGGAATATGACTATTTTCTTTTTCTTTTTTGTTTTTCTTTACTTTTTGTGTGTTTTGTGTTTTATTTATTTATTTTTTGAAAGGGCATTTATGTTCAAAACTTTAATTATTTTGCTCACATGTACATTAAAACATCAGCCCATTTGTATCTGAAGCGCGCACGTGTCAATCTTCATCAGAACTAATGATTTTTTGGACGACAGAGGGGTCCCATGCACTTTTACCAAAATACAGGGACTACTTATGCTAATTTCTAAAACATAGGAATCACCGATTCACTTATGCCAAATCACAAAGGGTCTGGTGCACTTCACCCAATTATATTATTACTCTAGTTTTTTTTTGTTGTTGTTGGATATTACTCCAGTTCTCTTTCCTTAACTGTAGTTCTTCCTAAAATTACATGTAGTTCTTCCTAAAATTACAAGTCTCATGATGTTGAATATGTTGAAAATATCAAATTACTTAAGTATACATTTTTTTAACAATTTAAGTTTTTAGATAAATGACCAATTTATATAATATCAGAACTTTGTTACCAAAAAAGTCTAGGTTCAAGTCTCATCACTAATACCATAGTTATAGCTCAAAATTTTGTCTTCCACATGAGAGGCATGTTGGAAAAACAAGTCTTATGACTTTCATCTCATTTACTACATTTGCAATTCAAAAACTTCATTTGCACGTGAAGAGATGTGTTGGATACATTAAATTAATTATTAAGCATATGATTTTTAACACCTAAAACTTATAAATAAAGTAATCATTTGATAAAAGATTGATAATAATTTGCACTCTTTAAAAGAAAATTGAGATAAATTGGCCTGCTAGTGATATACTTTTCTTAATAGCACTAGCACCAGGGGGAGATCTATAAAGAAATGAGTGCATTTTGTTGTATATTTTTAAGGTATTTTTAGACGTAAAAATTAATTTAACCATTATTTTTTTTTTTTTGATGACGTGGGAACCCAGCTGGCAAAGCCCGACCACCGGAGACCGGTGGTGTAAATCTCCCACATCGGCTGGCCAGGTCTTTGGGCTATTGAATATATAGAGGTATCTCGTATATTCATGCAGATGCGTTTTCCTGTCTGGGTTCGAGCCTTGGCGGGAGGAACAAAACCGTGAGGGCACGCTTGGGTTAATCCAGGGTGTACCAGAGTGGACAATATCTGCATAGTAGCACCCTCCTCCATTGATGGGATGGGGTGTTACAAAGTGTAAATCTCCCACATCGGCTGGCTAGGTCTTTGGGCTATTGAATATATAGAAGGTTCTCTAATATTCGTGCAGACGCGTTTTCCTGTCAAGGTTCGAGCCTTGGCAGGAGGAACAAAACCGTGAGGACACACTCGGGTTAATTTGGGGTGTACCAGAGCAGACAATATATGCATAGTAGCGCCCTCCTCCATTGAGGGGTCGGGGTATTACAAAGTGGTATCAGAGCCGACAGTACGATTGTGCCATGACCCACGAAGGCGCAGGCTCCTTAAAGGGGGGTGGAGTATAAATCTCCCACATTGGCTGGTCAGGTCTTTGGGCTATTGAATATATAGAGGGTTCTCTAATATTCGTGTAGACGCATTTTCCTGTCAAGGTTCGAGCCTTGGTGGGAGGACCAAAACTGTGAGAGCACCCTTGGGTTAATCCAGGGTGTACCAGAGCGGACAATATCTGCATAGTAGCGCCCTCCTCCATTGAGGGGTCGGGGTGTTACAGGTGGAGCCCTACCACCCTTAGGGCGGAGACCGACCACAAACTGGTAAACCCCTGGATGTAGCGGTACGTCCCAATACATGCACCAAGTTAATCAAAGGTGCCCATGACAGGTAGCGTGAATTGTACCCGAGAGCACACCGCATTCGACACTCGTCCCTTACCACTAGGTTGTCCCTTGGGGACTAATAAATTATGTTTTTGAACCCTTACTAAACTACAATTATGATTCTGTCCCTGACCTAGCAACTCCAGTTTCTACTCTTTTATGAGATTAATCTGCAGGATAATTGGTTTCGTTTTAATTTACTTGGAAGTTTAATGCCAGTCATTTCATTTGCTCGATCATGTCAAAGTTCCTTGACTTCATTTTTTTTCACTTTATTGGATCACTACAAAAAAAATTGAATTTTACGACGGGCCGTCACTATCCGGTCACCAATACGGTGACGGCTTGGTGAAGGGAAATGTTGACTCCAATTTTGTGTCAGGTCAGTGACGACATAGTGTAAGACAGAAAAAACCGTCACCAAGCCCTCACTATTTGTGACGGCATACTTCGCCGTCTCCAAAATTGGAGACGGAAAAGCCTCCCGTCTCCAATTTTGGAGACGGGAAAGCTTCCCCTTTCCAATTTTGGAGACGGGAAAGCCTTCCCTCTCCAAAATTTTTGACCAAAGTGCCTCTTGTCTCCAAAATTGGCGACGAAAACGCCTCCCCTCTCCAATTTTGGAGACGAGAAAGCCTCTCGTCTCTAAAATTGGCGACGGGAGAGCCTCTTGTGACGCCCGAGATTTTTCCGTATATTCATTCACTGTTGCATCCATTAATTGCGCATTTCTTCTGTGCTTTGCTTATTGTCTTCTTTAATTACTATTCATCATACTTTTCAACTACTTAATTACTTCGAATTAGCATTTTTCTTAAATCATATTAATTTTTTTAGGAATGTGAAAAATATGCTTTTGAGCTAAGAGCGATAGGAGCACTCGTTTAGAAAATATTTTGTCAATCTAATGAATAGTGTTACGTGACTTAATTAAGTGTTTTAGTTAGTTAACTTAGTTTATGCGCATTTGACTCGTTTTTAAGTTAACTATACTCATTTTAATAGACCATACACTCACCCAAATAGGCCCACCCTAATATATATGCAAACCAAACACAAACAAGTCATAACTTAGCAAAAAAAAAAAAAAGGGAAGATGCAGGAATTATTGTAGCAAATCCGAGAATCAACATAGGAGGAGAATGAGAGGATTTTGCCCATCAAATCTTCAAGCCAAGCCAAGCCAAGCAAGGAGCTAGTAGTTTAGGGGGTTTGCTAGCCTCCCGAGAGTTCCTACGCGGATTGGTGAGGCTTTTCATGGTTGTTGGCGTATTTTAAAATTGTTGCTCATTTCTTGGTTTGTTAGAAATGCTATCAAATGTTATTGCAAAGCTTATCTATGCTATTATACATTGTATATAAGTGCTAGAGAACACATTTAAGCCTTTAGTTCACATTTTAAACGGTTGGAATCGTTACTTTGATCTTTGAGGTGAATAGTGAAGGGATTTCTAGGGTTTTGTGTAATTGTGCGTATTAGCTTGATTCAATGCTTCTAATAGATGTCTTATGTGCTAGTGAAAGTAGTCCAATAGCCTCGTGCACTTGAATTGCTCCAAATTTGTATAAAACGTGAAATAGCCGACTTTATAAAAGGGGTTTCGGGGTTAATGCTAATCCGGGTGGATTCGGGCTTCACTTCTAGTATTCTTAGGCTATCTAGGTGCTATAGAAGCTTGGCTAACTTTTTTTTGAAGCCCAGTTAAGGTAGGTGTAGTTCAAAGCTATAAAAGGGAAATTGGGGCTTTTGGGGTAATTGTGTGTAATTGAACGTAGTTGCGGGTTGTAAGGGTACCTTAAGGGTTAATTAGAAGATTGGTATAGCTTCCCCTTGAATTTGGAAGGAAAACGAATGAAAAACAAAGGGGTTTAATGGTAATTTCGTTTGTCACTTGCTTCTAAGTCCTTGGCTTGTTTCCATATGTGTTTAATTGTGGTTTCAAGATGTTTTGGAGCTTTTGGTATAGTTTTATGTGAATCTTGAATATGCTCCTTTGTAATTTGCATAATTGCTTTCCGAATTGAAGATTTTAAGTGAATTCTTGTTTATAGTAATTGTATTGCCATAGTTCTAAGTGTTTTTCTTGAGTTTTATATTGAGTTAATTATAATGAGAATAAGTATGGATTAATGACTTTATAAATTGATAGTACTATTATGGAATTAAATATGGTTATCTATGCTTAAAATGCTCTTTTAAATGATTGTGGAACATGCTTATATCATGATTTTATTGCTTGTTAGTTATAGTGTTTGTATATTATATTACTTGAATGATTACTTGGTTGTATGTTAATTAAGTAAACTATGAGTTAGCTAATCTAGTTGGACAATTAATGAATGTTGTAGTTAAAGAGTAATTGAAACAATGTTCAACTTTATGTTCAAGGTAATTGAGGGTGATTTGAAGTCAATCTTGCATTTTGGAGCTTGGTAGAGGTGAGGGAGACTTCATCCTTATGTGCATAATAGTTTATTTACTTGTACTTAGATTATGTGCACTTATTATCTATATATTGTGTGTGAGGGCAACCTACTTTGTTGTCTCTCAATCATGTATTTATTGATATATTCTAATGTTATCATTTTGAGTGCATTGCATCGTGGTTGCGCGACCATTTGAGCATGGTAGTGTCGTGGAAACCGGGCGACATCGGGTTTGCCGGCATACCTCGACTACCATGGTTACCCAGTCCTTCTCTCGCTTGGGATGCCACCCAGAGAGAGTTGGGTCGAAGGATTTCGGGGTACATCCGGAGTACACCATTTTGGACGTATAATGGGATGCCAGCGTATCGATAACAGTGTCATTATTACATTGGGATTTCAGTTCGTGGCGTCGCTGGTGTGCCTCTGCCCTTCGGGGTATTCGCTTAGCCAGGATGTTACAGAAGTCAAAGTGTATCGTATCCTTTTTAATGTGTGGTAACTTGTTGTTTCAATTGTTCTTTCGTTGTAAAATGCTTTATTTGTACTAACTGCTGCATTGCACGTCCTCGGTAGACCTTATCCCTCACTGGGAAATTGTGATTGCTCATACCTCACTAAACGTGTTTCAGGTAGTGCAGTTGAAGGAGTTGACCTGATTGTTGTGTGCTATTACTTGAGATTTGAGTGATTGCCTGCTAAACTGTGGAAGACCTTACTTGTTCTACTTTATGTTCTATTTGGGAGCCTAAGGGCTTATGTATATATATTTGAGTAGTTGCAAGTTTGAAAGCTAAGTGGATGTAGTAAGTGTTATAGAATTGTGGCATGTAATAACTTTTGCTTCTGCTTCTAGCTACGTTGCATGCTTGGGTGTGAATGAACGGGTGTATGGTTGGCTTTAATTTCTAAGAATGTTCAATGCTATCATGGAGTGACATGATAAGCGGTTTTGTAAAGAAGTTAAGTTATGAATGCATGCTTGTGTGTATCTAAACTGTTTGTATGTCTTAAGGCTCGGGTGGCCTTAAAGCTAAGATCTTTAGTTATAAATGAATGTCTTGTTATGTTGTGGCTTTATTGAGTGTTTACAGGTTTTCAGAATGTCCACGGTACAGGGGAGACTCTGTCCGTTTTTCTTAAATTTTGTGACCGGGTTTGGTATTGGGTTGAGAATAGCATGGTTATTAGAGCCTCTGGTCTCGTAAGGGATCGGGGCATTACACCTCCCGTCTCCAATCCCTCGCCCAAAACGATATATATATATGTGTAATTCTGAAATAATCATTGGGAGTTAACCTTGCTTGGCTTGATTTAATTATACCTTACCTTTTAATCCCTACTATAAGAAAATTTTAGATCAAACCTAGACTATAATCAAAGTTGATCTTTTTTTGGAAAAATTCTTCTATCAGTTCGCACTAATAAGTCAGTCTTTCACTTGATAAATAGGACTTTGAGTTTTACTAATATATCAGATTGACATCAATTAGAACGAAATTTTTTCTTTGTTTAGGCAAACATTTTGCAGAGTATAGCATAACTTTGAAAAGGTGAGTAGACTTTATAATGCCTTTCCCAGTAGGTATAAAATAATGTATGTAAAGCAAAGCGCTGCTTCCTTTTTCATCCTCTTTCATTTTCTATTCTCTTTTCCCCTTTCTCTCTTTTTGTTTTCCCTTTCTTTACATATTGATGCTTCTCGTAAAAGCCCATTAGCAATTAAGTAAAAACACAAAAAAATAAAACACTATCATATTTTTATATGTTGCAACACTCAAAACTGTTGTTAAGAGGTTAAAACCTATAATAAAATACTTTAGTTGTTGCATATATATGTATGTATAAATATATACTCACACACACACACACACACACACACACATATATATATATATATATATATATATATATTATGTTGCAAGTTCTCTATTGAATTCAATTATATTCGAAATCATTGGGAAAAAGTAATTATTGACAAAAGTGATAAAAATAAATTAATTGT
The DNA here is from genome assembly GCA_037974665.1 of Ehretia macrophylla. NCBI lineage: Eukaryota > Viridiplantae > Streptophyta > Magnoliopsida > Boraginales > Ehretiaceae > Ehretia > Ehretia macrophylla. Next base: position 15,088,172 of record CM075768.1, on the reverse strand, counting down.
TACAATTAAATGAAACAACTACATTATTAAATTCCTAGATACGCCCCTGATCTAAGATGTTCTATAAAATTTAAAAATAAATAATTTAATATTTGTATACGAATAATTATTTTCAACGGGATCTAAGTTAATTTTTTTAAACAAAAGTAATTTAACTATACATTTATTTTAATAAAAAAAAATAGAGTGAATGGATACAACCCTCACAACTCAATGTAAATAATTTAATACCTATATATGAATAATTATTTTCGACTGAAGCTAAATTAATTTTTAAATCACAAGTACCTTAATAGTACATATATCTTAAAGAAAAAGAAATAGAGTGAGTGGCTACAACCCCACAACTCAATGTATACATCTGCCCTTGCTTAAGGATCAAAGATGGATCCAATGGGGGACACCTACTAACCCCACTAAATAGCTTGGAGACGGGTCCCGTCTCCACCAATTTAAAAAAAAAAAAAAAAAAAAATATATATATATATATATATATATAGCTTAGAGACGGGAGTTGAATCCCGTCTCCACCAATCTTTAAAATAAAAATAAAAATAAAGCTTTGAGACGGGATCAACTCCCGTCTCCACCAATAAAAAAAAAATAGCTTGGAGACGCGAGTTGAATCCCGTCTCCACCAATCTTTAAAAAGAAAAAAAAAACTTTGAGACGGGATCAACCCCCGTCTCCACCAATCAAAAAATAATTGCTTGGAGACGGTAGTTCAATCCCGTCTCCACCAATCTTTTTTTAAAAAAAAAGCTTTGAGACGGGAGGCACCCGTCTCCACCAATCAACAAAAAATAGCTTGGAGACGGGAGTTGAATCTCGTCTCCACCAATCTTAAAAAAAAAAAAAAAAAGCTTTGAGACGGGATCAACTCCCGTCTCTACCAATCAAAAAATAATTGCTTGGAGACGGGAGTTCAATCCCGTCTCCACCAATCTTTAAAAAAAAAAAAAAAAGCTTTGAGACGGGATCAACTCCCGTCTCCACCAAACAAAAAAAAATTGCTTGGAGACGGGATTCAGGAGTTGAATCCCGTCTCCACCAATCTTTAAAAAAACAAAAAAAGCTTTGAGATGGGAGTTGATCCCGTCTCCACCAATAAAAAAAAAAATAGCTTGGAGACGAGATTGAATCTCGTCTCCACCAATCTTTAAAAAAAAAAAAAAGTTGTAAAAATTTAAAGGGCATCAGCCCCAATAGGGCTGATGTAATTTCGAAAACAATCACCCACCTCTCACGTCCCCTACCCCGTACGCATGACCCTCCCAGTCCCCCACCCCCACCCCCATCCCCACCCTGCGACCTACCCCTATCCCTACCCCATACCCCCCTACCCAGCCACTCACAACCCCCCACCCCTGCGACCCCTTCCCCCAACCATAAGGTAATTTTATTTTATTGTTTTTTGTGTTATATATATATATATATATATATATATATATATATATAATTTTTGTATGTTATTTTTGGTTTTTTTGAATTTTTTCATTTTTTTAGTTTTTTTGCTTTCTCTGTTTTTTATTGTTTTTTATTTTTTTTGCTTTTTGTTTTTTTTTCTATTTTTTCTATTTTTAGTTGTTGGCTTTTTTTGTGCAGGTTCTATGTAAGTTTATTAAAGGAATTAAATTTATAGAATTAAAAAACTGATATACATGTCTATATATATGTTTGTGAATGTTGTACCCGTCAGATCAAGTGAATTATCTTTTGAGAAAATTGATGAATATATGTCTATACAATGATGTGTTCTTGAGGTATATAGCCGTGTGTGTGAACCAGCCATTCATATGTGTGTGAATGTTAGTCGTGCGTGTGTGTGTTTGCAAAATTTTGTTCATGTTCTGCAATAATGAAATGCAATCATGTTTTTTGTTCAAGTGACTATTAGTTTGCAAGTATAATATGCAAATACTATTTGTTTATTTTTGGCTAGCCATCCACCGACTAGGGAAAGGTGGCTGATTTTTGCATTCTAGATGTTTGAGGTAAGGCCTGTGAGAGTTCAAATGCTTTTGTACTAATTTGGTGTTTCTACTTATTTATTTGTTTATTTTTGGCTAGTCCTCTGAATGAGACCAGTTGGTTGATTAATGCTTTCTAGATGTTTGAGGTAAGGACTGTGACAGTTCAAATGCTTTTTTACAAATAAGATTGTATTGTTGATCATATTTTGGGATTACAATGTTGGTTATCGGGTTTGGAGTTTGAGAAATTTCCTTGGATGTTTAGACTTCAATTCAAGCTAAGTAGACTCATAGTCTAGTCTGCACATTTTATAAATTAGGCTTTGGAGGTTGATTTGAAATTTCTCAAAACTTCAATTTTTATTTACTTTTATTTGAATTATATATTATATGTATATTGTATCTAACGTACATTTATATGTGTGTGTGTATGTGATGAATGAATTTATACAATTAGGGTTTGGAAGTTGAATTGAGTTCCTATTTCCTTTAAAGTCGAAAATTTATTTGTTTAATTCCTTATTTTGATAGAATTCAATGAGTAGAGTCGGCAAAGTTGATTTATATAAGAAATAATATCCTCCCGTCTCCAATCCATACCATGTCTTAATAATTTTATACTTTTATTTTTATGACCATTATACCTTTAGTGTTATCTAACAACTTTTCTTGACTTTTTCTTATCTTCATCTCTCTCTCACAAACACACGATAGTTTCTCTAGAATTTTTCTCTCTCTGTTTCTCTCTTCTCTCTCCTACATACACACACTCCCATCTTTACTATATCTGAATCCAAATCTCCGCACACATCACAACACATGGTATCCCCCTCTTCTCACTTGCTGTTCTTCTTCTTTTTCTTCCAGCTTTTGATTTGGTTTTTGTTTATCAAGGTGTGTTTTTGGTTTTGATTTTGGTGTTAACAAAGAAGTTTTAGCTTTTTAAAAGAAGAATTGTGTCTTCTTTTCATTTTCTTTTTTGTTTCTGAATTTTAGTTTTTTAACCAAGTTGTCGCATATCTTCTAGCCTTCTTGTTCGTATATGCTTCCTCAATTTAAGTGTGAACCTAGATGGGATATTGTTTTTGTCTCTGCAGAACAGTGAAAGAGAACAAAAATTACGGATTATTCCTCTTTTTCTTTCTTTTACTTTACACCATTTCTTTCGATTCAAAATAATTGTTTCTTAAATATAGCTTTTATTTTGTTTAGAGGTTTCTATCTATATATTAATAGGTACTAAGGTTGTGGATGCAAGATATTTTTGGGTGTATAAGAAACACTGAGTCTTTTTTGTTTGTTTCTATTTTTTTCAAAATTTTTGAAATTTTGGATGCAAGATTTTCTTTTACATGTAAGAAAAAATGTGTCTTTTTTATTTTTTTTTGTTTCTGAATTTATGTTTTTTGTTGGTGATTTGTTTTGTGAACACAAGTTGGTACCGGGTGTGAACAAATATATCAACGCTGAAAAGTAAAAGGTTAGTGTTCAGTGAATGGTTTCTTTTTCTTTTTTCGGATTTGATGCTGTTGTTCCTTACTTCATGACTACTTATTGATAATCAATTAAGATCAAGAGTTGCCATTCTAAAAGCAATTGACATTAGGTAGAACAGCCTATAACAATAACATGATAGTATTGGTGCTCTTCAGTTTTCCTTGTGGGATAATTTCTATTCTTAACGACAATGAACAAATGTCTCAGAATTGATGGTTGTTGATGGGCCTCTGAATATGCCAAACTCTGACAAGGAGAGGGACCAGTTTCTCATAAATATACAGATGTCCAACTTAATTTGGTCGTTAAAGTGGTGTACTTAAGCTACATTGTTCTATTTGTATTATGTAAAGTGTGAACTATAAAATGTTGGTGTTTCTTGCCTGCCAATTTCAAATGTTCATGTATGCAATGGTAACTTTGCACTTGCAATTACATTTAACTTAATTCTTTAATCTTCCAGAAATATGTAGCTGAAGGGCTGGAATTTGGTAATAGTGTCTACTGGATACAATTTGATGAAGAATATTCAAAAAAATGTGATATTTCAGTTTTCTTTTTAAAAAATGTCATTAGGAACTACAACAAAATAGTAAATATCATTTAGTTGATAAATTTTATTTATTTTGCGTTTCAGAAATTTAAATCTTTGAATCCCTTTGGCATCAAGTACAAATTCCATCTACAGGTATTAATGTATGCTCCATTTAATTTTTGGAGTTGGTTATAATTCTATAGTTCGGCTGTTTCCTAAGTCATTTCTTGATAAATGCAATCATAGTGGTTTTTGTTCGTTTTGCCCCAATTATGTCTACATGTTATCCTTATGCTAGAAAACATGGCTTCTATTGTATATTTGATCCTTTGCATTCTTTTTTAGTATACGTTTTCCATTTTCTCTCAACTTTAGAAGTCTCGTGTAAGTTAGTTTTCGTGAAATGAGCCTGAGCTATAAATTATAAATATTTTGTGAGGAGTACTTTGAAGTGTTTAGTACTGAAATATCAATATATTTTGTGCCAGTATTTTGGAAAGTATAGAAGCCTGAATAATATGCCTTGTGTTAGTACGTCTAAATTTATAGCTATGCGTGACAAATCAGTTATTGTTCTTGTTCCTAATTGAAGTTTTTACATTCAGGATGTAGTTCTTGAAGTTACATCCTTTATTTTAGAATGCTATTTCCGTATGGTTTTAGAAATTTCTTGTGATTTCCAGTTCTCCTATGTATTGGCAAAACTTGATTCTGCTAACTATTGTTGTTGGATTGCTGTTTTAAGCTTGCTTACTATGTGGCATGACTTGGAATGCTTCTATTTATAGATCAAGATTAGTACAATCGTCTCCTGGACTGGATTATCTGTTATATTCTCTTTGCATCAAGTAACAACAATATTAGTAGGACATTGTCTCTGGAGACAGAAATTTGAGACATGACATTACTTATTTGCAAATGCTGACATATAACTCTAAGCAGCTATAAATCGCACTTATCATTTGTTGTTTGAGCTATTTGTTAAATGGGTAATTAATAGCTAGGCGAGTTTTGAACTAGAGAGCTTTGACTTGTTGACTTATCCCTCAACCATTTATTTTAACATGCAAAAAAAAAAGAGGACAAAGACACACACTCGGCTCATATATACACAACACACACAAATAAAAATCTAACTAAACACTCTCTCCACCACACACCACACACCACACACACGGTCACACAAAACACTCAAATTCTCTCTCACCCATTGGACCAACTAGGGAAAAAAAAAGTTAAGCTTCCTTGGGAAGCTTGGGCCGACCAAAAGAAACAAGAAAAGAAAGATGGATAATCATCTAGAATAAAAGGAAGCAAGGAATCGGTAGAAGCAAAAGAGGGCACGACCATGAAGAAAAAAAATGGAAGAATCAAGCTGGGTCTTTGTATTTTTTTGCATGTTTTAGTATTTGAAGGTGAGGGAATGTCACTCCTTTATGCATTCTAATTGTTAATTTGTTTGCATTAGTTAATATTAATGTTGGATAATGCTATATATACTTTCTTGAGTATGCAAAATTAGCTATATTGAACAACATGGAAGTTTTGACTTTGCTTACGTGTATGTTCCTTTTTTTTAGCTTGTGTATATTTAGTTAATCAATTTGTTTAAAGAATTGTTTCATTGATTTACATTGTAGACTATGTGTTGAAACAATGCTACAATGGAGTTAAATTACTCAACTACCTAGCAACAGAGTTTAATCATGGTTTAACTGTGGCTGTCCAGATTTTTCAGCAAAACTGTGGCAATTTCGAGCTTAAACTGTATTAATTGGAGAAGAATTAGGGGTTGAATTATATACCGTTATAAATCCTTGCGGGTCTAGTTTCTAAATCTTTTTACGGTGCGTTAATCAGAGTTTTCTAGAATAAGTTTTGACCATTTTGGTAAGATGTGTCGGAACTGTCCTATTACGCGAGAATCTGAATAGCATTATTATTTTGCTCAAGTGATGATATATTTTCACTCTAATTAGATGTATTCAATCAAAAATTTATTGTGTAGTGTTCTTGGATGATTAGTAGCGTAACAGAGCTTTTATAGTTATGAAAATTGTGATATAATTGAAATTGAATGGTTAATTAGGAATCATGAGTTAGTATGGAATGCAACTGCGTTTCCCTTGCCCTTTTCCCCGTCTTACTAAAATGTGAACTCGTTTAATTAAGTTATGTAGGGGTTAGCTATAGCTTGAATTTGATTTGTTGTGCAAATTGTTTAACTTAGTTAAATGTTGTAAACTAATCTATTAATGAAAAGGTTGTTAAGTTAGCTCGGATTATTGACCTTTAACCATTGAAAAGTGGGAATGTGTAAGGATTAAATGTAATTGATAATCTAAGGGGACTAGGAGATTTATGTTAGTTAATGTGGGAATTTGAGGTTTAAGTGGTAGTGTATATTATGTTGCTTTATTATTTTGGTTACTATCTCATAACCGAGTTGTGTTTCTTCTTCAAATAAAGTAATTAGTTATAAATGCATATGATTTAGATCTATTGTTTACCTTGAATGTTAATTTGATTGAAAATGAAGACAAGTGTTTTGGTGTAACATCTATTTTTTAAACTTATGATTTAATTTTAAATTGAAGAGTTAGTTTAATTGTATAGTGGTTTAGTTAGAATGTTAGTTAATTGTGAAATAGTTATTTATTGGCTTGTTAAATGTTATCTTTAACTTGAGTCTACTATGAATGTGAGATAAAATTGTTTTTATTTTAAGTTGTTGTTAAGCTCATGTTAAAGTTATTGATAGATAGATTTCCCTACCTCGTGTCTTACTTGTGAAATAATGAGTTATAAGTTATATTAAAACTTGTTCTGCTGCTAATGATACGATTAGGATGGTTTGATATTAGTTATAAAGTCTTAAGTGAAACACTTCTTTCTTGAATAGTTAGCTACCTAAGAGCTTGAATGTGTAATGTTTCATGCATGATTCTTATGGACTTACAGTTTGATTGTGTGTGTTGAGAATCAATAAGCTTCAATCCTAATTGTTGACCACTCCATTATTATGCTAATTTTTTATTGTTATCTTTGCTCATTTTCTTTCGTATGTAAGAAAAATTGTGTATTTTTTGCCTTTATTCTTGTTTTTTTTGCTATTTGTCTTTTAGGAGATAAAACAATTCCACATGGTTTTGGCAAGAGAGAGAAGATAAACTATTGCATGCAATTTTGGCGAGGGCTTTGTGACGGTTGTTTTGGTGACGACACGGGGACGGGTGAAGTTGGCGAGGGCATGGTGATGGGAAATATTAGTGACGACATGGTGATGGGAAATATTAGTGACGGCATGGTGACGAGAAATTTTTGTGACGACGTGGTGACGGGAATTGTTTGTGACGACATGGTGATGGGAAATTTTTGTGATGACGTGGTGACGGAAATTGTTTGTGACAGCATGGTGACGGAAAATTTTTGTGACGGCATGGTGACAGGATAAATTGGCGAGGGCTTAGTGAGGGAAAACATTGGCGAGAGCTAAGTGACGGCAATCATTGGTGATGGCCTGGTGACGAGCCGTCGCAATACGTCGGCTTGGTGACTGGGAGGATTTTAGCGACCACCTCGTGACTGCTGGACGTTTCCCCTCACCGTGCCGTCGCAAAGTCAAAATCGGCTACGACACTGTGAGGGGAATCGGCCGTCACAGAATTCAGTTTTTTTTGTAGGGGATTGAGGGGGGAAAGTTTAATAATAGAGAAGAAATTAGAGAATTATAAAGCAGATGAGTAAAGATGATTAAATCATATTTGGATTGGATAATTTGTGAAAAAGAGAGTATCATAAAACATTATAGGTGTTTTTTGTTTGAATTAGAAAAATAATAAAAGGGAGTGATAAATTTTACGTGTAAAATAACTTTTATGGAGAAGTTAGAGTTTCTTCCCCCTCTATTTTACCCCAAATTGGGGGAAATAAAAAATAGGCTTGGGAGGGGTTGCTTTGACCCCTCCACTTTTTTCTCTCTTGAAAAACTTTCAAAACAAACAAAGGAGTGAATTTTTTAATCTCTCCCCTTACCTTCATTTCCCCCCATTCCTTCAATCCAAACAAACTCTTAAAGTAATTTTTTGATCAATTTAAATTAACTATCAATTCACTCAAATATAAGTGCGTCATACAACTATATTTTTAGACTTGATAATTAGCCGGTATGAAACAAAGAATTTTCATTACTTTCTTATCCTTATTTCTTTGTTTTTTAACTTTTCATTGAGCAGAAAAGTCACGTGATAATTACTGGCCCAATAAGCGACACCTAGAAACAGGCGATGGAGTGCAAGCATGTTGATGCCCAACATGTCCTATTGCAAATGACGCCTCTAATCTTTTCAACCTAATTTCTGACACTGTTAGTAGGAAAATTTTTCTATGAGGCATGTGGCAAATCTGTCACAGTCATATATCAAGTTGTTATTTTATAAAGTTAATCCAAGTTAGTCTGTATTGTACAGATATATTATATCAGAATGTCTGAAATTTCTCTTTTTACTAATTTGGCCTTACAGAGTTTTAAATAAATTACTATGATATCCCCACTTATGATAATTAATTAACATTTATCAACTAATTAAATCACTTTTTGTCTATATACATGTGACAAATTTATCACATACCTCATAAAAGAAGAACCCCTGTCCGTAATATAATTATTCTGTGTGATCTGTGACTTGCAGAGCCATTCGAGTATGTATCCGCTTCACCATCCCATCGTAAAGCATTATTAGTTTACAAATGTCAAACTTTACTCGTAATGTAGAAAATTTTTAATTAATTAATGTTAATTTTTCATATATTAATTAAATTTACATATATAAATCTTACTAACTGTTTGAAAAATTAATTTATAAATCCAAATTGATGCAAATATTCTTACTCATAATATTATTATGTTACGTGCAAGATCTTTATCCAAGCCATATACTACTTTTCCTGTTTTATAGCTTCTACAACCCAATACTCAATTTGTCGTTTTTCCAAACTAAGGCCATCTCTTATTTTCTTTCTATAATAAGGAGATAAACAATTTTATTTTATATTTTATTTTATGGATTTTTTATAATAGTTTTACTTCGATAGCATTTCTTATTTTAATGAATCTTTGTTCGCCCCCTTATAAACCTCTCTCAAGTAATCAGTAATTTCATCTTTTTCATCCTTAGGAGCCGGAACATTTATTGGGATATATCAACTATTAGTTGTGTTGCCAACCCTCGTACTTGTAAGTTCTAGAGTTATGAATTTAGCACATAGGGTTGTATGTGGCAATTATCTAATCCCTGGTTCAATAGAAGAAAACAGAGTCAAAGGGAAAGGTATTTTAAAAGACTATCTATCCCCCCTTGCTTCGATAGTATCACTCTAACAGTACTTTTTATTTTAGCTTGAACATTTTTTAACATTAATTTTAATTATTAATATATTTCTTATTTTAAGTGTTTCCAATACCTATACCTTTTTTTCCAAAAAAAAATGTAAAATTTTTAAGGTTATTTTTCACTATTTTAATTTTTAGTAACTTGAAGATCATGTTCAAATTTAACCCAAATTTGATTCCCTAAATTGAAGAAGTCAAATAACAAATTTGACAACTCCTTATCTATATGGAGTCTGTTGAATTTCAAAAATAAGGTTTCACTTCCTATTTTTTTCCTAAAAACCAAAATAAAGAGATTGTTGAAGACGATAAAATATTTCTATGTTCTAATATCCCCCTATATACACATCAACGTCATCATGTCCCGTCCTCTAACTATGTTATGCCTTTTTCACTTCAGCCAGAAGTAAGATATCGACCAAGTTCAATTCTTTGTCAATATAAAGATGTCATCTTAATTATTTAAGGGACGTGACCAGAGAAAGAAAATTATTTTAGGGAGAGTTTATAATAGTGACTGGTCTTGAATACAATTGACGGTGATTACACTCTTTCCCTTATGGGACTGGAGTAGCGTATTTCAAAAGAGGACGCGAAACCTATTTCTTTTGTACTTTCATTCAATTAATTGAAATACCCTAATAAAATAGTTCTTTCGAAATCCAGTGAACAATAATGATTACTTGCAAATTTGTGGCACCGTAAAATCTAATTATCACACATGATAATAAAAGTATTTGGAATCAAAAAATTTCAAGGTTGGAGGAAATTTCATTTTCCAACATAGGCTTGAATAACCCAAAACCAATCCAGCATGAGTTATTCCAAGGAAAGATGATGGCTGTGTTTGAACGAAGTGCCATGGATTTTTCGAGGTTACAGAATCTTGGTTGGATGAGGAGCTTGAGCTTGGCGAGGTCAGCAGTGCACGAGTTGCTAATTTGTTTATCTTTTCATTCTAAAAAGACAAAGAATTAAGGGTGAAGTGTACCAGACTCCCTTATACTTTAGTGAAAGTGCACAACACCCCCCTATAGTTTAAAAATTTCCTGAACTAGTCCCTATATTTTTTAAAAATGCACAACACCCCTACAATTATAAAATCTATTATATTTAACGGATTTTGTAAAAAAAAAGTAAATACCCTCATTTTTTTTTTCATTTCTCTCTTTTGCCATTTCCTCTTTTGTTTAGACAAAAAAAAAAGTAATTTGGTCAATTCATATAATTATTTAACGAATAAATTCGTTAAAAAAAAAAAATCTCACTTAATGCGTGTAAAGTACACTCTCCGTTAAATTTAACGAATTTTTTAACGGTAAGGGGGTGTTGTGCACTTTTGAAAAACTACAAGGACTAACTCAGAGGATTTTTAAACTATAAAAGGGTGTTGTGCACTTTCGCTAAAGTACAAGAAGGTTTGATACACTTCACCCAAGAATTTATGTTTTATTGATGAAAATCACCCTAAAGCCCCAATCAAATTCGAAATGGTTTAAATTTCTTTTTTTGGTGAAATAATGGTTTAAATGATGAAACCAGAATTGGCACATAGATTTGTTCAAACCAGAAAGGATCCTAATTAAGTCAGTTACAGGTGTGATTATACATATGTTGAGCATATATAATCTTCTTCATTGAGTCAACAGTTTATTTTGAACAATACTTCTAACTAAAATTGTACTTCTGAAAATTCAATAGTTAAAATTTTACTGTTGAGCCTAATAGATCCTAAGTCAGTTACAGGTGTGGATTGTACATGATCTATGATAAAGGTAAAATCGAGACAAGACTAAAAGACTAGAATGCCCTCGATTCCCAAACTCCCCAAGCTGAAAGCTCTTTGCAACAAGCGAGATCCAACCAGTGTGGTGTTGACCTAACGACATCTCACAAGGTCGGACACGTTGTCCCAACCTGAGGACGTCCCATGAGGTCGAGACCAATAATAGAATACTAACACAATTTCGAAAAATCTAGAAACAGAATATTGCTAACAGAAATAGGTATAAATAAATCACCTTACTAACCCATGGGGGTAACCATCTCACTGAGTGAATTATAAACTAAAAGTTTATCTTCTTTAGATCCCTCACTGAGTTAAGCATTGGTGTGTTTACGCAGAAGGTCACCTTTGTCATTTGTTACTTGTGTGTGCAGGTTTGGGAATGCAATTAATTCTAATCCAGAAATACACCTTAACAATCTAGAAGGCAGAATAACCAGTTGGCATTTAAGGAGTAAGATTATTTGCCTATTTTAGCAATTGAATCAACTACACTATCAGTCTAATTAATGAAATATTAATGTGACCATCACAATAAGGTTAAAGTGTAACCATCTTGGATAATGTTCTTCTTAATGGACCGACCGGCTAGATGGGATCATCAACGCTTTGTAAACATCTGATCTTCAACATCAATTTCACATTTATAGGTTGGATGCTCACATTGATAACTAAAGATACATGAATTTTTTAGGTTTGGAGGCACGCATTTACTCCACACATACCACTATTTTATAATTTAATTAGCTAATTTTTATGAAGCCTAAGTTTACTCTTGTTTGTAAAGGATAAAAAATTATTTAGTCTGTAATGTTTTTCTTTATGAAAGTCAGAGATACAGCGTCTGCAACTGGAATATAGAGATTCAAGTTGCGTCTTCATATAGGAAGAAATCGAAGGGTAAATTTTTCTACATATGTCACGAATGTAATTAGTTTTTTTAGATGGAGTCATATATCCTTAAAAGGCATTTTGGAGTATGATTTGATGAAATAAAATTGAAGATTTATGTAATTTGTTGAATTTCGGTTGTGATAGGTGTTGTTATTATGATGTTGAAATGAGCCAAGAAATGTATTTGGCTTTATTTATGTTTATGGACTCACTATTTAGGAATGTATATGTATTTTTATATGGATACGGTAAAATCGACTTGATATTTTGAATTTTATCAATTCAACCTAATTTCAAATTTTGTCATACGAAGAAAATGGGAAGTTCAAATTTTGTTATATGAAGAAAAGTGAAAATTTTAAATTTTAATAGGCGTGCAATGAGGGAACTTAAAAATATTAGGTTAACTTGAAGGTTTGATATATGAAAAGTGGGAACTTGAAAAGGTTGATGTTTGAACAAAGCTGGGATTTGCAATATTGATATGTGGAGAAAGCAGAAAGTTCAAATTTTGGTTTATGAAAAAAATGAAAATTTTAAATTTTGATGTCAAAGGAAAGTGCAGTTTGAAATTTTGATATGTGAAGAAAATGGGAAGTTCAAATTTTGATTTATGAAAAAAAACAAAAATTTTAAATTTTGATGTCCAAGGAAAGTGAGAATTTAAAATTTTGAAATGTGAAAGAACGCCAGAAGCTCAAATTTAGTTTATGAAAAAAAAAGAAAATGGTAAATTTTGATATCCAAGGAAAGCAAAAATTTGAAATTTATATATGTGAAGAAAGCGAGAATTTCAAAATTTGATATCCAAGCAAAGTGGGAACTTAAAAATTTATAAAAATCGGAATTTAAAATTTTGATATAAGCGGGAAACAAAAACTTCAAATTTTGATATATGAACAAAGCCGAGACTTAAAAATATTTTTTTCTCGAGGAAATGACCAATATTTATGGTGAGTACGTTTTGTTCTGAGTGAACGTTTTTCGATCAAGAGAAATGACTAAAGTCAGTATGCCTCGCCCAAGGCAAATGATTTTTTGCCCAGGGCGAAACCCACTGGAAAATAAAGTTGGCAGCTCGCCCAAGTGAAAAAACCTTCGCCCAGGATGAAGCATTCTACAATACAAGAAGCATTAATATTACTTTTTCCCCCATTCTTTATAATAAAACCCTTACCATTTTCTATATCTTCATTTCACCATGGTACATATACTCTCCACACACATACTATCATACAAACCACACAAATGCACATACCCTCCTCATTGGCACCCCAACCACTGCGCTCCGCCACCCAACCATCGCGCCACTAACCCGCTTATATTATTTTCATTGTCTCTAAATCATTGTGTAATTTGAAGGTAATTTTCTTACCATTATTTTAATTTTAATTTTTTTTTTATTAAATCATGATGTTGAGTTAAGATTGAAGTGGGTATTTTCATTGTCTTTAAATCAAACGCACATGGATGTATATATATATACATACACAGGCATATCAACTTGCATTTGTCTTTTTTGGTTGTTAGATGGGGAAGGAACCTCTGGTTTTACTTAACAATACAACTTCTTTATTCAGACATTTCAACAAACACTTAGAACAGAAACCATCAGTGGAAAGATACGAAAAGAGTTGAAGAAAGAAATTAAGAAAAAAATGCTAGATTTCTATGTATAATACATAGACAGATATACATATATATACATATAGATACATTGATAAATCTATATTTTTAGTAACTTTAACTCATTAAATCATGTATATTGTATTATTATTTCAAACTTAATTGTATATTCTATACAAATTTATTGCAATGTAGGTTTTAAAGAAGAAAGAGTAAAAACGGCCATAAAAACTAATTTTTGAAGTAAATATTCGGCGCAACACTGAAGGAAAATGATAGAACAACTTCAAAACGAGCAATTTGAGATTAAATTTGGCCAAACCAAGTGCGGAAATGGATTCAGGATGCTGAAAAACCATGGAATAGACCCGATCAACTTTTTGGTCAATGGTCAATGGTCCAAGTCAACCGAGCTGGTCAAAGTCAAAGTTTGGAGTCAAAGTTCGGAGTCAAAGTTCACCTACCACAGTCAGAAGGGCGCTCGAGCGCCCCTTTTCCATGCTCGAGCGCCACTTTTTGAAAAATGCTGACAATTGAGCGACAGAGTGCAGATCGAAAACTACAGAAAAAATAAAAAAATTCAAAAGTGCAGAAGGGCGCTCGAGCGCCCCCTTCAGAGCGCCCCCCCTGCATTTTTTGCCTATAAATGTCGCAATTTTGCAGCAACGAAAGGGCACCAATTTTTCTCATCTTAGCCAAGTTTCTGCCTCTCTAGTGGGCAGAAGCGATTTTTCATCTTTTTCTTTGTATATAATCAAATTTCTTCATATTTTAGCTTAGGAGTAGGTTAGTTTAGTTTAGTTAGGGTCCTAAATTAAGGGTCGGACTTATGGATTAACGCCATAGCTTTGGAGAAATCGAGCCGGCTAAATCAAGATGTGCTTAAATTCAGTAACTTTTATTTTTGATTTCGATTTCCGTTTTATAAATCTAATTATGGCACTTTAGACCCTTATTTTTAGAATGATAAATAAGTGATGATATTTTTGTATATATTTAGATTTAGATTAATTCAAGTCTCATATTCTTTAATTACTTAGTATTATCTATTAATTATACGTGTACTTGTAGTTATGATATGATTAATCGAGAATACATATACGCCCGGTTTTGTAAACCAGTGACAATACGTGACTACCTCGGATGGAATTAGTTAGGTTGTACCAGCACCTCCGGGGTACGTAAGTAAGAAGATTAATTGAGAGGTTGGATATTGTTAGGTTGTACCAACATATTCAGTCTTGTTAATTAATTAGTCTTATTACTTGCGTATCTAAAGCTAATTTAAGAAGTGGAAGCTTGTAGTTCTATTTCTTGAATGATTTATTCTTATAATTTAAATCTATAATATTACACTTAAATACTATGATCGAATTTATCATTCCAAATCATGGACCCGCTAAATTGAATTAACCACTCTTGGATTAAATTATTTTAGCTTAGTACTGTACTTTTGGATCTTTTATGGATATTTTGGACTTTGCTTGGACTTAATTTACCATACTTTTGGACTTTTGGACTATTGGACTCAATTAAACTTATCCGTGATGGGAGATAGTCAAACAAATTATAAACTAAATTCTTAACTTGAAACCATTAATCCCAATCTCCGTGGACCGACCCTCTATTCGCCACAGCTAGAGGTAATTCAAGGTAAGCAATATTTTCAATCATTTAACCTTACTATTTTTGAATGCAAAACGACGCGATCATACATATACATACATATACATACATATATATAAATATATATATATATGTATATATATATATATATTTATATATAGAGGTTTTCATGTGTGGTAACAGGTAACTTTGTTTTTTTTTCTTGTGTTGTATCAATATTTTGTCTTTTTAATCATAATGGTAAGTGGGTTTTTGATATACCTTCATAGGTATGGAAGTTTAGAAGTGGTTATGGCTTTACTTCTCATTGGTGTTCTATTTATGTTGCAGTGATGACTTCAAAGCGCCCACGCACGACCACCACCGAGAAAGGCATGAAGGCTAGGAGTTCATCCACACACCAAGTACCCGATTAACCAAATTTGAAAAGTTCTCATATAGCTTCCATATATGTGAAACATACTTTTATTTGGAAGACTTGCAGGATGTTGAAGACACTAAATGGGCTAATTGAAACCTTTAATACTAGTGCGTTACATTATTTCATGCAACCCCCCGAGATGTAATGGTTTTTACCCTAGTTGTTCAACATTTCTATCATACCTTGACGTGTATTGAAGACAACCCTATGGAGCCTAAATACCAAGTCATGATCTGGCAACAAGTACTCACATTCATAGCCCGTGATGTAGCACTAGCTCTTTGGGATGGAAAGAATTTCGATGAAGGCATGGAGCAGCCTGAGACATATGATTTCAAGTCAATAATTTATGATATGTGTGAAGGGTAAAAGACTGAGAAATGACAAGCCACCAAAGTTATTTTTCTTGCATCTTACATGTGGTTGGCTAGTCACTTTATCCATGAAAATCTTTATTTGCAAGGGCACGATAATGAGAGTAGAGGAAAAACACTGGATATTCTGTATTGGTTGTTCAAAAAGCAATATTTCCCAGTGGGACCTGTGATTATTGATTGCATGTTACGCATGGAGAAAATGGCCTTTATTGAGCGTACAAAGTCTGGTCCTTTTCACTACCCACATTTGATCACGAAGTTAGTTAAAAACTTAGGATGCAAGATGAAGCCAATTGATAAAGAGGAGTTGTTTGAGATGAGTAATTTTACCGGATATAACTTAGGAGCCCGTCAAAGAATACTGATAAAAAGTGAAGGCAGCAATCATGAAAGACACCAGCCGTGAGGACCTATTACCCTTGTAACGGAAGCTACTTAAAAGCCCGTCAAAGAATACTGATAAAAAGTGAAGGCAACAATCATGAAAGACACCAGCCGCGAGGACCTATCACCCTTGTAACAGAAGCTTCATAAGCGTCTTAACTTCACAAGGGTGATAGGTCCTCGCGGCTGGTGTCTTTCATGATTGCTGCATTCACTTTTTATCAGTATTCTTTGACGGGCTTCTAAGTTATATCCGGTAAAATTACTCATCTCGAACAACTCCTCTTTATCAATTGGCTTCATCTTGCATCTCAAGTTTTTAACTAACTTCGTGATCAACTGTGGGTAGTGCAAAGGCTGCTCAATAAGGGCCATTTTCTTCGTGCATAACATGCAATCAATAATCACAGGTCCCACTGGGAAATATTGCTTTTTGAATAACCAATACAGAATATCCAGTGTTTTTCCTCTCCTCTCATTACCGTGCCTTTGCAAATAAAGATTTTTATGGATAAAGTGACTAGCCAACCACATGTAAGATACAAGAAAAACAACTTTGGTGGCTTGTCATTTCTCAGTCTTTTACCCTCCACACATATCATCAATTATTGTCTTAAAATCATATGTCTCAGGCGGCTCCATGCCATCATCGAAATTCTTTCCATCCCAAAGAGCTAGTGCTACATCACGGGCTATGAATGTGAGTACTTGTTGCTAGATCGTGACTTGGTATTTAGGCTCCATAGGGTTGTCTTCAATACACGTCAAGGTATGATAGAAATGTTGAACAACTAGGGTAAAAACCGTTACATCTCGAGGGGTTGCATGAAATAATGTAACACACTAGTACTAAAAGTTTCAATTAGCCTATTTAGTGTCTTCGACATCCTGCAAGTCTTCCAAATAAAAGTATGTTTCACATATATGGAAACTATATGAGAACTTCTCAAAATTTGGTTAATCGGGTGCTTGTGTTCTAAGTGTTTGTTGAAATGTCTGAATAAAGAAGTTGTGTTGTTAAGTAAATCCAGAGGTTCCTTCCCCATCTACCAACCAAAAAAGACAAATGCAAGTTGATATGCCTGTGTATGTATATATATATATATATATATATCCATGTGCATTTGATTTAAAGACAATGAAAATACCCACTTCAATCTTAAGTCAACATCATGATTTAATAAAAAAAATTAAAATTAAAATTAAAATAATGGTAAGGAAATTACCTTCAAATTACACAATAATTTAGAGATAATGAAAATAGTATAACCGGGTTAGTGGCGCGGTGGTTGGGAAGCTATGTGAGAACTTCTCAAAATTTGGTAAATCTGGTACTTGGTATGTGGACGAACTCACAGTTTTCTTGCCTTTCTCAGTGGTGGTCGTGCATGGGCGCTTTGAGTCATTGCTACAACATGAATAGAACACCAATGAGAAGTAAGCCATAGCCACTTCAAGCATAAATGAAAACCCATAACACAAAAAATATCAGAATATAAAGCTTTTTAACCTTTATGAAGAGAAAATGATAAAATGATCTTGTGATATGAAGTGAGGAGAACATTATGAAGTGAAGAGAAAATATTATCATTGAAGTGAATGTTCTTCACAAGTGAAGAGAAGAGAAAAACAAATGTGATGGATTTGTCAAGTACGGTGATTCAAGAGAATGGGAAAGAAATGAATGCTTATATAGGATCTGGTCTTATTTTAATGTTAGTTAATTTACACATTAAGTTACTTAAGTTACATACCTATTGATATTTCATACTATGTATATGTATGATAGTAATTTATTCATTAAGTTAGATATGTATAATTGTAGTGTTAACATTATATATATATATATATATACAAAAGTGTGTATGTCTAAATTACTTGATCGCCAATCAACGAGACTAAAAATTCAGCATATGGTATGATGTGATTGATGATATATTATCATTGTACGAATCAAATATTTGTTCCATGACGATATTGGTACCTGCTCCATATCACAATGAAGTATTTCTATATTCACATCCCATGATACTAGAGCCACCAGGCTCATTTCTAATATCTAATACTGGAAAACTTGCATTTTCATAAAAAAAAATTATCCTTGATTGACTAGAATCCAAGAGGTTCCATGTATGACTAGATATAGTTGTATCTACTGAATTTTCATGACGTTCTTTGGGGCATGTATTTTATTGATGACCAACATGCCTAAAATAAAATAGTTTATATTAAATAGGTATCGTATTTGATAGAATATACATCAAAATAAAAAAATTAACTGACTAACCCACATTTACGACAACATCTAGGTGCATGTTATTTTTGGGAATTTTCCTCAACTCCCTTTTGGTTTCGCCGTCTTCAGATTCAATACCTCAATTTCTTTTTGTTATGATGATTCAATGTTAATTTTATCTGCATGCACTTCCATAATCCATAACTGCTTAGCTCGGGTAGTTAGTTTTGTTATCCCATCAACTACCTCTTTATACCCTTTGCTTTTGGCATAAAACCCCAATTCACAACACTTTGTGATATGTTATGTAACATATCGTGCTATTTCTACTTTCTCAGTTGTACCGAAAGATAAATTCTTATTATGAAAAACCATACTAATATGATGGCACTATCTCCTTCAATTTTCATACTTAAGCACATGCACAACAAACCGTATGACTCAAACCAGCTCTGGCAATAACAATTTAGTTGTATACCCTCTCTTTTAAACATGACGTGTTGTATTAACCTTTCCTTATTGTAATCTTCAACGACATACATGCGAGAATCACCAGTAAAGTAAGAAATAACATGTGTGTGAGTAATCGATGTTTGTAACTCAATGTGCTTGTTGATTTTCTTAAACACAGCG
This sequence comes from Ehretia macrophylla, assembly GCA_037974665.1. Taxonomy (NCBI): domain Eukaryota; kingdom Viridiplantae; phylum Streptophyta; class Magnoliopsida; order Boraginales; family Ehretiaceae; genus Ehretia; species Ehretia macrophylla. Next base: position 15,068,792 of record CM075768.1, on the reverse strand, counting down.
TGAGCAAAAACTTTACCTGCATGTTACTTGAGATCCAACAGAAGGGTTGTCAACACCGACTTTCTATAATTTGTCTTCACTTCTTCATTAATAACATTAATTCAGACACGTTCGATCTCCCTATGGTAGTCTCTCACAAAATCTATGAGCTTTCTCTCGCTCCTAAGGAATACATTCAAGAACGCATTTATTCCTTCTCACTGCTGAGTACTTTTTACTAAAGTGACCTTGACAGTATGCCTCAAACCACATGTGTCTTATCTCATATTCTTTTGCTATCTATTTGTGATTCTCAAGGCTATAATGGACAAACATTTTCCTCCACTCATCCTCAAACCATTCAATTGAACATTTAAGGGATATATAATGGCTAAAAATGAAATTGAAGTTTTTTATATCGACATTTATAATTGCGTTCCATTGAAGATGCCATATACACAACCTCTGTTAGGCATACGAAAACACTTCAACAATTGTTGCTTGCATTGCTTTGTCTCCATTAGTTACCACATATATAAACATCTTATTGTTCACTGCAGATATTAATGTCCTTAGAACCCATATATATGAATCTATGGTCTCGCTATAGATTAATGCAACATAAAAAATACAAGTGTTCCAATGATTGTTTATCCCTGCCAAGATTACCAAAGGATATATGTATTTGTTTGTCTTGTATGTCGCATCAAATATCAAAACATCTCCAAATACTAGTACTCATCCCTCAACCTAACATTTGCCCAGAACTACTTGTCCAATCGATTCTCGACATCAACTGTGTGCTAAAAAAAGAACATAGGGTCATTATCCATCTTTGCCTTTAGATAAGCAAATGCAACTTTTGCATCACCGTCTTTAATTTTCCTTTGGTGATCACGATATAACTTGTTGTACAAGTCTGGCTTGGTGAAACCAATATTCTCAAAGACTTCGGACTCATAGATAAATAGATTCATCATTTTGCTTGGTCTTACCCCTACACTACGCATAGCGAGTGCTTCATCACTATGACCATCATCAACATATTTATGTGAGCGCAACAATGACACGCTGTACTTCGGTACCAAATCATGATTGTGTTCTTCGACAAAGTTAATCACTATGTAATGCCTGTTTTTTTTTGTAAAGTTTGATATGAAGTCTTGTTGTGCAATAACATCTTGTCAAGGCTCGGTGTTCACGTTGTCTATTGGGCATCTCCAAGTACATTTTCTTTCGATAGATTTCACAAGAACATACATATAATCGGTACTTTATTTCATTAGTAGATTTATCTCTTTGCATCATGTCCTTTCTAATACTAAAACCCATAGCATGTGCATAAGTATTGTAGAATTCATATGCCTTATCTTTAGTCCTAAATGTCATATCACATATATTTTCCTTGCTCAATTGTGAAAAATTTGTCTAGTTTTTTGCAACATTAGGTGGAACAATATTGTTATTCATCTTTATAACAGTACAATAATGAACATTCAATTTAATTCTTAGGATAGTACTATTTAATGACATTAAAAGTACCTTTACCACACATACAAACAAGTATATACAACAACTAAAGTCTACAAAATTGCAACATTTGCTTACAAATACATATGGCTTCTATACAGAATAATACTGACTAAAGTATATAGATACATATTGCATCTATATAAAATACTATTCATTGATCGATATGGCTGCTCTACAGATATATATAGTCTCTACATGTTGATACACACAAAAATGTACATATTCGTATACACATAAATTTTATATCTTTACAAAGATGATAATACATTTAACAGATTTATATGGCCTCTTTACATAAAACCATTATGTAGTGTATATGGATGCACATGACATTTCTACAACCACACACTAAGCATAATACTACATACACATAGTAGCACATGCAACCAATGATTATATTTGATTGACTAACATGTTACTGAGCTAATACAATGTTCTTCTTCTTAGTGATCTTATATATATAAACATGTGCTAAGTAATATGATATATCTACGATTGCATAATATGGTATAATTAATAAAATTTAACCATAATCGTAATACTTCAAAAATATTAGTGATAATATTACATGGAATTAGAGTAATATAAATCTTCTTCTTTCTCTTCATCAACATTTTACAATATACTCTGTTTCATATTTATAGAGATCTTTCATTAATGAAGTAGGTAAAATTAGAAGTGAAGCCTTTAAGAGATTTAAAACTTGATATGATATTTTTCTACCTTAAAAAAATGGTTTGATTATATAATTCATCATGCCACACTACAGAAAGATTATTTGTAGATTATAAATTTATATTTATTGATAATACTATGCTTATTTCTAGACTTTTGGGTAACAATAATTTGTAAATACCTTGTAGATACCTACTTAGGTAAATACACTCTACTAATACGTATTATCCCTCTATAAATGAGTTAGTTGTAGATTCCACATTTATATATGTTAAGTGTACTATTCGTATTTGTAGATTTCGGGTTACAATAGGTCTTTGCATTAAACTCATACAAATCAATTATTTGTAGATTTCACATTTATATTTGTTGATCGTACTATGCGTATTTCACTACAAGAAAAAAATGCTGAGCGACGACTAAAATCCGTAGCCTAGCAGTAGCCAAATTGGGACAGGCGACCGCTAGGCTACGAAATCTCGTTCGTAGGAAAAAGGCCTGTCACCAAATTAATATTCCGTAGCCCATCCGTAGCAAATTCTGAAAATTAATTTGTATTTATTTTTTATAACTTCCATAGCAAAATAGCCGTAGCCTATCCGTAGCCAACTAAATTTTTTATTTTTTTATTAATTATTAACGTCCGTAGCAAATCCGTAGCCGTTTTGATTGTAAATCGTTAGAAGCCCACAACTACGGATTAGTATCCGTAGAATATCGGTAGCGCTTTTTCCGTAGCCAATCCGTAGCCCATCCGTGGCCAACTAAAATTTTGATTTTGTTATTAATTATTAACGTCCGTAGCAAAGCAGTAGCCATTTCAGTCGTAAATTGGTCGTCGTCCATGGCTAGGAATTGTTATTATCGCCAATCTGTAGTCGTTTTGGTCGTAAATCGTCTGTAGCCCACGACTACGGATTAATATCCGTAGAATATCGGTAGCGCTTTTTCTGTAGCCAATCCGTAGCCAACTAAAATTTTGATTTTGTTATTATTTATTAACGTCCGTAATAAAGCAGTAGCCATTTCGATCGTAAATTGGTCGTCGTCCACGGCTATGAATTGTTATTGTCGCCAATCCGTAGCCTTTTGTCGGCACATTACAGTAACTATTCCGTCGCTAATTAATTATTTAATTTTAAAAAAATAAAAAAAATTATAAAATAAAAAAAAATTATATTAACAAAAAAAATTAAAAATACAAATTATTATTTACAAAAATTATAATATTTACAAAAAAAAACTAATACAAAAATAATATTAATTTACAAAAAAAATAAATAAATGATCTACTATTGTCTTCTAATCATCTCGCTCACATGATTTTAATGCCTGCAAAGCTTTCATTTTCTCTTTTTGTACTTTCTCATGTTCTTCCAAAGTCATCTCCTATTACACCACAATCAAATATGCATAAATAACACACAAATATTGCTTGAAAATATTTAGAGTAGTTTAATTTATTAAATTCCTCATCTACATATATATATTGTCAAATTTCTTCTCCCGACACAATCTAACCAGTGAAATAGTATTAAAAAAAATACCAAAAGCTCATGAGTTAGAAGAGAAAATAATTAATAAGAAACTTGGAATCAGTCCAATGCTTCTAGCAAGAAATGTAATTGAATCTCCTAAGTAATGTTTTGCGTATAGAAGTGTCGTTTGTATGAAATTACCTTATTATCTACCCTTCTAATATATAATTCTTCATATCACCAATGCCATTTGCATAAAAGGGGATATAAGTTGGAGAAAATTGATGCATTCATATAGAAAAGAGAAATTCTACCACATTTTGAACTATTGTAAGCCAGATCTCCATAGTCCTTAACAGGGATAACTTTATCATCAAATATATAAGAAAAATGTTTAGTCATGTTCCTTCCACAGAGTATGCATTTAGAAAAGCTTGAAAACACATGGACATAGTACTTGCAATACCACAACACTCAACTCCATATGAAGAAGGATTATCTTCTCCAGCATCAACCTTCCAATTCGATAAATACCCGAATGGATCATTCTCCACTTTTTCTTTAAATCTCAACAAAGTCAATCCTAAATCACTTAACAAAAGAATTCCATTTAACCACATGATTCCATTATTTCAATTCTAAATTAGCATGACTCTATTATTTCAATTCTAAATTAGCACAACTCTATTATTTCAACTCTAAATTAGCACATGACTTCATTATTTTCACATATAACAAAAGAATAGCACCACTAATCAAATAACATTTCATATTCGCTACATCAGCATTAACATATACATATTATCGGCATTAACATATATACATATTGAACTATAAGCGTGGTACATATTCAACTCTAAACTATTTACCTATAGATAAAGATAGGAATATGATGGTGGTGCTCTTGGTGGTGGTAATGGTACCATTGGTGGTGTTGATGATGCCCTTGATAGTGGTGATGGGGGTGGTACTCTTGGTGATGTCTTTGGTTGTGCCCTTGGTAGTGATGACGAATAAAAATTAAATAAATAAATGAAGAAACCAATAAATTACAAATAAAATATAGATTATATATATATATATATATATATATATATATATATATATATATATATATATACACATACAAATATAAACTAGTATATTGCACTACCTTTGATGGTGTTGGTGGTGCCCTTGGTGGTGGTTGTTGGTGGTCATGTCCTTGGTGTTAATGGTGTCACGCCTCAATTGAACGCAACAATAATCGGACAGAGTCTCCCCTTAATTACGAACATTCCAACACTTGTACAGTTATACTCAATGCCAACAACAAATACACAAGAACACCTTCTTGGAGCTTTGCTTATGCATAACATGCTAAACACAACATTTCTTCATAATAGGTCTATATAAGCCTAGCAATATTTACAAGTCCAAGTAATTTAAATTTCATGTAGTAGAAAGCTTCTAAGTCTCACAAATTAGCTAGACCTGTCTTTACTCACAAGTTCTCAAAATGAATTACAATTCATAAAGCAAAGACTTTCTAAGTTAAAAAATAAGCTAAGTATGCTTTAGTTACATTTCCAAAGTAATTCATAAATTTACAAATAAACTCTTTGATTTCCATAAGCCAAAAACTATAATCTAACATGTGCATAATGGAACTTTGTTGCAAAACGAATTATAAAACTTGTAAAACATCATAATCCAATCGTTTAATTCAATATAACTTATAAAACATTTACAACCAATAATTCAATCATTTCACAAATCTAGTGATAACAAAGTAGGCTACCACTTATAGCATTCACACACATTTTACCTAAATTTTGTTAGCAATTAACTTGTACGAGAGCACCATTAAGTTCACTTGGTAATCATTTTTAGTAATCTAACTAGCTAACAACATAAACAAGTCACATTTCCACTTGAAATCCAAGAAAATTTACAAGATTCCAACTTTAGGCCTTATTTTGCAAGCATGTATCATGTATATATGTTATATGCAATGTATGTAGACTAAAAACACTCATTCAAGCATTTTATCAAACATATATTCAACATATTATACAACTACATCAAACAACAATACCCACATAAAGTCTCTAACTTTCAACAACATTCTACACATGTACTTCACATTAACTTCATAATAAACAACCTACCATGTGAATTCATAGCCCTATTTAACACTAAAGGCCCAAAATATTTAAGTAGTATATGCACTACCAAATAACATATCATATTGCACAACCAAATATGACTACAATACAACATTTTTAATTCACACAATATTTATGCAAAATATAATACCAAATATTTATGTCAAATATCACTAAATAAAATTAGAAATAAACATAAAATTAAGTACAAAAACTATAGATTGAACAAATAAAAATCTAAAATTCACACACATATACATATATACATATAGAAAAGAGAAAAAATAGGGAAATGTAAACCCTAAACTATTTACCTATAGAAAAGAGAAAATGAGATGGTGGTCATGGTGAGGTGCCTTTGGTAGTGGTGGTCGTACCCTTGGTGGTGTTGGTAGTGTTAGTGGTGCCCTTGGTGGTAGTGATGGTGCCTTTGGTAATGGTGATGGTGGCCATGATGGTTGATGGTAGCACCTTAGAGAGAAGTAGAAATAAAATTTCGTAGAGAGAGAGAAGAGAAGGAAAAAAAGTAGAAGGAAATGAAAAAACTAGAAAAATATTTCGTAGTTGTAGGTGAAAAAAAAATATGCGGGTGACGAAATGGCAACGGAATTTCGTAGCCACCAAAAAAAAAAAAAATTGTTTCGCCAGAGGGCCGGCCGGCCGGCTAGTGGGCCCTCCGGTGGCGGACAGAGGCAAATGTGAAGCCTCTGTCCGCAGTAGGGCCTCCGGTCGGCCGATATTTTTTTTAAAAAATTTCTCCTTTCTAAAACATCCCAAATTTATGTTTTTGCAATATTTATAGGCTTATTTAATTTAGTTATTTTTTTTAAAGTTTATATGTACTTTATTATATATATGATATGTTTAGTTTAATTTAACATAAGTTTGTATTAGTCAATTGATTTCTCTATAAAAGTACGCACGTTAATGAAATATGAACCAAGTTTATTTTTATTTGAAAAATTTACAACTCAAATGAAGTTGACTACGTTGTAGGTCCAATCAAAATTCCATAATTCAAATTAAAAATGATAAAACTCAAATTTTTCCGTAGTCCAACAGTAGTGGGCTACGGAAAAGTTGAAGTCCGTAGCCTAACAGTAGTCAATTGGCTACTGTTAGGCTACGAAATACTTATATTATATATTCTAACTTATTAATAGGTATGAACAACGTATTAAAACGTGTTAATATCTTCATATATTTCTTATTTATGAAGTTTAGAAATAATATGAGAGTTTTTGAATGACTAGATTGAACGTTAATTAAAGTTAATACAATATTAAGTGAGGACATGACAAGCTCGATTTAAACGGCTATTGATTTTCTATGAGAATTCTCTATAAAAGTACGCATGATAATGAAATACGGACCAAGTTTTTTTTTTTTTGAAACATTTGCAACTCAAGTGAAGTTTACTATGTTGTAGGTTCAATCAAAATTCTATAATTTAAATTAAAAACGGTAAAACTCAATATTTTATTGAAGTCCGTAGCCGAGCAGTAGCCAATTGGCTACTGTTGGTTACGGAAGAGTTGAAATCCGTAGCCCAGCAGTAGCCAATGGCTACTACTACGCTACAGAAAAGTTGAAGTCCGTAGCCTAGTAATAGTCAATTGGCTACTGCTAGACTATGGAATAAATATATTATATATTCTAACTTATTAATAAGTATGAACAACGTATTAATATCTTCATATATTTTTTATTTATGAAGTTTAGACATAATATGAGAGTTTTTGAACGACTAGATTGAATGTTAATTAACGTTAACGCAATATTAAGTGAAGACATGATAAGTTCGATTTAAACGACTATTGATTTTCTATGAGATTTCTCTATAAAAGTACGCATGTTAATGAAATACGAACCACGTTTATTTTTTTTTGAAACATTTGCAACTCAAGTGATGTTTTTACGTTGTAAGTTCAATCAAAATTCCATAATTTAAATTAAAAACGGTAAAACTCAATATTTTATTGAAGTCCGTAGCCTAGCAGTAGCCAATTGGCTACTGCTAAGCTACGAAATACTTATATTATATATTCTAACTTATTAATAGATATGAACAACGTATTAAAACATGTTAATATCTTTATATATTTTTTATTTATGAAGTTTAGACATAATATGAGAGTTTTTGAACGACTAGATTGAACGTTAATTAACGTTAATGCAATGTTAAGTGAAGACATGATATGTTTGATTTAAACGACTATTGATTTTCTATGAGATTTTTCTATAAAAGTACGCACGTTAATGAAATACGGACCAAATTTATTTTTTTTGAAACATTTGCAACTCAAGTGAAGTTTACTACATTGTAGGTTCAATCAAAATTCTATAATTTAAATTAAAGACGGTAAAACTTAATATTTTATTGTAGTCCGTAGCCCAGCAGTAGCCAATTGGCTACGGAAGAGTTGAAATTCGTAGCTAATTGGCTACTGCTATGCTACGAAATACTTATGTTATATATTCTAACTTGTTAATTGGTAGAAATAACGTATTAAAATGTATTAATATCTTCATATTTTTCTTATTTATGAAGTTTAGACATAATGTGAGAGTTTTTGGAAGACTAGATTGAACGTTAATTAACCTTAACGCAATGTTAAGTGAGGACATGATAAGTTCGATTTAAATGACTATTAATTTTCTATGAGATTTCTCTATAAACTTACGGACGTTAATGAAATACGGACCAAGTTTATTTTTTTTTGAAAAATTTGCAACTCAAATGAAGTTTACTACGTTGTAGATTCAATCAAAATTTCATAATTCAAATTAAAAACGATAAAGCTCAATTTTTTGTTTAAGTCCGTATTGAATTCCGTAGCCTAACAGTAGCCAATTGCCTACTATTGGGCTTTGAAAAAGTTGAAGTCCGTAGCCTAACAATAGTCAATTGGCTACTGCTAGGTTACGAAATACTTATATTATATATTCTAACTTGTTAATAGGTATGAATAACTTATTA